>CM076578.1:1631339648-1631939648 GCA_034641835.2 Pinus albicaulis
ATAACACTATCCATCATAATTCTAAATATCAAATAGCTTAACCCCATTAATACAATATCATCTATAATACAATATTATAATAACCACTTTATATTCTATATTAACTTATTGAAAAACCTTAAAAATTAGAATATAATTATATTATCTTTAATACAATATTATAATAACCAAGTTATATTCTCTACTAAGTTATTGAAAAACTTTAAAAAATATGATATATTATTATAATTATGATCATCATAATCTAATATCAAATATCTTAACCCTATTATTAAATGCACTTGATGAAGTATTAGGTTTATCAAAATAAAGGTATTATGAGTAAAACTCATTACAATCGAGATCCTGAGTTGCAACATAATGGTATTGGAGTACCATGACACAATCTCCATGTAACCATATTACAACCATTACAATATCTCCATGTAACAATATTACAACCATTACAATATGTAACTCCGTTCATAGGATAACGGTACGCAAATTTAGTTATATTTAAATATCCTTGGATGCACGTAATGGTAGTCGAGGTTTATATATGAGGTAGTGATATTAATAATAAATTAAAAGTATTGTTAAGTGGAGATTGTAATAATAAATTGTAGCAATATCTTAATTACTGGTTAGCTGAGAGTCAAAGTATTCACTTTTTGTTATGAGGAAATGAGAGCAGTTAATATAATTCTTACATTACTCCAATTCGAAGATTTTGTAAGTGGGAGATTTAAAAAACTTATAACTAACTGTGATTTATCCTATAATGAGTGGTATAAACAAAATGATAGAGAGTTAATATAGAGTTAGCATGGATATAGGTTGGTGATAAATATTTCAATGTGTACCACAAATATAATATTAAGTAGAATATTGATGTATATCTAAAAATATATTAATAATTAAAAAATCATTTTCAATGTAAGTTTTAAATGTTAATTAGGGTTTAAAAAAATATGTATATATTATATAAAGCAATTGAAAAAAAATTATTGTATATGATTAAAACATTTCAAGTGATTAGTTTTAGGTCATTTGAAAACTAGTAAAGTTTTTTTGGAATACTATCTTTAAATTGTGTAATCTGCACAATCCAAGTGTTCAAGGTGTTTTCAAAGGGTTGAGTCTATTTATACATTCAAAAATACAATTTAAACAATGAAAAAGTATACAGTAAGAGAACTCTTAAAAAAAGATACAAACATTTCTTCGAGTTTTATAATCTAAATAAAATTTGCAAAATATTTGATGTTTTTTAGTACTTACTAGAAATTTTGTAATTAAAATATATATATATATATTAAAAATTTCAAACAAAAAAAGAAAGAAAGAGTGAAGATCCAAATTAAACATAAAGAAGGTGATTAAAATGATTTAGGAGAATACATAATTCCTCTTCTCCTTTAAAAGATTTATATGGCGGATTATAACATCTCCACATGGTTCATTGGTTATCAAGAATGGAAATTAAGATTGCTTTATCATATTCACTAATTTATAATAATATGTGTGTGTGTGTGTGTGTGTGTGTGTGTGTGTGTGTGGATAGAGGTTCAGACTAGATTTAGTATAATTATACATAACATACAAAACACATATATTTCCTAAAAAAAATAGCATTAGATTCATATTCATGAATAATAATGTAACACAACTTTTATAAGAGATAAATTCCAAGAAATTAGTCGTCTAAGAGTTTTTTCCAACCCAATCATAGGTATAACCATAAAGGGAACCCCAAATTGGGTTATGAGGCCATAAAGGCAACAAAACTAAGGTACACACTTCTAAATCATTCAACCTTAGCCAACCCACCTAGTCTTATTCTTAATAAATATACTTACTACAAAGAACTTAAGCATCCCATCATGTCATCAAACAACCATGATAGTCTCTTCCAAGGCCTCATAAAACACAAAGGACACCTTCTCTAGTAAGTGGCTCTTTTCAAATTCTTCCTTCTAATTCTCTTCAATATAGGTGAAAAGAGCCCAATTTGGTATATGTTTTCTAAAAATTGATTGTGGGAATAATACTTGCCTCTCAAGCACCCAAATATGCAACAAATATATAGTGGATTCAAAGGATTCCTAACTTTCTCAACCTTCATTCTCACCCACAACCGTGAATCTTTCCTACAAAGTATGTAATTTACTATTCATATTGTTGATTTGGTGAGATTCCATGTTGGTTCATGGTTAAAAATGAAAAACAATACATTGGATGTCTAAGCATGTATGTGAGAAACCTAGAATGAGTAGAGTGATCAGAAATGAGAGGTTTAAGGGAATTATTTCCAACGTTACTTTTAATAACATGAATGTAATCGTACAATTCCTCATGCTAATTGAACTCCATTCACACTTTCATAACTACATGAAAAGACCAACCCGTTTTTTACATGTATTTAATTATTGGTTTATAATTCTATGGAGGTGGATGGATTCATTTAAGGCACATGGTGAAAAAGAGACGAGAGCTTATATTAGTCATCATTTGTTCTTATTAAATAAATCCATCATCTCATTTGTATCATAAACACACTATCATCAAAATCTCAAGCATAATTTTGAATATGTTCATTACAATAAAAAGATTCCATAAAATGAGAGCCTTCTCATAATGCTTGGCCTCTACACATGGTCGTAACCAACATTAATTATATGCTTACTCTCGTGAAAATAACCAAGGTAATTATATTTGCAACATTTCCTTCTTGAAAAATCTCTCATTTAGCAGAACAAAACATGAGCATTTATGTATAAAGTGTTTTCGTAGTGATCTTTGCAATGACACATGAAAAAATCATAGAATAATGACATAATAATAAATAAATCACTTTTAGCTATTAATATTTTATCTACAATTAAATATTTTTCATCAAATATGAATTATTAGAACAAGTATATGCTCTCACATTACAATCAAAAATATGTTTATAATATTCATATATGATGGAATATACATGACAAGATGCATGTTCCCCAATTGAATGCGGTCTAAAAGGCTTAGCCAATACTTTAACCCATAACCCAACAACTTCAATAGTGATTACAATCTAAATATATTTTTATTGTGTACTAGACGGAAAATCCTTTCCTTTCTCTATCTATATATTTCCTCAAAATCATTTTCCTTTCAATACTCTTTAGTTTAAGAAATAAAGTTATAGTCCAATACAATGATAAAAAAGGAAGGTCATTGCATACTTATGCAATGGTGTAAGATCTATAAAATACAACAAAATAGTATCATATATATGATTGTTTCATTTTTAGGTCCCCTTTAATTCATAATTCAATACTTGCCCTCATTATTACCTCATAACCATGTTAACATAACCTTCTATTAAATAGGAATGTATTAATTGTTTTTAACAATATTTACATGTGATAGCCTTTTACCTTTACCATACCACCACTTGGGTGCTCACCACAATCAATTTATCATTAATAAATCATCTATTATATCAACTATGGTTGAATGAATTATACCCATGTTCCAAAATATTTTCAACCTCTTAATGAACGTTACAAAATATTTTCAACTTCTTAATAAACATCTTCTTGCCTTTATTATTTCAAATATTTTCAACCTCTTAATGAACATCTTCTTGACTTTATTATTTCTTGGTTACACAACAAGAAATAACCATAAATGATCATCAATCCACACTTAATAGAGTAGGATATGATATTGAACCAATATGCAAAACCATATATGACCATGCATATATACATGCACTCTTTTATATATTTATTGTTTAATATGTTTATTTGTACATGCACATCTCAACTCTTTTTCTCTCTTGCATATATCAACATTTACATAACTACTTTTTTTATCTAAAGAAATAAAACAACATAATAAAAGATGAATTAAGGAATTTTCTCTTCCAATACCTCCAATTAGCATGGATATCTGCAACATAGATGAGCTCTTCCATGAACTTACTACCTACTACACAATAGATCATGAACTATGATTTTCTAACCTAAGTTGTAATTCTTAGGTATCACACATGAAATTGACGTTGCTAGTTTTGATAGTGTCACTACTACATTATGGACTTGAACCGCACCAATTTAAATTGCTATAGTCCATAATTCTCTTTTAGATAAAAATTTTAGTTAACGATCATAAAATTTTATCAATGGTAATTTACATTATTTTTGGTCAAATCTTTTGCCAATGTTTCATCATTGTCACAATGCACACAACATTATTTTTTTTTCAAACTATTTTCCTGTAAGTCATCTTTTCATATCCTTGAGTCAATGTTGCATCGTAGTTATGCCTTGAAAATATGTAATGGATATCATGGCTCATAACTTTGTTGTCCGTTATAAGTTTGTGTCATATAAATAAATATGATGCCTTGTTAGAGTCTTCTAGCATTGAGATATTCTATTCGATGAAAAATTATGTTCTAAAAATTTATGTGGTATTTATATATAATTTTCATTTTTTCAAAGCATATCACATTCAATATAGCAATTATATTACAATTTGGAGACTACTACATGCATTTATATGAAAATATAATCTTAATCATATTTTTTGGTCATTTTCAACTCTTCAAGACATTTTTTTTTAAAGAAGGTTGTCACAGCCCCAAGGAGGCCTGCATAGATCAAGGTGCACCATGAACTCCCAAGTCATATGGAACCAACCTATTTCTACCCAATGGGTTACCCATATGATTGATACTAGACTTGGACTATTCCTTACAATAATTCTTAGTAAAGTGTTTGTGAAATAATATGTTAATTAATTTCAAATATACAACTAAAATAATATCCATAAACATGTATAATTGCAAACCAAACACATTGCAAAAGAAAAATATAGTGTGGGTGGTTAACTAGCCTAACACTTGAGTTAGCATATATGTAATGAAAAAGTTTTAAAATGAATAACCCTCTTGGGTATTTTACATCAAGGAAAAACTTTCCAAAACAATCATACAATGTCCTAGGACCAACCCTAAATTCATGGTTCAATCCCCAAAACTTTTGTTTTTACAAACCCCAAATTACAACCTCAAATTTATGCCCTGAAAATTTTCCTATAGTTGTGTCATGTAACACTTCAAGGAATTGCAATTTTCTGACCCCATGTCATACACCCTAGGAATACCTCAAAATCCCCACCAAATTTCTGAGATTTTTTTATTTTTTCTATGTGGTATTTCATCATATAGTTTTACATGTGGCTTTAAGTGCAGTTTTTATACTTTGTTTCAATAAAGGTAAATGCAGAACCACATGGACACAATGAAATGCTTCAACCCAGCAACATATAATTTTAATAGACTTTGAAAGGGTACATACCATTAATATAGAGTACTCCAACAATATATATGAGAAACAAA
Organism: Pinus albicaulis; assembly: GCA_034641835.2. Taxonomy (NCBI): domain Eukaryota; kingdom Viridiplantae; phylum Streptophyta; class Pinopsida; order Pinales; family Pinaceae; genus Pinus; species Pinus albicaulis. The sequence continues at coordinate 1,631,345,017 of CM076578.1, forward strand.
ATGATAAATATCAGCATACCTATGATGTATATACTATGGTAGTAGGTCACTAATAAGACATCCCATAAAGGCACCAACATTACAATATAAGCATCAGTTTGTAATCCAATTAATATCATCTCAACCAAATGATGAATAACAACCCCGAGATCACCCCAATACACAACATAAATATTGGATAACCACAAAAATTTAAATGGACACCCAAGAGGCAAATCAAATGGATATGATGAAGGGTATCAACCCTCTATAAGTCAACTAATCGAACTCCTCAATATGGTTGTAGATTGACCCCCAAAAAATAATAAACTCAACGAACAAAAATGTTAAATTCCCATTATTCTATGTTGTTACAATCACTTTAACCCAATTCTTAACTTCAATTAGAAATATTTTAAAAACAATTTGACCTTCCAATGACCAATATTAATTATAGATAGATCAATAAATGCAATGAACAGTAAGAGACAATCAAGATAAATAACAAAATTCACCAAATTTGGTCAAAGACCATGGAAAATCCCCACAAGGGGGAAACCCTTTCAAATTATTCTTCTTATTAGTTTTTCATAAAATGTTCAACATACAGTACAATGATTCAAATCATCAAAAAAAAGAGCCAAAGTCAATTCTTTGACTATCCAAGAGATCATTCAACCAATAACCAATACATGAGCCTCAAATTCAAATATGGTCAAAGATTCCAATTTGCAAAAGCCAACAAATTTATATTAAAGAAACTTTATGTAGCTCACAAATTGCAGAAAGAAAACTTTCGGTAGCTGCAGAATGATAAATTTCATTAGCTCGCAGATCACATACTTTCTTTAGTTTGCAGATCACATAAAAACAACTTTCGTTAGCTATTAAATAAGGAATTTTGGTAACTCACATATTTCGGACTTTCTATAGCTCGACCCTGCAAATTAGAAAGTGTACGAACCAATGAATGAATGATGAGATGTGAGATGAGATGCCTACAAGTTATGTCAAATGGTGTCTATTTGCATGTGGGCAAGGGGGTCAAATTTCCTCTTCCATGCTGACATGAAATTTTGTGCACATGTGGGTTTCGCATAAAAAATAACATTTTTCCTTAACCAAATAAAATTATTCCAAGGGATAGGATATTTAATTTTTCCTCCTTAGAAATAAGGATGGGGAATAAAGTTTCCATTTTAACCACTTCAATAGAAGATAAGGAGTCTTCCTTAAATATACGTTTAAAATTATTCACCTCATCCTTAGATAATCCCTCAAATCTATACATCATAAAACCATCCCATCCCTACAATTTCCATATAGAATTCATTTTTTTCCCATGATTGATATAATGATTTTTTTTGGGGGGGTATTTTCATCTCTTGAGTCTAGATGTATCCTATTTCTCATCCAAAAGACACCTCTTCTTCTTATATAACTCAATAATCTCATGCTTTTTATCCTTATTTGTGTACCCAACAAAATATTTAAAATAAATAACCTATACATGATTTCAATATCCTAAAATTCCCTCTCATCCTTAATCCTCTTCTCTTGAGCCTAGTTCAATACCACCTACTTTATATTTTTTATATTTCCTTCAAACGGAATAACGTTTATTCCCTCAACCTAGGGTAAAAGGGTCCCACAATGTTTATATGAAAAAAACCCTCATCCTCCAACCATTGATTGAATTTAAAGTGGTTGGGATTCTCTTTCTCCATCCCTAAAATAACCTATGTTTGGATCCTCAGTTTGCTAATATATTTTTGTACATGTTGAAGGGTCAGAGAGCCTCACTGTGGAATGGTTTTGAATATTAATAATAAAATCATCACTAGATATAAATAGATAAGCACAATAATATAAGGAGGTTATGATCCCACGAGGGAGAGGTACCTAGAGAAGCTAGACCTTTTGGTTTGTATTTCTATTATATATTTGATTTAGGAAAATATGGATTCATCTATAATACAACCTCAGGAAAATAGATATTCTAGTGAATTATTGTTAGCCGTGGAAGAAATGAGAGTTTTACGGAACAAATAAATTATGTGGCAAATGTTTGTTGTGTTCCAAGTGAGAAATTATTGAGTGATTGAATGTATGGGTATTTTTGCTGAAAATTTTCATTTTTGTTTAGCCTATTGAGCCTCCAACATTGATATTTCTTGACTACTAGAACTAGAGCCTAGGATGGAAATGGAATAGCAAGAGGGCCTACATTGTAAAGAAAGGGATTCATTTCCTTAGGTTATGTGGGATAAAGGGGAAAGGGAGATAGAAGTTGATTTCATATGGGACTCCTTGAACATCCTTGGTAGCTATGAGTATATTATAGTTTTATACCGTGGGTGGATCAAAATCCCATCCAATTCCAAGTAAATGGACACCCATTTCTTTACTCTCATATTATCAGTTAGAAACCCTTTAGAAAATAAGGATCTATATAACCTCTTTGAAATAATCTTAACACCAACCCTCTTATTTCTCTAAGTTTTCCTAAATTTTATAGGATTTAACATTATGCAACCTGCATTCCTCCAATCGATTCAAAATTTTGCCTAATAAAGTATTAACTTGTGCATGCTCCCGCTATATCTAAATTTCCAATAGAGAGTTGAGATATACTTTTTCTATAGTGAAATCTTGGCCAAGGAAGCTCAATTTAAAAACGTATCCCAATAAGAGACTTTATTATAAAATGAAACATACAAAATCAACATTGTAATATCCTTCCCTAATTGATCCCTTGATAAAACGACCAAATGTTTCTAGATAATCAACATCAAACCTACCTTCTATACCATAAAAATGAATTCCCACCAATTAAAAATATTAAGTAAATCAGAACAAATTTTACCCCCTTCTCTCATTGTTTCTTGTAAAAGAAAAATATCACGATTATGGGCCTCCACCAATATTTTTAAAGGAAATAGTTTTCCTAGGGATACTCAACCCCATATAATTGACATAGTGACAAATTTCCAAGAATAATACCCTAAGGTTTGACTTTCTCTAAGAAATCCTTCCATAGAAATCTCCCTACCATACTCAATCTCTATGTTTTTCCTTTCTCAAGACCAAAAACAATTCTAGCTCTTTTAAACCCATTTTTAACTTTGACTTTAGTCAAATATAACCCATGAACCACCCCCACCCTCAACACCACATGGCCTAATTTTCTCTTCATCTCAAAATAAAATGAGGATCATCCTTCAAACCCTCAATGTCATGACCCAAATAAGAAGATAATAATCTAGGGAAAACCTTGAAGTTGAAATATGACCCTCAACATCCACTCTAACATTATTTTCATAAATATTATGAGCATATTCCCCCTTTTCATCATTGAAACAACAATCAATATCACCCCTTCATTTATGTCATTAGGTAATACTTGACTTAATCTAAGAACACATTCACAATCATTAATTATATAAGAGAAACTATGAATATTTACTTATTTTTAATGTGACATGCCTTCTTCCCAAACTTTAAATTCTAGAGAAATATTTAAAACTCATGGATAATATATGGCTTCCTTACTAACATATTTCACATTGACATCCACTACTTCGATAGTAGATTATTTAGCAACAATATGTCCATCTAATGATTTAGTAGCACTACTGGGAGGTGACACCTTTGAAGCGGTGTCTTTTAGTACCACCAACGATAAGGATATCATTATTAGACTCTGTGGTCTTTCATGACTAAGCCCTTCAATTGACTAACAAATAAATTAGCTAAGATACCATCTAAATATCTCATTCAGTGGAAGGATCTGCCTAGGATGATGCCCATTGGAATGCCAAGAAATATTGTGGCACCCAACATTGCAATTTATTTGGGGCATACCAATTCAAAATATGAATCTTACAATACTGAAGAATAATCATCTTCAACATTACCTATTGGCATTTCTAGGGTTCACTGGGAAAATTATTCAACCCAAAGACTTGACTCCTTACAAAATAGTATTTGGGTTGTTTTTCATTGTTTTCCTTAGCAACATCTGACATTTAGAAGACAAAACATGTTGGGATTTGAAAGTAGGCAAAAATTCTTTAAGTTGTTTGCAGATGAAGACATAATTGGTAAAAGGTATGTTTATGTAACACCCCCAATTTATGTGTTTGAATTTCAAAAGCTATACATTGAACTTTAATCCTAAGGGGAGTGGACCCCAAAGGATAAGTATTTTGTGAATGTAATTTAATATTTAATTTGAGGAAATGAATAAAATGATTGTGTGTAGATTGACCAAAATGAGATTTATGAGATCACTTGCTAAATCCATGAGGATGGATAAGGCAACTAGTTCCCCACAATCTTTCAAAAATCCTTGAAAGAAATTATTTCTAATTTAGATTTTTGAGGAAGAATCTAAATTTCCCCAATGATGAGGAAAGTAGTTGGGAAGAGGTAAAACGCTGGAAAAGCTGAGGAAAAGCATAAAACAGCTTTAAGGAATCCCTAAAATGGGAAGCCTAGGCAAACAGGAAGAAAAGCATCCTAATATTCTGGACGCAGAATTAGAAACAGGCTTTGGGGAACAACAGCTTAAATAAGCTGCTCCTAAACAGATTAGGGTTTAATCTGTTCGAGGAGATGATCTCAGCTCGAGGGTGAGTTCTGGAAGACAGAAGGAACTCTAAGGTTGGGAGGTTGGTCAACTGCAAAAGTGGTATGCACTCTGCATTACTAATTAATTTAACTGGATACCTTTGTGCAATAATTAAAAATCTTATGATACAATGTTGATTTGCAGTAAAATGTAATGATTTTCCATACTTTTAACAAAGATGAACAGGAGAAATGGTTCTCCTAATCTCTGTATGGTAGTAGGAAATAGTGTTAAAAAATATACTATTCCCCAGAATCTCTAAACCATTTACTGGTTTAAATCTGGAGAAAGTGTAAGGTACTCCTAGTTCAGTTAATATAACTTTAATCTTCTTCTGAATTTTATAAAGAAGAGTCATTCAATACTAGGTTCAGCCAGCGTTTAAACCTACTAGAATTTTGAAAGCAAAATAATTCTCAGAGGGAAGCAACAAATAATGGAACATAATTTAAATTGTAAATGGGTGCTGTAACTGAAGCTATATTTTGGTCATAGATAACATTTTATAAATTAATGCTGTTAAAAGAGAACTCTGCTATTTAGTCAACAGAAATCTAATTTAAATTGTAAATGGGTGCTGTAACTGAAGCTATATTTTGGTCATAGATAACATTTTATAAATTAATGCTGTTAAAAGAGAACTCTGCTATTTAGTCAACAGAAATCTTTTGCTTTCTAGACTATGCAAAATACAAGTAGAATGTATAACTCCTCCGTACATAAAAGTGAGGAAATTCGCTGAAACATATATGGAAAGTATTAAAATCTTTCGCCTTAGAATTATCATGCAACTACATATGACATTTGAATAAAAACGTTAGTGAAATAAATGATGCTAGGAAGTGCAAATTTATACTTTTAATAGTGCCAAATTCACTCTAAGAAACACCATTACAATAGGAATCCTCAACTTTCGGTTGGGACAGTGCATGCACAAAAAAATTATATTAGAGAGGCAAGGGCAGAATAAAATATCTTGGGAGGAAACCTCCTAAATTATAAAGCTTAACATAAAAATATAATCACATTAAGTAAGATTCTGAAGGAGTTATACACTAACAGGGGTCCTGACAATGAGTAGAATTTCCGATCTAAAATGAACGCTGAAAATTTCTTACCCAAGAAATGAACCTTGGTATTATAACTAGAACTACCGGACTATTTATTCTATCTTCCACAAATGCTATGTAAATACATTAGTCGTGAAACTTTGAACATATGTATAATTTTATTCCCTCGTATTATTAATCCCTACCCTTAGAATTTTAATTAGAATATCAGTTTAATAACCATGAGTTGTATGTGAAAAAAAAAATAGAAATAAACATGCCTGTTTGCATGAGTAGGATGGAACCGTCGAGTGTTCATGCCCAAATCCGGTTACAACAAACTCTTCCATAACACGATAATGACAGAGGACCGAAATTCAAAAGAATAAAACATCACGGTTGAAGGGTTATTGTATATATTTTCCGCCATATAAGCAGAATGGTATAGCCAGAGAAAAAAAAAGAAATGTCTGTGCGTTGGTTGCATGACAGGAACGTAAACCAGTTTCTTATAACATTTGTGCACAGGTACGACTGCAGAGGTTATAGAGAAATAGCAAAAACGAAATTTATACGCTGAGCCGAACGCGTACAGTAACAAAAACTTCGGCAAATACAGCTAGGTCCCGAACGCACATGAGGTCGTAGGGAACCTGTACCTCTAACAAGCCACACCACCCGCGCAGAAAATAAGGGTTTGGCAATGGGCGACATCGAATAACTGAAGTCGTTCATCGGTATGAGGGGGATCCATCTTACCTGAAGAAAAAAAAACAAACAAGATGTGATTGGAAAAAAAATTATAAGAAGTTCATTGATGACAGTAGACAGGTAGCTTGTATAAAGACAAATAAAAAAGAGACCTGTGTTAATCCCAGTAAGCAAATCGAAACGCTGGAAACTGTTGATCATTCTTATGGAAGAAAAAAAAAACGCGGCACCGCTTGGATCTCAAAACCCTGTATACACAGTATAAAATGAGCCATAAAGAATTGGGAATGGGGATTAGGTTGGACGGCACTAAATCGATTAAACCCTATGAATGCCTAAACGGAAATAGTAATTGTTGAAAACATCCTACCCAACGTATATCCTGAAATGAGAGACGTGGTTGGGGAAACAAAATGGGAAAAATAATAATGACACCGAAAGAAAAACCTGAGAGGAGACTCATAACAGAACCAATCCTTCACTGCAGAAATAACCCACGGGGGAGTTGAACACTGAAAAGGAAAGGTGAGGGTAGATTGATTACCAACGAACCGAAGGAGGTAACACGCAAGCCCTAGTATGCATGTTCTAGGTTGCAGATACCGGGTGTCTCAAGGAAAAGACGAGCAGGCGGGACGAACCTGGTAAATGGAACAACGACGAAGGGAGTGAGGTTTAAAATGAAAACAGTAACACTAAAAAAATAAAACTGGAAATCGATAATGGTACCTATGGAATGCAGATCGAGGGTTAAACGCAGATTATGACAACTCATAATCCTAAACTGCACGACAGAAGACTCAATGAAATCCCGAGGGGGATTACAGAAGTTAAGTCGGACAGATAAATTGTACCATTCTGGTAGTATTTAATCTTATTCAGCGAGCGAACGTAGTACCAGGCAGGCGAAATTTTGCTAAAAGCTGAGAGCTTCCATGCCGAAGTGATCTTACAGATTTTACGTCTAGATGCTGGCGATACGTGTCAGCTGATCATAGGTAAGGGCACGAGAGTTGAAAAAAAAAACAAAAGTTCTCGAGGCGAGAGAAAAGCCACGCCATTATGAAAACGTAATTCTCGATGAGGGAAGGTAGCACGCGGGCACCTCTCCAAGCCCCGTACCAAGTAAAGTTTTGCACCCAGAACCTAGAGGGTATACGTGGAACCCGGTCAATTCAATCAAATCACATGAACCCTCCAAGCGATAATGAATTTATCATATCGAATGTGACATTTGAATGTGGGAGACTTTTATTTAAAGAGGTCTCGCGTTGGATGTCTTATGTGACTTTAATTACATTAACATTGTGAGGTCGTAAGAATAGATATAACGGTTTTATATATATAATTATATAAAATGAAAACGAATGGTGATTGATTTTTATTCTACTTGCACTATTGCAAAGAGAATTTGGAATGAGATGTTATATACTTGACTCGAAATAAGAGAAAAAAAAAAACAAGATGCATGGGAAATAGAATGCACGTAGAACTTGTGCCTAAATCAAAGTGTATGGACTAGTTCTAGCAAGTGAACAGGAATTAGTTCATCACCACCTAGGAATTGAAAAAAAAAATTAATTAATTAATTTTGGAGGTGTGACAGTTTAAAATAGACGCATATCTGGGTTTGTACTGGCAGATCTCTGGCTAGTAGCAAAGAATCAACATAGAATCAAAACAAACTACAAAGTGTAGATAAGATAGTTTTAAATTTTAACGGCTCTTTCACAAAAGGCACTATAAATATATAAAATTTCATAAAAAATTTACTTCCATCTTTTATACCACTCTTTCCTAAGCCATGTTCAGCCTTACAACATTTCTTTTACAACATGTGATACCATGTAACACTTGTTAATATTGTACACAAAATCTTAATATCTAAATAAATATACTAATGAAAAACATATATTTTTTCTAAAAATAACAATAAACTTAAAAATAAAATAAAATAAAATATTCAATTTTTTATAAACTTTAACAATCCAATAAAATATTTATCAAATAAATAATAAATTTGATAAAAATAATTAATAAAAATTAAATTAAATTAAAAAAAAAACAAAAACAAAACATACTTATTAATATGGTATGATTCCATCGGGCATAAAATTCCATCAACGCAAAAACGGAGATAAGACAATTTAATCTGCAGATGCCGGAAAATTCCACGAGGGAAAAACACAAATTCTCGAAGCTCGTGGATCACAAGCCTCCATTTGATGTAGAATCAGAGTACAAACTGTCCTAACAAGTGTCCATATCTGTTTACAGAACCCTAATAAACTCTTCATTCATTTGAGTCTTTCACCATAGTTGAGTGTTGTGGGAACATTGGCCCAAATAATTAGTACACCATTATCAGTTCCCCCTTTTCTACTCTCAGTCCTCATAGTTGGCTACTGCATTCTTTCGAGCATTGATGGAGGGGATTGCGCACTGTTGAAATCGCGTGTGCAGTTCCTCAAGGCCACCTACAATGGTGGGCGTTTTGTTGGGTGTGCGAGGAACGCCAGCATATGCTCGGATCCCCTGAAGAATCCCAATGGCGGATCCACCTGCTGCTTCGTCACTGTGGGAAATGCGGCTTCCCCTGCCCCTTTGGATTGACTTGCTGCTCAGGCTTCTGCGTTGACATCAAGAATGATCCTATGCATTGTGGGAATTGCTTCTGCAGGTGCCCTAAGCACGAAAAATGTGTGTTTGGCATGTGTGGTTATTGACCCAAAGCCAATACCCTTGAGTTTATTTCCATTGTTGATTCCGATATTATCTAGGTAACTTGAGTTTATATCCATTGTTGATTCCGAGGATATTTAGGTATCCAAGGGACATGACGAAAGTCACTTATTTTACTTAGTTTATATCCATTTGATTCCCAGAATATTTAGGTATCCAAGGGACATGACGAAAGTCACTTATTTGACCTAGTTTATATCCATCGTTGATTCCCAAAATATTTAGGTATCCAAGGGACATGACGAAAGTCACTTATTTTATCAGGTTGAGTTTATATTTATTGTTGATTCGCAAAATATTTAGGTATCCAAAGTACATGGCTAAAATCAATTATTTTACCTAGCTTATGTTTATTGGATGTGGAAATATTTTGGAAATCTGCAATTTATATAAAAATGTTTCCATTATTTTATCTATTTTATCTAGTATCGTGTAGTTTAAATTATCATCTATTATATTATTGGGTTTTAGCATTACATTCATATCACAATTTTACACTATTTATTAAGTAATGTTTATTTATGTATATTAACTACATTTATTAGAATTATTTAATACTAATAAATTAAATAAATACAAGGCTATAAAAGTATTGTTTTCAAATAGCAAAATAATGGGTATAAGATTCTGAATTATTGTATTTAACAAAGTAGCATAGCTAGTGTTCTCTGCAACCTAGTTTAATTATTGAACATTGAATGATATGAATTAACTCTAGGTATGAATTGCCAGTTTGAATCTTTATCAAACTGGAAAACAATCAAATCCATCATTCTAGATCAAAGCATATTGTAGCACAACATCAATTTGTTTGAGAAAAATTGCAATCAAAAGAAATTGTTTTGATCTCTTGTAATACAAATGATATAGTAGCAAACATCTTTACTAAGCCTCTAGGAAAATATAAGTTTACATTATGTAAAGGCAAGTTAAGTGTGGTAAATAATCCATTTCTCAATTAGAGGAAGTGTTAGAGATAATAGAGAAATGAAATTTCTATATTGTTAGAGTTTCAATGTCATATTCTTGAATGTGTAGTTTTCCAATGTAAGAGTGACTTGAAGCTTAGCAAGAATCATTATGTTCCAAGTTGTTGGGCTTATCCATTCTATTAATTTCATCGCTATATAATGAGGCTCTATTATGCATTCAATTTTGAGGCCACCATCTGTGAATATGTTGCAACTTGCTCTATATTTTTTGAGAAATAGAAAATGGTAAGGAACTACTAAATTTACAAAAATAAAAAAATTATGTGAGCTTGAATTAATATAAAAGAGACACTTATGCTTTGTTCTCTTTGTTTTCATAGCTATCATACTCTACTACATAAAAATAGGCCCTAAAATTATAATAGCAAAAAACTTAATGTTAAAAAAAAATTGTAATTCTAAAACATTGTTTTGGTTTGATGATATTATGGTGCATCACACTATGTGTTACACTAATGTATTAGATGCCTTATTTATAACACTATCTTGCTAGATCTCTTATTTCTATTACCACCTTGTTAGAGTATGATGTTTCAAATTCACTTGAATACATTTAATTCAAAATTAGTAGAACTCATTGAATAATATCTTAATTTGAATTTCTTAGATATAATCATTTGATCTATGATACATTATTTATATATTTCTCAAGGTGTGATGTGATGAGATGCAGTGGCATTGAGTCACTATTCAAATGGTGTGTATAGGCTATTGAAATAGCATTGAAAAGAATTAATATAATGATAATGAAATATTTAATATGATTGATGATAAGTTTGGTTATTAATATTGGATGTTCATTGTTTCAAATTCACTTAAATATATTTAAAAATTGGCAGAACTCATTGAATCATATCTTAATTTGAATTGCTTAAAATATAATTAGTTGATCTATAATCTATTATTCATATATTTCTTAAGTTGTGATGCACTGACATTGAGCCATTATTAAAATGCTGTGTATAGGCTATTAAAATGGCATTGAAAGGATTTGAGATAATGATAATGGAATATTTAATATGATTATTGATGGGTTTAGTTATTAATATTTGATGTTTGTTGTATTATGAAAGTTTAGAAAAAAATCTTGTATTTTATAAATAAAAGAATTTTATATATTAATTTAGTGGTAACCATGATCTTAAAATTATCATTTTAATTATTATTAAAAATTGAAATTATCTAAATTTATGAGATAATATTGTTAATTGTAAATAAATAAATAATTTTATTTTTTATTTTTTTTAAGTTTAGCATGACTATATCTTCGTCATATACAATCTATTACTCTTATGCTTTAATAAATCACCCAATCATTATCTATTCAAAATCCACAATATTTTATTTTATTTAAAAAATAACAACTAATACAATTTAAAAAAACTTTAATTATAAAAAAATAATTATCACAGTGTTCATTTCTTTAATAATAAAATTATTAACCATATTAAAATGATCATAATATGTTGAAGCATGTTAGTAATATGATTAAATAAAAAATTATGACAAAGTGTCATACATATCCTGAGTGACACCATATACATCTCATGAACCTATATCTTTATATTTAAAAATATAAAGTTTTGTAAACCCCAAAGTAATATTAATTGTAGTTTATATTTTTAAATAAAATTAATTATTAATTATATTTTTAATTTTTATAATACATCAAATCTTTCATTTATTTTATTGAAGTGGAATTAATCAATGACCAGAAAAAATGACTCATGTCATCGTAAGATAGTAAGGACCATCTTATGTGACAGGCCAAGTGTTAAAGTCTGCTAATAATCAACTAACCCATGCTCCAGGGCCCATACAGAAACCCACATTGAGACTAAGCAGATGTCTTTTGTTAATTTATCGACTTGCTTACTGTTACAGTGCAGCGAAAAGCCTGCAAACCCTATTTTGACAGAGCTAGAAAAGCTGACACATAAATTGTACGGAAGGAGAAGAATATATTCAAAGGCATTTAATGGATTTGATTTCTCAATAAATGTGAGATGATAGGTGCAGTTCCAAAATTTCTATTTTCTATGGGTGGTGATCGATTAGAAATATTGGTTGCTAAATTCTCTAACTCCGTGACATGACGCGGAAAACTTAGATGACCATTATCCTAAAGGTTATAGGATAATTAATATAGCTGGGCAATATGTCTATTTTTAAATTTAAAATATTTAAATTTAATAGTGGACAATATAATCTTATAACGTAAGAAATATGTATCGCCAAAAACTCAGAGCAAGATTTTTGTGGTATTCTCCACATAACCGTTCTTAATTTTCAGTACGGTCGGGACTGTTATGATGAAGTTGTCTATTCAGTATGCGGAATAATTTGGATGGTAGTTTTTTTTTGGAAGTAAAATAAAATTCAAAAAATCACGAAGTTGGAGTGTTTGAAATCCATTTTTGATAGTGGAAATAGATTCAGTAATATCAAAAACACTTAAAATACTCAAAATATTAAAGTTTAAGAATTGTAAATAAAATTCTGATAAAATCTTTACCGAATTTTTTCAAAATCTTTACCAAATTCTGAACTATTTCGCTGCTTTTTAAACTACAAGCTATTATAACCATAAACCACATCATTGCAAAATAAGAGTAAAACCATATAAACCAAGCGAACTTGAAATAAATAAAATTGAAAGAAAAAAAATTAATTTGATAAGGTTAACATTATAGATCGTCATTTGATTTTTAAGTCAAAAGGGAAATAATGGATAGTCAACGCATAAACGATTGCGTTATACCCTGTGCGGCAGGGATAATAAGGCATTCCAATTACACGGCATGAAGGAACTCGCTGTTATACTAAATATAGTTTTCTTGGTTTTAATTATTAAGGTTGCATTACGATTGAACAATCTTTCGCATCGGAACGGAGGTGTTTATACATTCCCATCGAAATTTTCCTACAGTAAATAGTGACATCGGTCGATGCTTTTCAGCAATTATCATATATATTGAAGTTCGATACTTACCAAACTAGTTATGGTTTTGCGGTAGTAATAGCCCAAAAATAGAATTAGAATCTTAGTTTAGGAATATGTTTATTTATTGTTATTAATATAATATTGCATATAACTATATAAAGCATAAGTATGTATATCTTTAATGATGAGAAGAAATGTTCATTTTTCATTAAATTAAGTTCAATCAATGTGTTTGATATATGTGTTTTTTTGGAATTGGATTTTTAGAATTTTAATTTTAATACACTATTTTAAAAATTTTGTAATAAAATTTAAATTAATATTTATGTTAAAAGTAGTTATATCATTTATTTTTAACTAAAATGATTAATTAAAAAAATGTTATATGAAATAAGGTATGTTTTTTTTAATATGTGGACATTAACTATTATCATCATAATCATTGTAACAAAGCCTATTACATATTTTTAAAATCTATACATGTGTAGGGGTTAACTTATATATTAATTCTTTTTATACTTCTTAATAATAATAATAATAATTTAAAGTAAAGATATAATTTAGTTATTTTAATAATAATAATAATAATAAACTTATTACATATTTTTAAAATCTATATGTGTGTAGGGGTTAACTTATATATTAATTCTTTTTATACTTCTTAATAATAATAATAATTTAAAATAAAGATATAATTTAGTTATTTTTATGAATTTTTTTTTTTTTTACTTTTAGCAACATTAGATGTATCATAAAATAACTGTTTTCATGTTTATCATGGAATAATGCCTATTAACATTTACAAGCCATTTAATTTATATAGTTAAAATAACTGTTTTCATGTTTATCATAGATTAATGCCTATTAACATTTACAAGCCATTTAATTTATATAGTTATAATAATATATAATATGCCAAACTCGTAGTATATTTTTATAATGACATCTAGTATAATCTCTTGAGCATTAAAACATATATCTTTTTTATATAAATATATTTTTTTCACTTAAAACAAAATTAAAAAATCATAATATATATATATATATATATATATGAAATTCACTTTTATATATATATATATATATATATATATATATATATATATATATATATATATAGTAGATAGTATTAAAAGGTGAAAGTCATATAATCGTTATTGATACACATATTTCATATTTTTACATATCCGTATTATAGAGATGTTTATATTTACCTGTTAATTAAATTGATTAGTTAAAAAATGTTTAATAATAATAATAAAAATAGTTTTGAGAGTTAGTTATAATGGGAGGTCACATGATCAATTCTCCACAACGCCCTTGAGGTTGGAATTACAAATAAATCGATCTTTAGTGATCATATAATAATAACTTAAAATTTATAATTTAGTTAGTTTGATATTTATTATGGATTGATGCCTATCCATTGCTAACCATTTAATTTATATGGTTGCACTAATAACTTGTAATAAGATTATAATTTAGTTAGTTTTGATGTTGATTATGGATTGATTCCTATCCATTACTAACCATTTAATTTGTATGGTTGCACTAGTTTTATGTCCAATTTAAAAAGAGATAAAGTAAAAATAAATAAATCTTATTTTTTTACTTTTGAATGCAAAGAAGTTATATAATTCTTATACTTCAAAAATATTTTAATACAAGACTTAAATAAATAATTTGAATATCTACATTAATCAATTTATTTCAATATCAACTTTATTTATGTATGTATTTACAAAGAAAAAAATATATTATTGACGATAGTAAAATATTTCAAGTCTTTCCTTATAATATTATTAGAATATGTGTAATTCATTCAATTTTTAATATAAAATTAACATGTAGCATTTAAAAAAATATTAATAAGTGTAGTAAGAGATGTTTAGGCATAAAAATTTGTAAAATTATGTATAAAGAAAATATAAAAACCAATTGAAAACATTACACAAATCAAATCAATTTGACATTTTGCGTTAAAAATGACATTCATAATATAATTTTAAATTAGGGTTAAGGATTTGGAGAAAAATTCTAAAAAATTGAAATTTCACTATGCAAAAATCAGGTAATCATCAAATTCAATTGTTATTTCTCTTTTAAAAAAATAAATTTGTTCCTATCCATCCTTCCATATTATATTCGTCATATGTATTTGTATTTATTAATAAATGAATTTTTGTAATAAAGAGATGAGTGTAGCCTTCTTAATATCTCATTCTCCATTGCTTAATATTGATCAAAATTCAACATCTTAATAACTTGATAGTGCATCAATACTGTGATTATATGTAAATTAAATAATCATAAGCCTAAATATACAATATTGATCAATATTACTTCTATTATTACATTAATACTGCACAATATGATCTATAACACTATCCATCATAGTGGTAGAACGCTGGTTGGATGATGATTGGAAAGGAGAGGCTAGAGAGGCGAGGATTTTAGCTAAATTGAGTTTAAACCTCAAATGTTATCCCCATCACTGTGGAAGTTCAAACAAAATCTGGAGAATATAACGAAAAGTTTTCAGCCACCACCAATAGGCTTTTTGAAGCTTAATTTTGATGGTGCCTCTAAAGGAAACCTAGGACAAGTAGGGATAGGGGTTATATTTAGAAATTCGCAAGCATATGATGTTAGAATTTATTCATTCCCCATAGGATTTGCAACTAATAATGAAGCTAAATTAATGGCGGTCAAACAGGGTCTCATTATTGCAACAAGGGAGAACTATCAAAGACTTATAGTAGAAGGAGACTCTGCAATGACAATCGGAATCCTTCAAAAGCTTCAACAAGGATGTAATTGGGAAAAGATCAGTAAAAGTTGGAGAACAACTACACTAATCGAAGAAATTGGCAATCTTATCTGTCAAATAGGATATGTCATCCCAACCCATGTCCTTAGAGAAGGTAATCAAGCAGTTGATTATTTAGCTAATTGGGCTTGCAAAAATGAAGATCAGAGGCTGGATGTTAATCAGAATCACCAAGTTTCGAATGTGGAACTTCACCATCTATAGATCATATTGGAAAAAGATAAATCTGAACCCTGATCGGGGTGCCAGTTGCAAGGTCCTCCATCTACACGTGGTGGATGAAAGCACAAAATGAAATCATAATGCATGCACCTGATTGAGTTGGTGGTCCTTTCCACCATGCCTCATCAAAGCGCAATTATGGAATGGAAACTCCAGCGTATGCGATGTCAGACTCTCACATTTTAGGTAGAAATAATGGGATTTGTAATAGGAAACATCTTACCACTGAGGCAGAACAAATTCCCACCACAGAGAAAGTAAACTCTGTAGCCCAGTGCATGAAAGAATTCAAGCAGAAGATAGGGGACTTTCTCCATGGATTTGGTGGTTATATCAGTATGTAAAAGCCATATTACTTCTCCTTTCTGCGGCTCTGGATAATGTTATGGAAGGTTATGATGTAGTTAGTGTCATTCATATGGAGTTTACATCTGATGTCAGAATGTGTATTACTGTAGAACCTTGTTTTCGTAGCCCTAGTAGGTTTGTTTATTATGGTTTCTGGTTAAATTATGGGCATCATCTTTTATTTAAAACCATTATGCAGACAAGAAGTAGTAATTCTCGCCCCCTAGGCATCAAGAAAGGTAGGAAATGTAAATTGATTTGCATGGAGAGAGGGTTTCAAACTACCTTTATGCAATCTTTCGCTTTTGGTTCAGGGGTCCATAGTTAGGAGTCTAGGGCTTATAGTCAATTTCCCATTTCTAGTTTTAAGAAGGGTCTACAAAATCTGGGTTGCCAAACAATTCATGTTTCCAATGCTCTTTATTTCTTTTAAAAGTGTTGCATACAGGACCACGTTGTGCGTTTGAGTTCTAGTAGTTACAGAGAGTATAGTTGGTCTCTTTTTGGTCTGGTAGCTCCTACGAAATTTGTTCAAGGTTCTGCTTTGTCTAATGTATCTATGGCTAACCAAAGCCTGTATAGTTGGGATACAGAGTCCTGTCCATGGATTTTGAAGAGCCCTCCAGTTAAAGTCTGGTTGTTAACTAGTCTCAGGGATCCTTGCCACTGGGTTTGGGGTCCGATAATGTAAGAGCATTTATGTCCTGTTCTTAGTTTTTCATTTGTCAAACTGGTCTGTATTTGCATATTTGGTCACACTGTGAAGAGCCCTCGGCTTCGCAAAACATCAAATACACCCCAACCTGGTTGTCATACTGATTGTTGTGTATATGCAGGGTTTGTAAGCAGGTTTAAAGGCTCTTTGGACTCACATACCAACTTGGCGAAAACTAAAAGAGGCCAAGACAAGCAACCAGAAAATCAAACCACTGGCCCAAGTAAGAGAGGCCGAAAAACCAATAAACAAATTCTGGAAGAAATGGAAAATGTTTATGAATCAGGGAATCTAGAACATATCCGCAATGCAATTCAAGGTTGGGAGAGATAAACAGATAGTGAGGATGAAAATTTAAAGGAGAAGGTGGTGAAATGGATTTCATTTTTGATCCGGGGAGTACACGAGGTCGCGTATCCTTGTTCCAACAATCAGCTAAAACCTATTGGAAAATGAAATGTCTGTTAGCTAAGGCCATGGCAAATATGGAGGTGAAGGATGAAAAGTCATCTTTGTTGTTTGAGCTTCTCCAAATTAAACAAGATATTCACAACATGATGAAGGCTCAGTTTCAAGTCAATGATAGAATTGGAAAGATTGAGTGTCAGCTCCACAGTCTTCAGCACAAAAATTTGATAGGATACAATGCAAAAGATCCAACTCTAGTGGATTTGTCTGATGGATTTTCAGTCTAGTTTAGCTATGCTACATGTTTTTGTTGTTGTCAAATAGTAGATATAATCTCTCTTTTAACTGTAAATGTTTTGGACACAGTAATGCTATAAACACAGCCACAAGAAGGAAAAAACAATTTAAATTTTGGATGGCTTTTAACTCCATGCGGTGGCCAACATACCTGGTTTCCTTTGGGTAGGTTGAGGGTCTGCAATCAAGTTAGTATGTATAGCAACTTGCTTGTTTAAAATATGAAAATATAAATGCACTACCAAATTTACAAAAAAAACACTATTCATCATTATTCTAAATATCAAATAGCTTAACCCCATTAATATAATATCATCTATAATAAAATATCCATTAATACAATATCATCTATAATAAAATATTATAATAACCACTTTATATTCTATATTAACTTATTGAAAAACCTTAAAAATTATGATATAATTATATTTTCTATAATACAATATTATAATAACCAAGTTATATTCTCTATTAAGTTATTAAAAAACTTTAAAAAATATGATATATTATTATAATTATGATCATCATAATCTAATATCAAATATCTTAACCCTATTATTAAATGCACTTGATGAAGTATGAGGTTTATCAGGTTTATCAAATAAAGGTTTTATGAGTAAAACTCGTTACAATCGAGATGCTGAGTTGCGACATAGTGGTATTGGAGTACCATGACACAATCTCCATAGAACCATATTACAACGATTACAATATGTAACTCCGTTCATAGGATAACGGTACGCAAATTTAGTTATATTTAAATATCCTTGGATGCACGTAATGGTAGTCGAGGTTTATATATGAGGTAGTGATATTAATAATAAATTAAAAGTATTGTTAAGTGGAGATTGTAATAATATATTGTAGCAATATCTTAATTACTGGTTAGCTGAGAGTCACTTTTTGTTATGAGGAAATGAGAGCAGTTATATAATTCTTACATTACTCCAATTCGAAGATTTTGTAAGTGGGAGATTTAAAAAATTAAATGAAAATTACACGTTTATAACTCACTGTCATTTATTCTATAATGAGTGGTATAAATAAAAAGATGAGAGTTAATATAGAGTTCACATGGATATATGTTGGTGATAAATATTTTAATGTGTGACACAAATATAATATTAAGTAGAATATTGATGTATATTTAAAATTATATTAATAATTAAAAAATTATTTTCAATGTAAGTTTTAAAGGTTAATTAGGGTTTAAAAAAATATGTATATATTATATAAAGTAATTGAAAAAAAAATAATGTATATGATTAAAACATTTCAAGTGATTAGTTTTAGGTCATTTGAAAACTAGTAAAGTTGTTTTGGAATAGTAGCGTTAAATTGTGTGATCTACACAATCCAAGTGTTCAAGGTGATTTTCAATGGGTTGAGTTTATTTATATATTCAAAAATGCAATTTAAACAATGAACAAGTATACACTAAGAGAACTCTTAAAAAAAGACGCAAACATTTCTTCAAGTTTTATACTCTAAATAAAATTTGCAAAATATTTGATGTTTTTTTGTACTTACTAGAAATTTTGTAATATATATATATATATATTAAAAATTTAAAACCAAAAAAAAAAAAAGAGTGAAGATCCAAATTAAACATAAAGAAGGTGATTAAATGATTTAGGAGAATAGGTAATTCCTCTTCTCCTTTAAAAGATTTATATGGCGGATTATAACATCTCCACATGGTTTATTGGTTATCAAGAATGGAAATTAAGATTTCTTTATTATATTAACTAATTTATCAGAATATATATATATATCTATATATATATGGATAGAGGTTCTGACGAGATTTAGTATAATTATACATAACAGACAAAACACATATATTTCCTAAAAAAAAAGTATTAGATTCATATTCATGAATAATAATGTAACACAAATTTTATAGGAGATAAATTCCAATAAATTAGTCGTCTAAGAGTTTTTTCCAACCCAATCATATGTATAACCATAAAGGGAACCCCAAGTTGGGTTATGAGGCCATAAAGGCAACAAAACTAAGGTACACACTTCTAACTCATTCAACCTTAGCCAACCCACCTAGTCTTATTCTTAATAGATATACTTACTACAAAGAACTTAAGCATCCCATCATGTCATCAAACAACCATGATAGTCTCTTCCAAGGCCTCATACAACACAAAGGACACCTTCTCTAGTAAGTAGTTCTTTTCAAATTCTTCCTTCTAATTCTCTTCAATGTAGGTGAAAAGAGCCCAATTTGATATATGCTTTCTAAAAATTGATTGTGGGAATAATACTTGCCTCTCAAGCACCCAAATATGCAACAAATATATAGTGGATTCAAAGGATTCCTAACTTTCTCAACCTTCATTCTCACCCACAACCGTGAATCTTTCCTACAAAGTATGTAATTTACCATTCATATTGTTGATTTGGTGAGATTTCGTGTTGGTTCATGGTTAAAAATGAAAAACAATACATTGGATATCTAAGCATGTATGTGATAAACCTAGAATGAGTAGAGTGATCAGAAATGAGAGGTCTAAGGGAATTATTTCCAACATTACTTCTAATAACATGAATGTACTCCTACACTTCCTCATGCTAATTGAACTCAATTCACACTCTCATAACTACATGAAAAGACCCACCCATTTTTTACATGCATTTAATTATTGGTTTATAATTCTATGGAGGTGGATGGATTCATTTAAGGCACATGGTGAAAAAGAGACAAGAGATTATATTAGCCATCATTTGTTCTTATTAAATAAATCCATCATCTCATGTGTATCATAAATACACTATCATAAAAATATCAAGCATAATTTTGAATATGTTCATTACAATAATTAGATTCCATAAAATGAGAGCCTTCTCATAATGATTGGCCTCTACACATGGTAGTAACCAACATTAATTATATGCTTACTCTCATGGAAATAACCTAAGTAATTATATTTGCAACATTTCCATCTTGAAAAATCTCTCATTTAGCAGAACAAAACATGAGTATTCATGTATAAAGTGTTTTCGTAGTGATATTAGCAAGGACACATGAAACAATCATAGAATAATGACATACCAATAAATAAATCACTTTTAGCTATTAATATTTTATCTACAATTAAATATTTTTCATCAAATATGAATTATTAGAACAAGTATATGCTCTCATATTACAATCAAAAATATGTTTACAATATTCATATATGATGGAATATACATGACTACATGCATGTTCCCCAATTCAATGCGGTCTAGAAGGCTTAACCAATACTTTAACCCATAACCCAGCAACTTCAATAGTGATGACCATCTAAATATATTTTTACTGACGGAAAATCCTTTCCTTTCTCTATCTAAATATTTCCTCAAAATCATTTTCCTTTCAATACTCTTTAGTTTAAGAAATAAAGTTATAGTCCAATACAATGATAAAAAGGAAGGTCATTCCATACTTATGCAATGGTGTAAGATCTATAAAATACAACAAAATAGTATAATATATATGATTTTTTCACTTGTAGTTCCCTTTTAATTCATAATTCAATACTTGCCCTCATTATTACCTCATAACCATGTCAACATAACCTTCTATTAAATATGAATGTATTAATTGTTTTTAACAATATTTACATGTGCTAGCCTTTTACCTTAACCATACCACCACTTGGGTGCTCACCACAATCAATTTATCATTAATAAATCATCTATTATATGAACTATGGTTGAATGAATTATACCCATGATACAAAATATTTTCAACCTCTTAATGAACGTTACAAAATATTTTCAACTTCTTAATAAACATTTTCTTGCCTTTATTTTTTCAAATATTTTCAACCTCTTAATGAACATCTTCTTGAATTTATTATTTCTTGGTTACACAACAAGAAATAACCATAAATGATCACCAATCCACACTTAATAGAGTAGGATATGACATTGAACCAATATGCAAAACCATATATGACCATCCATATCTACATGCACTCTTTTATATATTTATTGCTTAATATGTTTATTTGTACATGCACATCTCAACTCTTTTTCTCTCTTGCATATATCAACATTTACATAACTACTTTTTTTATCTAAAGAAATAAAACAACATAATAAAAGATGAATTAAGGAATTTTCTCTTCCAATACCTCCATTTAGCATGGATATCTGCAATATAGATGAGCTCTTCGATGAACTTACTACCTACTACACAATAGATCATGAACTATGATTTTCTCACCTAAGTTGTAATTCTTAGGTATCACACATAAAATTGATGTTGCTAGTTTTGAAAGTGTCACTACTACATTATGGACTTGCAACACACCAATTTAAATTGCTATAGTCCATAGTTCTCATTTAGATAAAAATTTTAGTTAACGAGCATAAACTTTTATCAATGGTAATTTGCATTATTTTTGGTCAAATCTTTTGCCAATGTTTCATCGTTATCACAATGCACACAACTTTGTTTTTTTTTTTCAAATTATTTTCTCGTAAGTCATCTTTTCATATCCTTGAGTCAATGTTGCATCATAGTTATGCCTTGAAAATATGTAATGCATATCATTCCTCGTAACTTTGTTGTTCGTTTTAAGGTTGTGTCATATAAATAAATATAATGCCTTGTTAAAGTCTTCTAGCATTGTGATATTCTATTCGATAAAAAATTATGTTCTAAAAATTTATGTGGTATTTATATATAATTTCCATTTTTTCAAAGCATATCACATTCAATATAGAAAGTATACTACAATTTGGAGACTACTACATGCATTTATATGAAAATATAATCTTAATCATATTTTTTGGTCATTTTCAATTCTTCAAGACATTTTTTTTTTAAAGAAGGTTGTCACAGCCCCAAGGAGGAATGCACAGATCAAGGTGCACCATGAACTCCCAAGTCATATGGAACCAACCTATTTCTACCCAATGGGTTACCCATATGATTGATACTAGACTTGGATTGTGCCGTACAATAATTCTTAGTAAAGTGTTTGCGAAATAATATGTTAATTAATTTCAAATATACAACTAAAATAATATCCATAAACATGTATAATTGCAAACCAAACACATTGCAAAAGAAAAATATAGTGTGGGTGGTTAACTAGCCTAACACTTGAGTTAGCATATATGTAATGAATTTTTTTTAAAATGAATAACCCTCTTGGGTATTTTACATCAAGGAAAAACTTTCCAAAATGATCATACAATGTCCTAGGACCAACCCTAAATTCATGGTTCAATCCCCAAAACTTTGGTTTTTACAAACTCCAAATTACAACCTCAAATTTATGCCCTGAAAATTTTCCTATAGTTGTGTCATGTAACACTTCAAGGAACTGCAATTTTCTGACCCCATGTCATACACCCTAGGAATACCTCAAAATCCCCACCCAATTTCTGAGATTTTTTTATTTCTTCTATGTGGTATTTCATCATATAGTTTTACATGTGGCTTTAAGTGCAGTTTTTATACTTTGTTTCAATAAAGGTAAACGCAGAACCACATGGAAAAAATGAAATGCTTCAACCCAACAACATATAATTTTAATAGACTTTGAAAGGGTACATACCATTAATATAGAGTACTCCAACAATATATATGAGAAACAAAATGATAAATATCAGCATACCTATGATGTATATACTATGGTTGTAGGTGACTGATAAGACATCCCATAAAAGCACCAACATTACAATATAAGCATCAATTTGTAATCCAATGAATATCATCTCAACCAAATAATGAATAACAACCCCGAGATCACCCCAATACACAACATAAATATTGGATAACCACAAAAATTTAAATGGACACCAAAGAGGCAAATTGAATGGATATGATGAAGGGTATCAACCCTCTATAAGTAAACTAATCAAAATCCTCAATATGGTTTTAGATTGACCCCCAAAAAATAATAAACTCTACGAACATAAATGTTAAATTCCCATTATTCTATGTTGTTACAAGCACTTTAACCCAATTCTTAACTTCAATTAGAAATATTTTAAAAACAATTTAATCTTCCAATGACCAATATAAATTGTAGATAGATCAATAAATGCAATGAACAGTAAGAGACAATCAAGAGAAATAACAAGATTCACCAAATTTGGTCAAAGACCATGGAAAATGCCCACAAGGGGGAAGCCCTTTCAAATTCTTCTTCTTATTAGTTTTTCATAAAATCTTCAACATATAGTACAATGATTCAACTCATCAAAAAAAAGAGCCAAAGTCAATTCTTTGACTATCCAAGAGATCATCCAACCAATAACCAATACATGAGCCTCGAATTCAAATATGGTCAAAGATTCCAATATGCAAAAGCCAACAAATTTATATTAAAGAAACTTTATGTAGCTCACAAATTGCAGAAAGACAACTTTCGGTAGCTGCCGAATGATAAATTTCAGTAGCTCGCAGATCACATACTTTCTTTAGTTTGCAGATCACATAAAAACAACTTATGTTAGATATTAAATAAGGAATTTTGGTAGCTCACATATTTCAGACTTTCTATAGCTCGACCCTGCAAATTCGAAAGTGTACGAACCAATGAATGAATGATGGGATGAGATGCCTACAAATTATGTCAAATGGTGTCTATTTGCATGTGGGCAAGGGGGTCAAATTTCCTCTTCCATGCTGACATGAAATTTTGTGCAAATGTGGGTTTCGCATAAAAAATAACATTTTTCCTTAACAAAATCAAATTATTCCAAGGGATAGGATGGGTATTTCTTGATGAGGAAGACTATCCAAAGGAGGTAATTTGTCCCTGAGCTACCAAATTAACACTCCCTCTCAGCTAGGGATAAATTTATGACTGCATAATGAATCTCATCTCGAATGTCTCATCATCATCAAGTCATATATCGACTCTTCTCATGTTTTCTTGAAACTCTGAAATCTAACATAAGAAGGATTTGACATCATAGGGGAGCTCAAGATACCACCCTCTATCAAAGGAAAATAGGAATGATATGACTTACCATCGAAGGCAAGGATCACAACTATCCCAGTGTGTTTATTTTCCCATTAGGACTCTACAGAGTCAAGTGGTATAACACATGCATCAGCTACCTTAGGAGGAGATACACACTTACCATGAGTAGTAAGGATAAAAATGAAGGCACCTCAGGGAGATACACACTTACCGTGCAAGGTAAGGATTATACACGCCCAAGTCACGTCTCAACCCATTGACTAGATGGGGAAAAACAATCCCAACAAGCCCAACTTGTGGGTAGGATGCATACTGGGGTATACTTGGCAGGGGGAAACATTATGGAAATTTTGAGGTCTAAAATGGGCCTCCTAAGGAAATTATAAAATAATATTAGAAATAATAAAATAAGATTTGATTACATCATCAAATTTTAGAGGCAAAAAAGAAAAAACTACTTTTCAACTTGTATTTTCAACTTATCTCCCAAAGATTTTACTCAAATTTCGAGCGGGAGTACACGTTGGTTGAAACATTTAATTCCTCATCCAAGGAGTACCCATGTTGCATAATTTTGATGGACCCTGCTACACGAAAAATGATAAATACATGAAAAACGTGATTGCAATCACGTTTTTTCATGTATTTATCATTTTAATTGTTGCAAGGTCCATCAAAAGTATGCAACATGGGGTGTGGAATTAAATTTTTCATCCAACAAGTACTCCCACTCGAAATTTGAGTAAACATTTTGGGAGATAAGTTGAAAATATGAGTTGAAATAGTAGTTTTATTATTTTATTATTTTTTGATATTTTTACTGTTTTACTTAAAAAATGATGAATCATCCCCCATGGTTGACATCATCATCTTTAACCCTATTGGTTCTTACAAATTTTATTTTGGTTGTACATTTTTCTTAGGAGTCCCATTTTAGACTTCAAAATTCCCCTAATGTACACACTTACCCTGAGGTAACGATAAGACACTATCGTGAGATGAAAAAAGGGGAGATAAACACTTACCATGAGGTAAGGATTATACAAACCTATTTTCCATGAGTTCCCTCAACCTCAGGAGCTCTTCGACTCAATTCCTCACTCTGGGAGCTCAAACAAGGGGGAATAACATTTCTAATTGTCCTCAATTAGTGGAGACCCTTACTTGGGAGCGTCAAATACATCATTCAAAGCTACTCTCTGAAGACCAAGAACTTCCCTTTTGGCAAATCCTTGGTGAGTATGTATACAATATTCTCAGCGGTCGAAATATGACGGGGTCTCGTGACTCCTATCTGCACCATTTCACTATGTAGTGATATTTGATCTCATATTTTTTGACTTTTCATGAAACACATGATTCTCTTCCAATCATATCCCACTCTTTTTATCACAATATATCACTATCATATCCATGAATTGATCAAACGGCTCTCCAAAGAGCTCTCTCAACAAAACTACCTCACAACTAGCCATGCTAGCAATAATATACTTTGCCTCTATCATACTCAATGTAGCAGGAAACAATTTCAGTTTTTGAGTCTCAATTAAATAGTCATAGGATCTACATAATAACTCAAACTAAAAAACAAATGTTTCTAGATCTCGAGTTCTCATACTATGAAAATTAGGGAGAATAGATGGAGAAACCCAATACCTATTATGGCTTCTAATAAAAAATTTACCAAAAATAATTCTCACACTGAGGAAAACCATGTATTACACCATAACGACAATATTTTTTTTACCTTAAAGATAATCCATCCCTAGTATTTTTCAGTATAATCATTAGGCTTAGTTAAAACTTAAATATTTGATACCTATCTAAAACTCAACTTGAGGATATGGAAAGAATTGAGAGGAAATACATTTATCCTCCTCAATAACTCCCATAAAATAGATAAAATATTTCCCCACTTTTGTTTTTATATTTATTCCCACGTAATAAAGATCTAAAATCTCTTTAAATTTTAAGGCATCCCTATGAAAACCATCACAAACTTTAGAATAATATCACCATGAAATAATATGTGAGAAATGCATAGTGCATTTCCCATTTTCATTCTTTTAAAAACTTGTGTTCCCTTTGCCTAGAAAAGTTCCCTACTAAGGTCCTTAGCCATAAGTAGAAATGACAAGGAGGATATGAGGCACCCCTATCTCAAACCATGCCTCAAAAAGAAGAATTATAAATTTGAGACATTAATTAATGCAATGAAATAAAATATAATACAATAGTTCATAACCCAATTGAAAAGCTATAATTTGAAACACAAATGAATCAACAAGTAATAGCAGTTAACCCTAATGTTGGATTTAAATATATCAACTGTGATCACCATTGTCAACAATTTTTTAAATTTAATAGGATGAAAATCTTGTTTAGCCGACCATATAGATTCATTAATATACACCCATAATAAAAATTAATAAAAAACAAATTGTTCTTGAGAGATCGAATTGGATAGTAAGGCCTTCATTCTTTCAGAAATTATTTTGGAAACAATTGTAAATAAAATTTCATAGTGAAACTATCCACGGGTTCTCGGATTGACAGTGATTAGGTGCATTGTTAAGGAACTCCTTGATGTGAAGTCACCACTACAATTCCCCGTCTCGATCGGGGTGATATATTGGACATGATGAAAATGTAGTCCTACCAAGCTTACAAAAAAAAATTAAAAAAAAAATTGCGTAGTGAAACTAGATTGAACTAAAAACTACCTAGATTTTCTTTGGGATGAGAACAATAAACATGGAATTAAATGTTGCAAACATCCTATTTTATATCAAAAAATCCTCGATAACTTTAAAAATGTCCTCCTCAATAATCTAATAAAATCCTAAGAAGAACTCCAATTGCCAACCATCAAGGCTTGGAATTTAATCCTTATGAAAGGAATTAAGAAAAATATGAAGCTTACCTTCAAAAACTTGTTTCATCATATTTAATTTTTCCTCCTTAGAAATAAGGATGGGGAATAAAGTTTCCATTTTAACCACTTCAATAGAAGATAAGGAGTCTTCCTTAAATATACATTTAAAATTATTCACCTCGTCCTTTGATAATTCCTCAAAGCTATACATCATAAAACCATCCCATCCCTACAATTTTCATATAGAATTCAATTTTTTCCCATGATTGATATAATGATTTCTTTTTTGGAGGTATTTTCATTACCATTTTCTAACTAATGACCCTTTCTCTTGAGTCTAGATGTATCCTATTTCTCATCAAAAAGAGACCTCTTCTTCTTATCTAACTCAATAATCTCATGCTTTTTATCCTTATTTGTGTGCCCAACAAAATATTGAAAATAAATAACCTATACATGATTTAAATATCCTAAAATTCCCTCTCATCCTTAATCCTCTTCTCTTGAGCCTAGTTCAATACCACCTACTTTATATTTTTTATATTTCCTTCAAACGGAATAACATTGATTCCCTCAACCTAGGGTAAAA
The DNA here is from genome assembly GCA_034641835.2 of Pinus albicaulis. NCBI lineage: Eukaryota > Viridiplantae > Streptophyta > Pinopsida > Pinales > Pinaceae > Pinus > Pinus albicaulis. The sequence continues at coordinate 1,631,373,298 of CM076578.1, forward strand.
GGGCCCCAAAATGTTCTTACTATATGAAAAAAACCCTCATCGTACAACCATTGAATTGAAATTAAAGTGGTTGGGATTCTCTTTCTCCATCCCTAAAATAACCTATGTTTGGATCCTCAGTTTACTAATTTATTTTTGTACATGTTGAAGGGTTAGAGAGCCTCACCATGGAATGGTTTTGAATATTAATAATAAAATCATCACTGAATATAAATAGATAAGCACAAGAATATAAAGAGGGTATGATCCCACGAGGGAGAGGTACCTAGAGAAGCTAGACCTTTTGGTTTGTATTTCTATTATATACCCATTTTGGGAATTTAAGGAAAAATATGGTTATGTGAACCTCTCAGGTGAGGCCATTATGAGGGCATGCATATTTATCCATACCATTTTGGTTATTTGAGGTTCATTCATTCATTCTTCACTTCCATTAAGATGTTATTGCTTCATGAAGAGAATGAGAGTTTTATAGAAAAAATAAATTATGTGGCAAATGTTTGTTGTGTTCCAAGTGAGAAATTATCGAGTGATTGAATGTATGGACATTTTTGGTGAACATTTTCATTTTTTTTAGCCTATCGAGCCTCCAACATTGATATTTCTTGACTACTAGAACTAGAGCCTTGGATGGAAAGGGCCTACATTGTAAAGAAAGGGATTCATTTGCTTAGGTTGTGTGGGATAAAGGCGAAAGGGAGATAGAATTTGATTTCATATGGGACTCCTTGAACATCCTTGGTAGCTATTAGTATATTATAGTTTTATACCGTGGGTGCATCAAAATCCCATCCAATTCCAAGTAAATGGACACCCATTTCTTTACTCTCATATTATCAGTTAGAAACCCTTTAGAAAATAAGGACCTATCTAACCTCTTTTAAATACTCTTAACACCAACCCTCTTATTTCTCTAAGTTTTCCTAAATTTTATAGGATTAACATCATGCAACCTGCATTCATCCAATCAATTCAAAAATTTTCCTAAGAAAGTATTAACTTGTGCATCCTCCCACTATATCTAAATTTCCAAAAGAGAGTTGAGATACACTTTTTCTCTAGTGAAATCTTGGCCAAGGAAGCTCAATTTAAAAACATATCCCAATAAGTGACTCTATTATAAATTGACACATACAAAATCAACATTGTAATATCCTTCCCTAACTAATCCCTTGATAAAAAGACCAAATGTTTCTAGATAATCAACATCAAACCTACCTTCTATACCGTAAAAATGAATTCCCACCCACTAAAAATATTAAGTAAATCAGAACAAATTTTACCCCCTTCTCTCATTGTTTCTTGTAAAAGAAAAATATCAAGATTATGGGCCTCCACCAATATTTTTAAAGGAAATATTTTTCCTAGGGATACTCAAGCCCGTATAATTGAAATAGTGACAAATTGCCAAGAATAATACCCTAAGGTTTGACTTTCTCTAAGAAATCCTTCCATAGAAATCTCCCTACCATACTCAATCTCTATGTTTTTCCTTTCTCAAGACCAAAAACAATTCTAGCTCTTTTAAACCCATTTTTAACTTTGACTTTAGTCAAATATAACCCACGAACCACCCCCACCCTCAACACCACATGGCCTAATTTTCTCTTGATCTCAAAAAAAAAATGAGGATCAACCTTCAAACCCTCAGTGTCATGACCCAAATAAGAAGATAATAATCTAGGGAAAACATTGAAGTTGAAATATGACCCTCAACATCCACACTAACATTATTTTCATAAATATTATGAGCATATTCCCCCTTTTCATCCTTGAAACAACAATCAATATCACCCCTTAATTTCTGTCATTAGGTAATACTTGACTTAATCTAAGAACACATTCACAATCATTAATTATATAAGAGAAACTATGAATATGGACTTATTTTGAATGTGACATGCCTTCTTCCCAAACTTTAAATTCTAGAGAAATATTTAAAACTCATGGATAATATATGGCTTCCTCACTAACATATTTCACATTGACATCCACTACTTCGATAGTAGATTCTTTAGCAACAATATGTCCATCTAATGATTTAGTAGCACTACTGGGAGGTGACACCTTTGAAGTGGTGTCTTTTAGTACCACCAACGATAAGGATATCATTATTAGACTCTGTGGTCTTCCATGACTAAGCCCTTCAGTTGACTAACAAAGAAATTAGCTAAGATACCATCTAAATATCTCATTCAATGGAAGGATCTACCTTGGATGATGCCACATTGGAATGCCAAGAAATATTGTGGCACCCAACATTGCAATTTATTTGGGGCATACCAATTCAAAAGATGAATCTTACAATACTGAAGAATAATCAGCTTCAACATTCCCTGTTGGCATTTCTAGGGTTCACTGGGAAAATTATTCAACCTAAAGACTTGACTCCTTACAAAATAGTATTTGGGTTGTTTTTCATTGTTTTCCTTAGCAATATCTGACATTAAGAAGACAAAACAAGTTGGGATTTGAAAGTAGGAGAAAAATCTTTAAGTTGTTTGCAGATGAAGACATAATTGGTAAAAGGTATGTTTAAAATAGGTGCACTGAATTCATTGTATCTCTTGCTAGTAGCAGAGAATCAACATAGAATCAAAACAAACTACAAAGTGTAGACGGGATAGTTTTAAAGATTTTTTTTTTTTTTTTTTTAAAGAATGTTTAAAATTTGAGAATGTAAATTTGAATTTATGATATTAATCAATTTTGCAAAATTTAAATTTCAAAGTTTCCTTCACAAAAACACTTATAAATATATAAAATTCCATAATTTTTTTACTTCTATCTTTTATGCCACTCTTCCCTAAGCCATACTCAACCTTACAACTTTTCTTTTGCAGCATATGGTACCATATAACACTTATTAATATCATAAACAAAATCTTGATATCTAAATAAGTATACTAATGAAAAATATATATTTTTTCTAAAAATAATAGTAAATTCATAAATAAAATAAAATAAAATATATAATTTTTATAAACTTTAACAATCCAATAAAATCTTTATCAAATAAATAATAAATTTGATAAAAAAATAATTAATAAAAACTTTAAAATTAAATTATTAAAGAAAAAAAAAACCATACTTATTAATATGCTATGATTCCATCGGGCATAAAATTCCATCAACACAAAAACGGAGATAAGACAATTTAATCTGCAGATGCCGGAAAATTCCACGAGGGAAAAACACAATTGCTCCCCTACGTTCATTAAACTTCAACGTCGGTTCTGTCTTTCTGTCCCACACTGCACGTTATTTACTACTATCACCATAAATTTTAAATGTTTATATCAGCGAGCCCTTCTACAAATACAAAAGTAAATCCAAAAATTTGAACGTTAATTTTAACCTCCAATCTCAAATACATATCACTTCATTATCACACAGTACTCCCCAATTAACTGGACCAAAGCATTCTTCAGTGTTCGCATTGATCAATACAACGACTTGCAATTAAATTGTAGAATCTAAGCTGAAAAACTCCCAGATTCAGTTGTCGCCATTGAAAAACTCTCGAAGCTCGTGGATCACAAGCTTCCATTTGATGTAGATTCAGAGTACAAACTGTCCTAACAGATGTCCATATCTGTCTACAGAACCCTAATAAACTCTTCATTCATTTGGGTCTTTCACCATAGTTGAGAGTTGTGCTGAGAGTTGCCGGGTGGGAACAATGGCCCAAATAATTAGTACACCGTTATCATTCATTCGGCGCCCCCCTTTTCTACTCTCAGTCCTCATAGTTGGCTACTGCATTCTTTCTATCATTGATGGAGGGGATTGCGCACTGTTGAAATCGCGTGTGCAGTTCCTCAAGGCCAACTACAATGGTGGGCGTTTTGTTGGGTGTGCGAGGAACGCCAGCATATGCTCGGATCCCCTGAAGAATCCCAATGGCGGATCCACCTGCTGCTTCGACACCCTCTGCAAAGATCTCACCACCGATGCGTGGCACTGTGGGAAATGCGGCTTCCCCTGCCCCTTTGAATTGACTTGCTGCTCAGGCTTCTGCGTTGACATCAAGAATGATCCTATGCATTGTGGGAATTGCTTCCGCAGGTGCCCTAAGTACGAAAAATGTGTGTTTGGCATGTGTGGTTATTGACCTAAAGCCAAAGCCAATAGTCTTGAATTTATATCCATTGCTGATTCTTAGAATATTTAGGTATATTTAGTTATCCAAGGGACATGGCGAAAGTCAATTAATTTACCTAGTTTATGTTGAGTTTGTATTTATGGCTGATTTTCAGAATATTTAGGTATCCAAGGGGTATGGGCTAGAGTCAATTATTTTACTTAGCTCATGTTTGTTGTATGTGGGAATATTTTGGAAATCTGCAACTTATATAAAAATATCTTCATCATCCTATCCATAATAGATTAGTTTAATTTCTCATCTATTATAGTATTGGGCTTTAGCATTACGTTTATATTATAAGTTTGCAATATTTATTAAGTAATGTTTATTCATGTATATTAATCACATTTACTAGTATTATTTAATACTAGTAAATTAAATATATACAAGGCTAGAAAAGTATGGTTTTTAAATAGAAAAACAATACGGGTAAGATTCTAAATTATTGTATTCTATAAGGCAGTCTTTGCTCCCTAATTTAATTATTGAACATTGAATGGTATGAATTAACTCTAGGTATGAATTGCCACTTTGAATCTTTATCAAACTGGAAAACAATCCAATCCATTATTCTAGATCAAAGCATATTGTAACACAATATCAATTTGTTTGAGAAAAATTGCAGTCAAAATAAATTGTTTTGATCTCTTGTAATACAAATGAAATTGTAGCAAACATCTTTACTAAGCCTCTAGGAAAATATTAGTTTACATTTATATGTAAAGACAAGTTAAGTGTGGTAAATAATCCATTGCTCAATTAGAAGAAGTGTTAGAGATAATAGAGAAATGAAATTGCTATATTGTTAGAGTTTCAATTCTAGAATGTGTGGTTTTCCAATGTAAGAGTGAGTTGAAGCTTAGTAAGAATCATTATCTTCGAGGTTGTTATGCTTATCCATTCTATGGATCTCATCACTATAGAATGGGACTGTTATGTATTCGAAGTATGTGAGCTTGAATTAATATAAAAGTCTCATTGAGACAGTTTTTCTTTTCTCTCTTTGTTTTTGTGGCTATCATACTCTACTACATAAAAATAAGCCCCAAAATTATAATAGCAAAAACTTCATGTTAAAAAAAAATGTAATTCTAAAATATTGTTTTGGTTCCATGATATTATGGTGTGTCACACTATGTGTTACAATAAGGTATTAGATGCCTTATTTATAACACTACCTTGCTAAATATCTTATTTCTATTGCCACATAGTTAGAGTATGATGTTTCAAATTCACCTCAATAAATTTAAAAATTGGTAGAACTCATTAAATAATATTCTAATTTGAATTTCATAGACATAATCATTGGATCTATGGTATATTATTTATATATTTCTCAAGCTGTGATGTGATGTGATGCAATGGCATTAAGTCACTATTTAAATGGTGTGTATAGGCTATTGAAATGGCATTGAAAAGAATTAATATAATGATAATGGAATATTTAATCTTGGATGTTTAGTTATTAATATTGGATGTTTATTGTTTCAAAGTCACCTAAATATTTTTAAAAATTGGTAGAACTCATTGAATCATATCTTAATTTGGATTGCTTAAATTAATCATTTGATCTATATTCTATTATTTATATATTTCTTAAGTTGTGATGCAATGCACTGGCATTGAGCCATTATTAAAATAGTGTGTATAGGCTATTAAAATGGCATTGAAAAGATTTAATTTAATGATAATGGAATATTTAATATGATTGTTGATGGGTTTAGTTATTAATATTTGATGTTTGCTGTATTATGAAAGTTAAAAAAAAAAAAATTATCTTATAAATAAATAATATATTAATTTAGTGTTGACCATAATTTAAAATTTATCATTTTAATTATTATTAAAAATTGATATTATTTAAAATTATGAGATAATATTGCTAATGTAAATAAATAAATAATTCTAATTTTTTTTTTTTTTAAGTTTGGCAAGACTATCTTCATCATTTCCAATATATCACCTCTATAGGGGCAGAGATTGAACCTGCCACTTCACATCAAAGAATGTCTTAATAGAACACCCAATCATTGTCTATCCAAAACCTAATAGACAATTTTTATTTTATTTAAAAATAATAACTATTACAATTTAGCAAAAACTTTAATTATAAAAAATTAATTATCACAATGCTCATTTAATTAATAATACAACTATTAATCATATTAAAATGATCATAATATATTGGAGCATGTTAATATGATTAAATTCCAAATTATGACAAAATGTAAAACATATATCAAATGACCCAATATACATCTCATGATACCCATTATTGTATTCAAACTCCACTAAATATAAAAGATCATCTCATAAATTTATTGTCTATCACATACATTTACAACAAGCCCTCAATTACTTAATTACTTGATTAACTCTCTCTATTTTTCCATCAGTCTATTGATGGTACGTTGTACTTAAATTCAGATTTGTGCCATTTTCATAAACCTTTCCATAAGGTTGACATGAACTTTGGATCTCTATGTAACACAATAGTCTTGGTTATTCCATGAAATCTACCAACTTCTTTCATATCTTTATATTTTTAAATATAAAACGTTTGTAAATATAAATTTGTAATTTATATTTTTTTAAATAACATTAATTATTAATTATATTTTTTATCTTTATAATACATCAAATCCTTCATTTATATTACTGAAGTGGAATTAATCAATGATCAGCAAAATGTCTTCATTCTGACATGCATAATAGAATGATGCAAGAATGCTTACCACGTACTTCACTGAATTTGCCTCTTAAAACATTTTTGTTTTCTACAGACCTATTGGTCGATATTAAAAATTTAATCTATTGGGTGGATTATAGATTGTTGGATTGCACATGGCCCAATCATGAATAAATTTAATCTATTGGGTGGATTATAGATTGTTGGATTGCACATGGCCCAATCATGAATTATATTGTTTCTTTAGTAAGTATTTTTTTTCTCATGTGATTTATAAATGCAACAGAATAGCTGGGACTACAGTTTTTTTTGTTAGAATCTAGTAAAATAAAATTCAAAAAATCAAATAATTAGAGTGTTTGAATTACATTTTGTATAGTAAAAATAGATTTAACATCATCAAAAACCCTTAAAACACCTAAAATACTAAAATTTAACAACTATAATTTAAACTTTAAAAAATCTTTATTAAAATTTTTCATAATCTTACTAAAAAATTTTAAATTATTTTGAACTACAACAATTTTAATTCCCTACGTTATAAAAGCTATTTAAAACCATCATATTCTTCCATATGATGCCCAAAGTCGAATTATAATAAAAGTATTCAACATGTACACTTCACTTAGTCCCTTTTATAATAAAAGTATTGAATGATAGCAGCGTCCATTGTGACACGACTTGCAGGAGCACAACCGCCGTAAAAATTAGGTGGTTTCCATTGTATTTCGTAATGTGGGTTCTGTACAGATTGATATATTTATTGCATGAAAGATGTGAATACAAATGACTTATGTCATGGTAAGATAGTAAGGACCATCTTATGTGACAGGCCAAGTGTTAAAGTCTGCTAATAATCAACTAACCCATGGTCCAGAGGGCCATACAGAAACCCACATTGAGACTAAGCATATGTCCTTTTGCTAATTTCCCATGACTTGCTTACTGTTACAGTGCAGCGAAAAGCCTGCAAATCCTATTTTGACAGAGCTAGAAAAGCTGACACATAAATTGTACAGAAGGAGAAGAATATATTCAAAGGCATTTAATGGATTTGATTTCTCAATAAATGTGAAAGTATGCGTGCAGTTCCAAAATTACTATTTTCTATCGGTGGCGATGGATTAGAAAGGAGTTGCCGAGGCCGCGTTTCCCTTAGATAGCAGAAATTCGCTGGAATCTGGTCAACTAAATTTTAAAAAATCAGGTAGTTGTAGTGTTTGGAATCCATTTTTGATAATGGAAATGGATTCAGAACTATCAAAAATCCTTAGGACACTCAAAATACTAATGTTTAACAACAATAAACAAGATTCTGGACAAATCTTTACCAAATTTTCTGAAAATCATTACCAATTTCTGAATAAAAACACAATCTTTTTACACTACCCAAATTAAAAATATTGGTTACCAAATTCTCTAACTCCGTCACATGAGGCAGAAAACTCACTGCAAGATTTTTGTGGCATTCCCCAAATAACCGTATGACACACTTAATTCTCGGTAGTGCAGGACCGTTATGACTGTAAACCGCAAAATAAGAGTTAAATCACATCCTTTCTTAGTATGCTATACTGTTGATAATCTAGGTAATGTAACAAAAAAAAATATTTTAAGAATTTTGTTACATATTTTTATTTTTTAAAATTTATATATAGGGGTTAATTTATATATTAATTATTTTTATAATGTTTAATAATAATTTAAAATAAAGATATAGTATAGTTAATTTTCATGATTTTTATTTTAAATTTTAGTAATATGAGATGTATCATAAATAAGTGTTTTTATATTTATTATTTCTTATGTTTATTAATATTTATTAGCCATTTAATTTATATAATTATGTTAATATATAATACATCAAATTTATAGTATATTTTTGTAATGACTTACAGTGTAATCTCTTGAGTATTAAAACATATATTTTTCTCAGATAAATATTTTTTTCACTAAAAATAAAATTAAAAAATCATATAATTATAAATAATATATAATAATACACTTTAATTCATTTCTATGTATAAAAGAAAATAGTAAATAATATTAAAAGATGAAAGTCATATAATCATTATCAATACACATATTTCATATTTTTACATACTAGTACCAAATATATGTGTAATTCATTTTTTGTGTTTAACTTCAAGTTAACACTTATCCTTTGTAAAACTTGTAAAATATTTTATATTTTTACATATTAGTACGAGGGATATGTGTAATTTATTATTTGTGCTTAACTTCAAGTTGACACCTATCCTTTGTAAAACTTGTAAAACATGTGAAATAATATACTATCAATAATTACTAAGGAGGTGGTAGGGATTTAACTTTCATGAAATATTCTAGAATATTCATAATATTATACACAAATCAATTGTTGAAATTTATTTTCAAGTAGTTATGCTCTTTTTACATGTTAACTAAATTAATTAGTTAAAAAAATGTCATATGAACAAGCATGAATATGGCTTTTTGAGCATGTGATATTGATAAGCTATGGTATAAGCCCATGATATTGTAGCAAGTCCTATTTATAGATTAAGAAACTCCATGATAAAGTGGCAGTAAATTTTGTTCCATTTTTTTAAATGTATCTATGTTTAACTTATATGTTAATTCTTTTAATGATTGAGTTCATGTTGCTAAAAACACTTCACTAATGGGAAGTCATAGCCCTTGAGGTTAGGATCTACAAATAAACCTACCTTTAGTGATCATATAATAATAACTTAAAATAAGGTTATAATTTAGCTAGCTTTGATGTTTATAGATAGATGTCTATCCATTACTAACCATTTAATTTATATGGTTGCGCTAATAACTTAAAATAAGATTATAATTTAGTTATTTTTTATGCATATCCACATTAATTAATTTATTTCAATATCAACTTTATTTGTGCATGTATTTATAAAGAAAAATATATTATTAACGATAATAAAATATTTCAATGTTTTTCTAATAACAATAATAAAAGAAATATGTATAATTCATTCAATTTTTAATATAAAATTAATATGTGGCATTTAAAAAATATTAATAATTGTGCCAAGAATGCTCTACACCCAGTATAAGAGGAGATGTATAGACATAAACATTTGTAAATTTTAACATTTTAACATAAACAAATTTAATTATAGTTCTTAGTAATGAATGTAATGAACACATTGCACAAATCAAACCAATTTGAAATTTTTTATCTTGAGTTAAAAATAACATTCATTGAGAAAAATTCTAAAAAGTGAAATTTTATTGTGCAAAAATCAAATAATCTAATCAAATTCCATTTTATTTCCCTTTTTAAAAAAATGAATTTGTTCATTACAGTTTTGGTATCTGTCCTTCCCGTATTATATTCTTCATATATATTTAGATTTATTAAATAAATTTAGATAATAGAAATATGAGTGTACCCTTGTTAATATAATATCCCATCGCCCATTGCTTCATATTGATTACGATTCAACATCTTAATAACTCGATAGTGCATCAATATTGTGATTATATGTAAATTAAATCATCGTAGACCTAGATCTATACTATATTGATCAATATTGCGTCTTTTATTACATTAATATTGTACAACATAATTTATAATAATATTCATCATAATTCTTGATATCAAATATCTTAACCCAATTAATACAATATCATCTATAATAAAATATTATAATAATCTCATTATAATCTATATTTATTATAATAATCTCATTATAATCTATATTAACTTATTGGAAAGCCTTAAAAATTATATTATATTATAGATTATGATCCATCAACATAATCTAGGATATTAAATATCTTAACCCCATTATTAAATACACTCATCAAATAAAGGTATTATGAGTACAACTCATTACCATCAAGATCCTCAGTTGTATAATGGTATTGGAGTATCATGATACAATCTCTATGTAACCATATTACAACCATTAAAAAATGTAATTCTGTTCATAGGTTAACGGTACGCAAAATAACTAAAAATTATAATTATAATTAAATATCCTTGAATGCATGTAATGGTGGTCGACGTTTATGTATGATGCAGTGATATTAATAATAAATTAAAAGTATGGTTAAGTGGAGATTGTAATAACAAATTGTAGCAAAATTTTAACTAGCAATTGTACCATATGTTGCAAAGGAAACATCGTAAGGTTGTGATATAGGAAAGAATAACACATAAGAAAGAGGGGTAGTAGGAATTTTCTCGGCTCCAACTGATCCTCTAGAATAAGGGGTGGAGAATTATGTTTACTGAACCTCAAATCAAAATAACCATATTGGGTAATTGATGTGGAACAACTTCTTTATTATTAATTGCATGTAAGATGTGTTTTTTCATTGGATGAGACATTTTCGCCAAAGTACTCAAGACCTCTATATGACGAAATCTACATATTTTTTTTTTTTTTGCATGAATGATGCACTTGGTTTTTATGACCAAGTTGGGCAGAATTCACCCTCCCACGAAATTATTTGCTTCTATCACATTCACAACGTTGAATTCCTCTGATACTACTCCTAGAACTCTGACTCTGCTCTACAACTAGAATTATTTAATGGAATAAAAACTTATCACTATGACATGTTGTACTTCATAACAGACTACTAAGAAGCTTAAGTATGGTAAATCCACCTTCACCTGTCATTTGAACATAGAGCATCGAGTTATCTTAATCGTCAATTTTATGGACAAGAGACATTTGGGCCCTTTTTAACCCTTGGGGATGATTAATTAATCTGAGTTTAGATAATTTATATTAATAAATTATCTACAATCATATTTCCATAATTCCTCTTTGAACGACCAATATTCCACTTCTTTGGAACTTTTCACCTCAGTTAGAATAACAAACATCATGAAGACCCAAAAGCAAGAAGAAAAAATCAGCTCATAATTAGGGAATCTACTGACTTCTTTAAGGATCATAATTCAAGACTTTGGTGCATTTTAAAGATCAGTTATTTTCCCATCAAATAAAAAGAAACAATCAAATTTTGTAGTGACAAAAATGGGAACAAATTTTAAATGTAATAACTCCCTTCCCTAGTGATAGTACATTTTTGTTTTGAAATGAAATTATTTTCCCGTTCTTTTAAATAATAGATTCTTGCCCAAGATACCCTTTAGAGATACCTTTTTTTTTCAACTAATTGCAATAGGTAAGTGTCCTTTGTCTAGTATTATCTTAATTGTCAATTTTATGGATAAAAGACATTTGGGCCCTTTTTAACCCTTGGGGATGATTAATTAATCTCAGTTCATATAATTTATATTAATAAATTATCTATAATCATATTTCCATAATTCCTCTTTGAACGACCAATATTCCACTTCTGTGGAACTTTTCACCTCAATCAGAATAACAAACATCATGAAGACCCAAAAGTAAGAAGAAAAATCAGATCATAATCAAGGAATCTAGCGACTTCTTTAACGATCATAATTCAAGACTTTACTGTCTTTTAAAGATCATTTATTTTCCCATCAAATAAAAAGAAACAATCAAATTTTGTAGTGATAAGAATGGGAATTTTTTTTAAATGTAATAACCCCCTTTCCTAGTGATAGTACATTTTTGTTTTGAAATGAAATTATTTTCCTGATCTTTTAAATAATAGATTCCTCCCCAAGTGACCCTTTAGAGATACTTTTATTTTTCAACTGATTGCAATAGGTAAGTGTCCTTTGTCTAGTATTTTCTGAGTCATTGAATTTAAGGGTAGAGGTAAAGAGACTACTAGACAAAAAAGAGTAGAGTGACTAAATGTCAAATGAAAATACCATTAAGGAAACTCTTATGTTTTTCTGATGTGGGCCTTCTTCAATTGATGAGGTAGTAGGAACTTTCTCCTCTAGAATAAGCGGTGGAGACTTATGTTGAGTGAACTACTACTCATGTAACTTGGACTCCTCCTTACAATTGGATTTTTTCTCTTCCCATAACTCTATCACGAGTTATAATTCTAGCTTTTTCTTGTTTATGAATAAATTGTCTCTATATCACTATTGTCTGTCTCTTTTTTAGCACTTGCTTGAATCAATGAGATAATGTAGCTCATTTGGATTCCAAAATCCTTGAGTAACCCATTTTTTGAAGAGTCCTCTTTTGCTTTTAATTCTTCTATTAGGTCCTCCATAGCCTTGTCAATGTCGTTTCCTTCTAAAGAATCATACATTCTTGATAAGTCTCCATTGTCTTGCTTTTCTTCTTCCATATACTTCATCTAAATGAATGGAACATGAGATAAGCTTCATGACATTTTCCAAATTCCAAGATTTTTCATTGCACTTCTCATGTGTAGCATGGAAAATGGATTCCATACATTCAACGTTATGCCTTTTTAGGGCTTCTTGTAAGGTTGGAAGCTTCTCTTCGCCATGTCTCCTTTCTTGTGTATCCTTGACTTTGATACAAACAATTGTTACTAATCTCTTTAAAGGTAAATTTAGTGATATTTAAGAAATGAGAATTATGAACATTCATCATTATTGCTTAAGATAAATCATGTCCTCTAAAATAATTTGGAAATTTAAAAAAGATCACATATTTTAAAAAAAAATCATTATTAATTTATTTTTTTATATATTAAGAAATAATACTCATGAATTATAAAAAATTTCAACATAAATAATATATAAGAAAAAAAAACCATGTATTTTTTGAATAATAAAATAGTTGTAACAAAAATAATACAAAAGAAGAAAAACTATGTATATTTGGATGTATGAAAATTTAGATACATTTTATTAAGTAAAATTTTAAAAGAATAATGGTTATAAACATTTAAAAATAATCTTATTAAATAATTAGTTTAAACCCAGAGTTAAGATTGATTTAGGCCATCTTAGTTCCCCCATATAAAGAAACTACATTCCACATGAATACCATGGGTCAATACCATGGGCTGTATTTATAGTTTATCATTATTTTATTTTATTATTTTATAGATTTTAAAATAATTGATATTTTAAAATCTTTCCATGATGAACCTTGTAGTGGGCATTTTGCAGCTAAAAAGACAGCATTCAAGATCCTCAGTCTTGGCTATTACTGGCCATCAATTTTCAAGGATTCCAATAAGGATTCCAAGAAGTATGTGAGAAGTTGTGACAATTGCCAACGAATGGGTAGACCAACTGCTTCAGATGAGATGCCACTTCACCCTCAAGTACATTTAGAACCATTTGAAAAATGGGCTCTAGATTTTGTAAGACCTATCAATCCACCTTCAAAGGGTAAAAAATACATCTTAGTATGTACTGACTATGTGACTAAATGGGCTGAAGCAAAAGAACTTGTCCGGGCAACTGAACAAACAATGGTAAATTTCCTTTTTGAAGAAATTTTTGTAAGTTATGGAGTGCCTAGATAGATAGTAACATACCAAGGTACTCAGTTTACTTCAAGGCTAGTTCAAGACATCATAGAAAAATATAAAATCAAGCACAGGAAAAGTACACCTTACCATCCACAGACAAATGGCCAAGTCGAATCTACAAATAAAATTTTGGAAGGAATTATCACTAAAACAGTGGCAATGAACAAAAATAACTGGGAGGAAAAGCTCAAGGATGCTCTCTGGGCTTACAGAATTACATGGAAAGATACTACAAGATTTACACCATATCAGCTGGTGTATGGAAAAGAGGTAATGCTTCTTATTGTATTTCATATACATACTTATAAAATGGCTGCAGATTTAGGCATTGATCTCAATGAAGCACAAAAAGAGAGAATTATGCAATTGAACCAGTTAGATGAAATGAGGCAGCAAGGAGAAGAGAGAAAAATCCTAATGCAGAAATAAAGGAAGCAGTGGCATGATTCACACATAAAGAAGAAAGAGTTTAAAAAAGGTTACTGGGCTTTACTCTTTGATTCCAAATTCAGAGATCATACAGCCAAGTTCACAACACATTGGATGGGCCCATACTAAATAGTTCAAATATTTGAAAATGGATCAGTCAAACTTACTACAATTGATGGAGAAGGAAACACCTTTATTGTCAATGGACATAGGTTGAAACTCTATCATAAGCCCATCAACAAAGAAGATTTCATTCAAACTGTATCTCAGCAAAAGGAGGTTGACATATCGCAGCCTTCAGTTGTGATATCTCTACCTTAGTCATTTCAATTTCTTAAAAAATAAATAAATAATAAAACATAATAAAACATAATAAATAAATAAATAATGGTTTAGATGTGAAAACCAGACTATGGCACACTCTAAACTCGAATTCTTACTGGAAAACCAATCATTTGGTTGGTAAGAATTCAATGTTCTAGTTATTTCCTGTTTTTCATAAGTTCAATAATGACTTGAGGACAAGTCAAAGAATTAGTGGGGGAGAAGAAACAGTGGTTTTTCCCTATCTCATCTCCTCATTCTCAATTTTTCAAGGAATTTGTTTCAGTAATTCAATGTTTCAATAAGAGTTGTTTTGTTCTAATCAGTAAAGGGACCTGTTCAAGAAACAAAATATGCAGTGGGACCTGTTTCAACATGATTATATAGAGGGACCTGTTCAAAGGCTATGACAATACTACAAACAACAGAGGGACTTGTTCAAAGACTGCATCAAAGGTAGACAAGGCTAATTCAACAATTTTCAAAGGTTGCCTATTAGAATTCTAAACAAGGATGCATCAACACCAAAGATGAATAGAAGCTTCACAAACATGAACTTTCAGATTTCAAGGGACCTGTTTATACTCATTTTCAAGGGGATCTGTTTTAGAAGACAAGGATCATTTACAAATACAATCAAATCAGTCACACCTGTACAAGCAAATTAGTGACACCTGCAAAAAGCAAAATCAAGATTTTATTAACCAACAAGTGTAATGTATTAAAATATTTTTGTTTTTAGCATTTAAATTCCTAGATTATTTTAGTGTTAAATAAATAATTATGATTGCTTATTATCAATTTCATAACCTATATCAATCCATTCTAAGCATTCTAACCTATGAAACCATAAGCTATCTTATTGCCTAAATGGTTTCATGCCCATATCCCTCTGCCTATTTCTATATGTTCATATCTATTACCACTTTGCCTATTTCTATACGAACACTTCTATTTTCATAACACCCATTCCTATTCCTACCCATTCCTACCCATATTATCCATTTTAACCATTCTTACCCATACCCTCATACATTCATCATTGTTTCAAATAAACCTCTGCCAAAAAAGTACCAGCGGGCCTTATAATGAGAAGACTAGTTAAATGCATGTCCTCAATCGATTTCGTCCATTCCGAAAAAATAAGTTGTTGAAGAAGCCTGACAGAAATTGACATCAGTTGAGAAGAATGGATAAGACATTTTTTGAAAGGAGAAGCGAAATCAGAACCAGAGTGGTACATAAGTGGAATGGTGTGGAACCATGAGAATAAGGAGCAGAATCTTGAGCGATAACAGTAAAAGCGGGTTTGAGATAGAAAACTCGCAGTATCGCGCAGTTGAAAATTTGTATTTAAGCTTTATCAAAAAAATGCGATATATGTTTGTTGTTGACACGTGAGGTAGTGGTATTTTAATACCACTAATTTTGCGTAGATTTGGAGCGTTAACGCTCAGAGGCTTTAAAAATGCGATATTCATTAGTGATAATTTGATCAGGGTTTGCAGCGCGACGAGCTGGGGGCCATCGATTGAAGAGGTGCATTAATTGGTGGAACCCATTCTTAATATAAGGCCCAAGGTTTATGACTGGAGAACATTTGATGCATGGTTTAACCTTGGATTTAAATGAAAGGCCGGGGCACATATATGGATTTAATTGAAAGGCCAGGGTGCATATATATAGTTTATGAAGTATCAAATGTTTATTCGATAAGTTATAAAAGAGGTCCATATTTGCTTATGAGTGTATCCGCCAATGATTTCATTTCTCTGTCAGCACGACTTGTATATTCTGTTACTATGATTGTGTTTTCTGCAAACCACTATCATTCCTCTGTATCTATGATTTGAACTCTTTGTGACATGTCTTCAGGCTCTGTAAATAAGACTATGGTCTTTCATAATAAAACCCTATTCTCTGCGCCATCATCATAATAATCTTATCTCATGATAACAGGGAAAATCAAGGTCGGGCGCTGAGTTTTTATTTTATGAAACTCTGAGTTCATAAAAGTCGGCTAACATTTGGGCTCTGAGTTTTAAAATAGAAAGGCCGAGATAATAGGTGTTGAAAAAGGGAGAAATTATAGGAGTCAGGGGTTATCCAGAATTTTGACTTCCGCCCAGAAATTTAAGTAAGCTCAGAAATTTACGACCAGCTCAGACATTTGAAGAATTCAGTTCAAAAACTTAATTTCAGCTCAGTGGAACGCAACAAGAAAGGTAACAAGTTGAAAAACCCTGGTTAAATTTTTGTTTCAGAGAGTATAATAAAAAAGGGTTAAAACAAAGTTTTTTTTTTTTTTTTTTTAATGACAAATAGAGCAGAGCCTGAGAAATTTGATAGCTCAAAATACCATGAAGACTGTGTTAAAATTTTGAGGGAAAAACAATGGTTACCTTTTCTAGAGAAATTCAATGGAAACAATGAAGAAGTTACAAAACAGTTTGCATTCTCATTTAATGGAGAAAAAGCTTTTATAGGAAATTTCTCTTTTATAATCTCAGAGGATACAATAGCTCAGTCATTAGACATTAGTCTAGAAGGGGAAAAATATTTCAAAACCAAGCAGTTTAGAGAAAAATCGTGGACTCAATTTATGTCTGTTGAGATTGCAACAAGATGATGAGCTTAGTGGAAAGAAGTCACCTTCACTAAGTGGGCCCGCAGGCTATTTTTGGCGCAAAGTATATTTTTAGAATATGTCTATTTTTAGACATGTCGATCATATTCTATGAGTTGCAGGATGCTATTTGTGGATGGTTGGTCAAGTTGGAAAAATAGATGGACTTCAATTTTTAGACATATTGGGCGGAATCTATTTTTAGATTGCCAGTCTAAAAATAGATATGTCGAATATTATTAGCTCTTAATAATATTTGGACTATAAACATTATCTTATTCTCTTGGAGCACTTCAGTTAAGTGCACAGATGTGGCACAGGAGCTGACAGAAGGAATTACGCTATTCCTAAGGGTTAATTGGAGCTATTGCATGGATACTTCAGTTAGAACTCATGTGAGAGAGTTAGGTGGAGTTGATTGAGGAAGTTAATGGAGTTGTGTTCAGTTTAACTGAGTTAAACATAGCTGAGCTAGTTGTATCTAGTCTAACTGATTGATACACTAGTGAGAGTGGTGTGAATTAATTATTAATTAATTCACCAATAATAAACTCATTAATCAACTAAAGAATACATCAGTTAACTTCAGTGCATGGATAGTTTCAGTGGAGAGCAGTGAAGAGGCAGGTGAAAGAGCAGTGTGACTATCAGTTGTGACTACACTGTTGCATGATTTGCAACAACCAGTGATTGGAGATGCCAATGAGGATTGCACAGTACAATCCAGGTGGTTCAAAGTTAATTAAGAGCCATTCTTCAGCAGTGATTGTGCAGTAGAGGTAGGCTATCAGGTGGGAAATATTGGAGCATGTGATTTGCTAGATCTAGCTTGATTAGTGTGTAGCAATTGGAGATTGTACTGAGAACTTATGAGGAGCTTTGTATGATAATTGTTACATGATCTCTATGAAATATAATATAAATATAGTTGGGGGTTTTAAGCTTTAAGCTTTCCCATAAAATATTGTGTTCATATGTGTGAATTTTTATGGTTTTAATGTGTGCATGCAATTGATTTTATTTCCGCAATTAATGATAAATGGTAGAAGAGATTCTGTATTGTGCATGAAGTTAAAATAGTGTGTGATCAGGATAATATTGGTGGATAACATATCAGTTATTCAAATTTATACATGGTATCGGAGCAATATTGATCATTGGAGCAATTGCAAAACATTGAAGTAGTTGATTTTTGAGCTGGGGGAATTCGAATTTGCAGCAGTGTTTTCTTGGTGTCAAAGTTGAGATGTCTTTCAACGGATTGTGATTGGAGTATGCCCTTGAGAGAAAATCAAATTATATTACATGGAAGGACAGGATGGAGGCGGTGCTAGATGACAATGGGTTGAAGGAGTTCATAGATGCAGAAATTCCAAAACCTACTTCTAGCGATGCTGCCGTACTTGATGCATGGAAAAAGAAGACAGCAAAGTGTCGAAGGATTTTGTTGGAAGGTGTGAAGGATCACATAGTGTCCAGCCTTCATGGTAAAGCTTCTCCATTCTTGATGTGGAAATCTTTGACAAATTTATTTCAAAGCAAAAGCGACCAGAGGAAGTTGGTGCTCAAGGATAAACTCAGGAACATAAAAATGGAGAAAGGCGACAGTATGCCCAAGTACCTCACGAAGTTCATCCAATGTAGGGATGAGCTGGGAAGTGTGGGGTTTACTGTTGATGATGAGGACTTGGTGAGCTTGGCTCTCCTTGGGCTTCCGAAGATTTGGCATTCCTATCAGGACTTTGTCAATGGTCGGGAGAAATTGCTAGGATGGGAGAGACTTTGGTCGGATCTTGTACAAGAGGAGATAAGGCAAAGTACTAAGGATGGATCTTCATCAAAGAACTCAGATTAATAAAATTGTGTTTTGGCTGCCAAAGCAAGGAAAGGGAAGAGCAAGAAGAATTCTTCTCAATCCGATGCGAAAGGCAAGAAGCAGGACATGTCCAAGGTGAAGTGCTTTCACTGTCACCAATGCGGACATTACGCCACCAATTGTCCACAGAAGAAGAAAAATAAGCAGGCTGCTGGATCTGTAGCTAGAGAGGCCTTAGCCTCACATTTTGAGTTGGATTTTTCACTGATTGCATGCTTGGTCTCAAGTGTGATGGGTTCAGTGTGGTTTCTTGACAGTGGTGCGTCTTTTCATATGACAGGAGACAAAGATTTGTTTACTGATCTAGATGAGAAAGATCTTGGAGTGCGCATCGATATGGGCGATGATGGTAGATACAGTGTGACTGGTATCGGTACCATTTGCTTTGAGAGGGAGTCTGGTAAACCCTTCGTATTGAAGGAAGTGATGCATGTTCCAGGATTGAAGAAGAATCTGATATCGGTGGTCATGTTAGAAGACAAGGGATATGATGTTGTCTTTAGCGAGGGAAAGGCTTTCCTGCGCAGTAAGGCAACTAGTGAAAATCAGAGGATAGGGGTTCGAGTTAAGAACCTTTATCAGTTGTAGGTAGATGGCTGCGTAGCAATGGTAGACAAGGCAAAAGGAGTGGTGAGCTGGGATGATGGCGAGCTGTGGCACAGGAGATTGGGCCACCTTCACCATGGAGATTTTAAAATTTTGCAGCAGATTTCTACCGGGCTTCCCAAAGGTACACTTGCACAGTTAGATCAGTGCAAGGGATGCACTTTGGGAAAATTTGTGAAAGCCACCTTTCACGAGAAGGATAGTCGCACCACGACGATCCTTGAGAGAATTCACACAGACATGTGTGCACCTTTCTCAGTAGCTTCGACAGCAAAGCACAGGTACTATGTGATATTTGTTGATGATTTTTCTCGTAAGTGCTAGATCTTCTTCATGCAGAAGAAGAGTGAGACATACTCAAAGTTCTGTGAGTTCAAGGCACTGGTTGAGAAAGAATCGGGGAAGCAGGTGAAGGATCTTAGGAGTGAAAATGGTGGTGAATTCTTCTCTGGTGAGTTCAAGGACTTTTGCAGCGCAGAAGGAATTCAAAGAGAGCTCATAGCACCTCATAACCTATAGCAGAATGGGGTTGCGGAGCGAAAGAATAGAATGATCGTGGGTGCTGCACGGGCGATGTTGCATGATTAGGGCCTTCCCATACACTTGTGGGCTGAGGCATGCAATACTATGGCTTATGTGTTAAGTCCCTATCTACTGGTGCGAGTCCTTATTATGTTAGTGTAGCCCCCCCTTATTGTTATTGTTGCACCCCTGTAACCCCCATATTGTTATTATTGTGCCCTTACATTATTATTGTTAGGTCGGCTAGGATTACATTGTGGCCCCACTAGGATTATATTGTGGCACCATGGACTCCTATATATATAAAGGAGGCTTTGTCATTTGTATCATCCAAGAATTTTTCATTCATGTAATGTATTGGATGTTTCCCCCTCGAAGTGGCTTATTTCTGAGGCGTTGATATCTCTTTTCTTATAGCTGGTGGTTACACAACATTATGTGCTTCATTACCCTCATAGGATAATTCGCATGAGTACACCCGAGGGAGGCTTTTACTAGTAAGAAGCACGATATTTCCCATTTGAGGATTTTGGTTCACCTGTTTACATTCATGTGACGAAGGATGCCGGGAACAAGCTAGAGCCGACTGCAGAGGTTGGGATATTTGTGGGGTACACTAATACACCCCACAACTATCGTATGTATTTTCCAGACAGTCGCAAGACTGTTGTGCGACGGGATATCAAATTTCATGAGGAGAGGGCCATGAAGTGTTCGCTTGAGAGAGAGCCACACTTACATGCAGATGAGGAGCTATTAGTTCGTAAGGATGAGCCTGAGGATGTGGATCAGCCACAAGAAAAGGTTCATGGAGTGGAAGAGACCCTCATATGTAAGCACCAGCTCTCAGGAGGGCAGAAGCGCACCTGAAGCTAGCGGCGGCTCAAGATGCGAGAGAGGATTATCTGACACCTACATCATAGTGCGGTGAGACAGTCTATTAGCAGAGGTATACTGGATAAATGGCTCTTATGAGCAAGTGTATCGTGACAGAGCCATCCTCTTTCGAGGAAGCTGTGGAGGACCCTGCATGGGTAGATGCCATGGTGGAAGAGTATGATTCGATTGTCAGAAACAGTGCATGGGAGATTGTCCCAAGGCCGGAAGGGAAATCAATGGTAGGTTCGAGATGGATCTACAAAGTGAAGCAAGCAGCTTGAACGGGAGTGTGGAGAAGTACAAGGCAAGATTTGTTGCCCGAGGCTTCTCACAGATTGAGGGGATCGATTATGAGGAAACCTTTGCACCTGTCGCAAGGTATTCTTCCATACGGACGATTCTTGCTCTCTCAGCGCAGATGGGGTGGCACATTCATCAGATGGATGTGAAGATTGCGTTCCTCAATGGGGTGATTGAGGAGGAGGTGTACATAGAGCAGCCCGAAGGTTTCGAGATCTTCAGCAGCGAGTCGCATGTGTGCAGGCTCAAGAGAGCGTTGTATGGGTTGAAACAAGCACCTTGTGCTTGGTACACACGGATAGACAGTTATTTCACCGGACTTGGATTCTCCAAGAGTGAGGCGGATCCGAACCTATACTAGATTGTGGTGGAGGGTAAGTTGCTGATCATTGTACTTTATGTAGATGATTTGATTTTGACAGGTGATGAATTGTTGATACACTCATGCAAGGCTGATCTTGCAAAGGAGTTTGAGATGAAGGACTTGGGCCTCCTTCATTATTTCCTGGGATTGGAAATTTGGCAGCGCAGTGATGGACTGTTTGTTTCTCAAGGCAAGTATGCCAAGGAGATACTGGAGAAGTTCAACATGCATGGCTGCAAGCCTGTTGATACTCCTCTTCTGGTGGATGGAGGAAGGAGGATGCTACTTCAATGGAGGTAGTGGATGCCACTGTTTATCGACAATTGGTGGGGTCGCTTATGTATCTGGTCAATACACGACCCGACATATGCTATGCTGTTAACCAGCTTTCACAAGCTATGGTTAAGCCAACCAAGCTCTTTTGGAAGGCGGGGAAGCATGTATTGAGATATCTCAAAGGCACATCGGGATATGGATTATGGTACAGACAGTCGGATGAGGTGAAGCTATGTGGCTTCACGGATGCAGATTGGGCAGGAAGCCCAACAGACAGAAAGAGCACATCTGGAGGGATTTTCAGTATCGGGTCGACAGTAGTTTCTTGGTATAGTAGGAAGCAGAGATCCGTGGCACTCAGTTCAGCAGAGGCCGAGTATATGGCAGCGAGTTTGGCTGCATGCGAGGCTATATGGATGAGGAAGATCCTGGTCGGGTTGTTCAGTTCACACTTAGATCCTACTGTGATATATTGTGATAATTAGAGTTGCATCAAACTCTCGGTTAATCCAGTATTTCATGATAGATCTAAACACATTGACATCCGGTATCATCATATCAGAGATTGTGTGCAGCGGAAGATCATGTTACTTTCATACATTCCCACGAAGGATCAAGATGCTGATATCTTGACGAAGGCGCTCACCAGGAGAAAATTCGAATACCACAGAGGCAGGATAGGGGTGGCAGATAATCCTTATCTTGTTGAGAGGGAGTGTTGAGATTGCAACAATATGATGAGCTTAGTGAAAAGAGTCGCCTTCACTAAGTGGGCCCGCAGGCTATTTTTGGCGCAAGTCTATTTTTAGACTATGTCTATCATATTCTATGAGTTGGGATGTTGTGGATGGTTGGTCAAGTTGGAAAAATATAAATGGAAACTAAATGTAGCAAGGGAGAAAGAAAAGAGCTAGTACCTATAAACAAGAAACAGAGAAAGATAAAGAAGCAAATCAAAGAGTTAAAAGAGGAACTTATGGAAGAAAATATGTTAGAAAGAGTCATAAATAAATAAAATGAAGTGTTAAGAGCCCAGAGCAAGAAGATTCAATAGAAAAACGAGAAATTGAAAAGGAAAGTCAAAGAACTCAAAACTGATCAAATTGAAATATGTAAATGGGCAACAAAATGGTACACGCAGAAAAAGGCTCTCAAAGAAAATTACAAGAACATGAAGCATGAGTTTCAAGCCCAAAAGAATGTAGATGTATTGCTACAAGCAGCAGAAGAAGAAGCAGAAGTAGAACATAAAGGGAGCACATCAGGTTAGCATGAGGACATGCTAAATCATTGAGTTTGGGGGAAATGTTGGTATTATTTTATGGCTATATTTTTCTCCTAAAATCCCATCATTATCCACCATTTTCTTCCATAAATCCCTTATAGTTATTTAAATTGATTAATATAGCATTATGATTGTTATTTTTACATTAAAATTATTTTATGGAATTTTTGTGTTAAAAATTGAAAATTTTCAAGAAAATTACAGGATGTGATAACTTCCTGTAAATGGTTTATGTTCTGACACATGGCATGGCAGGTAGATCAAAACAAAGGACAAGGACATGATCTGGAACATACACAGATGGTGAAAAATCTATCTAGCATCAGATTTGAAATTCCTAAATATCTGGTCAACGCTGGTCAAACCCAGCTAGTCTAGCAGAAAAATATGAGTCATAAATGAATGAGCTTGATATTTTGCCTATGATTAGGAATTCCAAACTAATTCAATCTATTTTGGAGATCAGTTAGGATTAGAAGGAATGAAAATAGCCTCTTTTGATTGTAATTTATGATAAATAAGTGAATGGAAGCATGTAATAGGCTAGTGATGCTAGTGATATTATTGGATGCAAGAGAAAACTTGAGACTATGTATGTGCTTCAGAACTCTGTTTTTAGAACAACAGATCAGATTTAATTACATAAGTGTTTAAAGTGTGTGAGGAACCACATATCAATCTCTTGTAAAAAGAGTGCTGGAACTTACTACAATAAACATTCACTTAGGCAATCAGATCCTTTAGGTCTGTAAAAATTAGACAAGTGCCTCTAAGATTACCTACCTTGGTTGAAAATAAATTGAGCCTAATCTAGAACAATATATTGGTCTATACATTATTAATATTTCATATGAGTATAAGTGCATTAGCATGTCATGTTCTCTACCAAACTCATGGGATAGTCTGGTTGTTACCATAGGTAGTAATGAAACTACCTTAAAATTTGGTGAATTGGTATCTTCCCTTTTTACTTGAATTCTTGCCTTCTTCAAGTACATAAGTAGATCATGATGCTTGGTTGTTCAACTCGGGCACATATTTTCATATGGCTCCTCACAAGGAGTGTTTTTGCGAGAATGAAATATTTAGTGGTGATGTTTTCTTAGGAGATGACTCTAGAACCAAAATAATGGGACAAGGAAAAGTCAAGTTTAAGCTCATGGATGGAAGAATACGACACTCCCTAGTGTTTTTCACATTCAATATTACCTGGAGATTTGATTTTGTAAACTAGATGAGAGATTTAGGTGTAAAAATAATGTTTGCAAAGGATACATGTCGAATGGTTTGAGAAGAAATGGTATTAATAAGGGGATTTAAAATTGTAACTATGCATAAGATGTTGAAAAACACCGGTAGTGTTGGGTTCACCAATTCCATTTTTCCCCAAAGTGGAGAAAAAGCAGGAAAAAGCCTTGCAACTTCAAGATAAAATACTATGTTATTGCATCAAACACTAGGACATATCAGAGATAAGGACCTTCAAGTACTACATGGTAATGATATCTCAAAAGGTATGTCTAATTGTTTTATGGATGTTTATTTTTGCAAACATTTTTTATATGGGAAGTTGAATTGGGTGAGATTCTCCTTTAGTGCTAAGAGGGAAAAGGGAATACTATAGCTAGTGAAAAGTGATTTGTTTGGACCTATTTTGTTTCTATCATTGGGTAAATCTATGTATTATGTATCATTTATGGATGACTTCTTGAGGAATACAAGGATATGTTTCCTTAGAAATAAATATGAAGTCTTTGATGGATTTAAATAATTTAAGGCTACGGTCTAGAATTAGACAAAGAAGAAAATAAAGGCGTTGAAGACGAATAAAGTTGGAGATATCTATGGGAAGGTTTGAAGAGTTATATAGGAAGTGAAATATATCAAGGAAAATTAATACCCCATACATACCTAAATAGAATGGATTTGCAGAAAGGATGAACAAGATGTTGATTTACAAAGAAAGAAACATGCTTAGTGGTGCTTGTTTAGGACAAAAAATCTAGGTAGAGGTAGTGGATACTTCATGTTACTTGGTAAATATATCAACCTAATCAATGTTGGTTGATAAGGCCCCACACGAATTATGGATTAGTAAGAAACCATCTCTCACACATCTTAGGGTATTTGGTTATTATGTACATGTACATGTTCCAAAGGAAAACATAACCAAGTTAGATAGAAAATCTAAAAGGTGCATATTTACTGGTTATAAATATGGTTTAAAAGGTTACAAGATTTGGAACCTAGAAACATGAAAGGTTGTGTACAATCAAGATGTTTTATTTAGAGAAGTGAAAGATGTTATCAAATAGGAAGTCATACCAAGGGAGAAGGAACTGGAGAAGGTTCAATTTGAACTAAAGGATGATGAAACAAACTCTACAGAAGAAAAGGAATAAGAAGAAAAAGAGCCACATACTGTGGTTTTGATGAGATTTGAAAGAAGCGAATACCTAGTTGTCCTATAAATTTGACAATAAGTATATTGATACTACAAATTTTATCTTGGACATGGAAATTAAAATATATTTGGAAAAGAGGAAGCTTTGGTTAAATCAGAGAAAGTATGTCGAGACAATATTGCAGAGTCTTAATATGCAGGAAAGTAAGTTGGTAAAGGTGCCTATTCCTATAGGTGTAAATTTATTTGCAGATTAGTGTCCCAAGACACGGGAAGAGGAATAGGGCATGTCCTATATTCCATATGGTAGTGCAATTAGAAGTTTTTTGTATGCAATGGTCTATACCATACCAAAAAATTCACATTTAGTGGTATTATTGAGCAGGTATATGTCAAAATTAGGGAGAGAGCATTGGAAAACAATGACTAGATATTTTAGGTATTTGCGTGGCACTAATATATATGGAGTATACTACCAAGGAAGACCAATATTATGCACTTTTTTGGATGTTCATGGCGTTGTTGATGCAGAATAGGCTAGAGATCTGGATTGTGGAAGATCTACAAGTGGATATGTCTTTAACCTATTTCGAGGAGTAATCAGTTGGATGAGAAAGAGATAGTCTATAATGGCACTTTCAACTACATAAGTTGAGTACATGATAGCCACTCATGCAATAAAGGAATCAATTTAGTTACAAATATTATTTTCAAGTATGGCCTTAGTAAAACAAGATATAAAGAGAGATTGTGACACCCAAAGTGCAACTTTCTCAGCAAAGAAACCTACTTATCATTTTAAGACAAAGCATATTGATGTGCAATATCACTTTGTGAGGGATAAGATTGAAAGAAAAAAGGTGTTTATAATAAAGGAAGACACATTGAAGAATGTTGTAAATGAATTAAAACATCTATGAGCACTGAAAATTTATCTTAATATAGAGAAATTGTGGGCATCACTTCCCTAAATTGTTGGCAGTGTACTCCTATGGCCTTATGTATGAAAATAAAACAAGAAGTGTGATATATGCACCAAAAAAAAGAGGAATCACAAGGTGTTTCTTTTAGCCCCCCTAGTTAGGGGTATGTATGGGGGAAGAAGCCCCTTTGCACGATGTTCAAAACAACATCCTAAGAAAAAAAACAAGAAATTTTTTCTATCTATTTTTGGTAGTTTTTGACCCATTGTTTTGATAAAAGTGGTTTTTGGTGCATGGTATTTTTTCCCATGGTTTTGTAGTTTTTGTTAAATAAATATGGTTTTATTGGTAATTCATGTATTCCATGAGATATATGCTATATTCTAATATTGTACATAAAATAATGAAAAAATAAACTTAATGATTTTCCCGAGTTTGGGTTTCCAGGATTAAATCTCTATGTAAATTTGTGTTTCTTCCATTATATCTTTTCTATTTTATTAAGAATCTATCTGCAACAATTAATTGTACAAGGGTAAAACTTGCATTTAGAGTCATAGAATTTTTGGCTTCCAAGTGATGCCTTTATGGCTAAGGAGTTTGGCTCAAGCTTGTGGTAGACAATGCTATAATGGGAGATCTACATAAGTGATTCTTATGGTAAAAATAAATGGTGAGTGGTTCAAAAATAGAGATTGAGAATTTCAATGGGTATAGTTTTGAGCTATGGAAGTTCAAATCGGAAGAATTGTTGGTGCACAAATATTAGTGGATTGCAATGGATCAAATTTCTGCACCGATGGATTAATCAATAGAAGACTGGAAAAATTTGGATCAAAAGACAAAGAGCACAATAAAATTGTGTCTCTATGATTCACTATCATTGAATGTGTCAGGGGGAGAAATAACAAAGGCTTTATGGGACACGTTAGGAGATTTGTATTAGTCTAAATACTTGGTGAAAAACGTTTTCATGTGGAAAAAGTTTTATAACCTAAGGATGAAGGGTGGAGACTCAGTGACAGAGCACATGAATTCCTTCAATACTGTGGTGAGTCATATTCTATCTATTGATATTAAGGTTTCATATGAGGATAAGTGAATTAACAGGTTATGTTCTCTACCAAGTTTTTGGGATAGTTTGGTTTTTGCCATAGTTATTAATAAAAATACCTTAAAATTTGATGAAATAGTCTCATATTTTTTATTGGACGAGATGAGAGGGAAAAAAGAGAGAGAACTAGACAGGGATCTGTAAGAGGATGATCACAAAACATAAATAGAAATAAGTCTCAAGTGGGAGATCTAAATCTATAGGAGTATAAAAATATCTAGCAAAGTTTGTAAAGCTATATTGAATATGTAGGAAAGAAATAAATTACAACAAAGAGCGTAAAGCCAAAATTATAGAGAAAGGGAACGGATTTGAATGTGCTCCTTATTTAGAAGTAAAAACCTCCTCATATGAAGGAGGGGATGTGTACTTTGATTCTTCAGTCACATAGGTATATCATGAGGCATGGTTGGTCTACTTAGGTGTATATATTCATATGACTCCTCAGAAGGAGTGGTTTTGCAAGTATGAAATAACTAACAATGGTGATGGTTTCCTAGGAGATGACTCGAGAGCCAAAAATGCAGAACAAAGAAATGTCAAGTTGAATCTCATGGATGGATGGAATAGGAAAAAACATGGTGTAAAACACATCCCAAGATTAGCTAGAAGTTTTACTTATGTAAGCAAGATGAGTGATGCAGGTGTAAAAATAGTGTTTGAAAAGGACACATGTAGGATGCCTTGAGGAGAAATGTTATTTCTTAAAATGATGAGGGGAGCATTAAAATTGGAACTATGTATGAGTTGTTGGGAAGCATTATTAGTTATAGGTGAAACACTTCCATTGTTCATGAGAGTGATGTAGAAGAAGGAAAAAATCTTATAACTTTAGGAGAAAATACTATTTTATGGGATCAAATACTAGGACATATTAGAGAGAAGGGGCTTCGAGTACTGCATGGTAATGGTGTGGTAGAAGGTATCTCTAATTTCTCTCGAAAATTTTATTTTTGTGGACATTTTTTATATTGGAAGTAGAATCAAGTGAGATTCTCCCTTGGTGCTAAGAGGGAATACTTCAACTAGTGCATAGTGATGTGTTTGGAGCTCTACCAGTTCCACCATTGGTTAAATATATGTACTATGTATCATTTATAGTTTAATTCTTGAGGAACGCATGGATATATTTCCCTGGGAAGAAATATGATGTATTTGATATATTTAAATAATTTAAGGCTCTAGTGGAGAATTAGGCAGAGAAGAAAATAAATTTTTTGAGGACAGATAATGGTGGAGAATTATGTAGGAAGGAATTTGAAGAGTCATGTAAGAAGTGTGGTATAGCATGGTAAAAGTATACCCCATACGCACCTACACATAATGGATTTGCAGAAAGGATAAAAAGGAAGTTGATGGAGAGATAAAGGAGCATGCTTATTGGTGTTGGGTTAAGACAAGAGTTCTAGGTAGAGAAAATGGATATTGCATGCTACTTGGTAAATATATCACCCTCATCAGCATTGTATGATAATACTCCACTTGATATATGGATTAGTAAGAAACCATTTTTCACACATCTCAGGGAATTTGGTTGTGATGCATATGTACATATTCCAACAAAAAGTAGAACCAATTTGGATAGAAACTCTAAAAGTTTCCTCTTTATTGGTTATAAATATGGTTTAAAATGGAACAAGATTTGGAACCCAAAAACAAGGAAGGTTGTGTACAATCGAGATGTTTTCTTTAGAGAAGTGAAAAATGTTATCAAACAGGAAGTCCTACCAAGGGGGAAAGAACCAAAGAAGATAGTGTTTGAACTAAATAATGATGAATCAAACTCTAGATAATAACATGAATCAGAAGAAGGAGATCCATATACTATGGTTATGAGGAGATATGTTTGGGAAATAAGGTAGCCAAAAATGTATACTCCACCTAATTTGCATTCAAATTTTGCTTTGTTTTTTATTTCTAATGATGATCCTAGAATTTTTAGGGAGGTAATGGATTTAGAGTATTGAAAAATCCGGAAAAAGGCCATGGTTGAAGAAATGATAGCCTTAGAAAAGAATGAGGCTTGGTATCTAGTTAAGTTTTCTGTTGTAAGAAAACCTTGGTATAAAATGGGTAAGAAGAAGTTGAATGAAAAAGGAAACACAAATAAATACATAGTTTTGTTATTAGAAAAAAGTCATTCCTAAGTTAAGGGAATTTACTTTGTTGATGTTTTTTATCATTTTTCAAAATTAACTTCTATTATACTTCTTTTATCTGTTTTTGTTTCTTTTGATTTAGAGGATGAATAGATGGATGTGAAGACAACAGTCCTACATTGGGATCTAAAATAAGAAATCTACATCAAGCAACTAGAAGTCTTTGTAGTGAAGGGTAAGAAATATTATGTATGCTGGTTGAAAATGCCCTTGTATGGGTTAAAGAAATTGACAAGGATGTGGTATCAATAGTTTGATACATATATACAAGGAATTTTCTTCACAAGGAGCAAAGAAAATCATTTTGTGTATTTTAAATTAGTTGGTGATCATATTAATCATTTGGTCTTGTATGTGTATGATATGTTGTTGATTGGAAACAAGAGGAAAATAATCCAGGAAGTGAAAATCCCATTGTCCTTTAAATCTTGAATGAAGTAACTCAATGCTACAAAATTTATCTTGGGCATGGAGATTAAAGGAGATCAGGAAAAGAGGGAACTCTAGTTAAATTAGAGAAAATATTTCAAGATAATATCACAAAATCGATTTATTATGTAGGAAAGTAAACGGGTAAAGGTCCCTATTCTTGTAGGTGTAAACTTATATGTAGATCAATGTCCCAAGACACAAGAAGAGAAACATGACATGTCTTTTGTTCCACATGCTAGTGTGCTTTGAAATTTGATGTATGCAATGGTTTTTACTAGACCAAAGATTGCACGTGCAATGGGAGTATTCTCCACCAACTATTTTTGTGTCATCACATTCTCAACAATATGTTAGCGTAAAGTTTGACAAACCTTAACAAGCTAAGTAGATTCAAGCATTGAAATAATTGAATTTGGTTAATTCCACCACTCAACATAACGCTAGAAAAAATAGAGGTAAAAAAAACATATGGCCAAGTAGGGATGGAGAGAAACCCCTTGAACTATACCAACATTGTTATGGGAAATCCTAATACTGACAACCAGAACAAAAAATTATAATAACACTAACAACTAGTATAAACAAGCAAAGAAAAATAATCTCCATATAAACTCCCATTTTGTATTACATCTACATTATGGTAACTATGTCTTCCACTTCCCCTGAATTATATATTTCAAACAGATAAAGGACTTGACAATTTCTAGCAAAGGTTCACCTACCCCATAGTGGAAAACTCCTCCCCAAAATAATTTCCATCAACCACTACAACCTACAATCTTGCACAAATATTTTCTTGAACAAGGTATTGTTACAACCCAGTAAGAAAATGTGATATGTGCCTACTACTAAGGATAATACCAACCTCCAAGAGAATCTCAACCTATTAATCCAAGTTTCAAAATATCTACAAGAATACAATAGATATTCACCTTCAAACTTCTAACCACCAGTACAATATTCCTTCTTTCCTTTGACCATGTTGTAGCTAATTTGCATTCAAGAGTCATTATTGAGGCATCTCTATTAAAATTCACTCTATTCCTATAGGGAATCTAATATATTTCTTATGACATTATATTATTTAAATGATGACTAATCCTCATGAGGTCAGAATAAAATTTCCTTGACACTTAGTTCAAAACATGCACTTTCTAATGAGTACTATACAATCATTCAATTTATTTAAATATACTACATATATTATTCACCTAATCCTTTTCTGATATCCAAATTTTTTATAAGTAAGGGGTTACAATTAGAAATTATATTCTCATCAGAAAGAGTAGAAATTTGATAAATGGACTGAGGCATTATATCTGGAAAATTTTGAAGGAAACTATACCCAGTATGCAAATTTCTTACTTGTGAATGTTCATGCAAAGTTGTTTAATAAAGCCCCTAAGATAATTCCAAGTGCATTCAAAAGGATTTTACAGCTAAGTAAAGAGACTGGGATATAGGACAGGTACCTCATTCATAACCATATAGTTATAAAGATATATGGTTATGAAGGCCAACCTTATTGTTTCTTGAATTCATTGCTCCCCAATTTTTTGCTCTCAGAATAGCTAGACAAATATTATCAGCCGAAAAGATCCACTTTGTCTCAAAGAATAAAAAGAAAATTATTTTGATGCCTTAATAAATTCTATATTTGATGATTAAAAATAGGAATTCCTCTAAAATATTTCAAAAAGAGTTGATTTCCTATGGTTTGAAAATAACTTTTTCTTGGAAATATGACCCTTTTCATATTATATCTTAATTAAGAAATAAAGTAGGGTTATCTTCTGATGATTATTTTCCTAATCCCAAAATTTAAAAAAAAATGCTAATAATGACCTTTGGAGTGAGAATGACGATAACAAGGGAATGCTAAATATTCAAATGAAATTGCAAATGGTATTTCACAGATAGACACTAACCTTTAGACAGGAGAATTTATCAAATGCCTTATTAGTTGTTAGTCCAACATTTAGCACTACCAAGAAAATGGCAGAGACAATGGTTATAATTCCTTCCATAAGTAGTAGTGCACAAAAACCCCAAATTAAAAGAAAAGCAACAAAGAAATACACGAGTGATTGGGGTCAGATTATAAAAAGCAAAATGATGATGATTTAAAGAAAATTATGTAATGTAATGTTTTAATTAAGAACAGTTATAGAGGTAGTTTCTTTTAGAAGTTTATTTTAGAATGGTTTAAAACGACCATCATTGTACCTTGAATGAGTTGGATTTTAATTGATATGAAACTTTGATTTTGAAGGCATTATTCACACAATGATTTTTCTTGTTTCATTATGATAGTGTGAGTTTTTTCCTTATGTATATGTAATTATTAATGTTTTATTAAATTTTTCTTTGTACTTATTCTCTCTTCATGTATTCCAGTATAAATGAAGGTTTTGATGATTTGACATGTTCAAACAATTAAGTTATTTCATCATATTGTTAAATATCAATTCTACTTGGATATACACTATCTTGTAGAATTTGTTTTAACCACATAAATTGATTTTGTTTTAGTCTAAAATAATATGAATACACAATATCATATAATTTTTTTATGCATGTTTAGTTGAATACACACACACACCATAAGTGTTTTCATCTTTCATTTATTTATTTTTTATTTCATTTTAATTTTTTATTTAATCTCAAGCCACTCAATTATGTTAGATATGTTCTTTTTATCAGTAAGTTTGTTGTACGCATTAATGAGTTGATATACATAGTTAAAAAACCATAATTTAAGTTATTGATGACTATGTGTTAGGTACCTATATTACTAGTATAGTCCCTTATTATTTTTAGTGTAACCCCCTTATTGTTA
Source organism: Pinus albicaulis (assembly GCA_034641835.2). Classification (NCBI taxonomy): domain Eukaryota; kingdom Viridiplantae; phylum Streptophyta; class Pinopsida; order Pinales; family Pinaceae; genus Pinus; species Pinus albicaulis. The sequence goes on from CM076578.1 coordinate 1,631,406,881, forward strand.
TTGTTGTACTCGTGTAACCCCAATATTATTATTATTATTCCCTTACATTATTATTGTTAGGTCGGCTAGGATTATATTGTGATCTCATGCACTCCTATATATAGAAGGAGGTTTTGGTCATTTGTATCATCGAAGAATTGTTCATTTATGGCTCTTTTCAAATTATTCCTTCTAATTCTCTTCAATGTAGGTGAAAAGAGCCCAATTTGGTATATGTTTTCTAAAAATTGATTGTGGGAATAATACTTACTTCTCAAGCACCCAAATATGCAACAAATATATATTGGATTGAAAAGATTCCTAACTTTCTCAACCTTCATTCTCACCCACAACCATGAATCTTTCCTACAAAGTATGTAATTTACTATTCATATTGTTGATTTGGTGAGATTCCATGTTGGTTCATGGTTAAAAATGAAAAACAATACATTGGATGTCTAAGCATGTATGTGAGAAACCTAGAATGAGTAGAGTGATCATAAATGAGAGGTTTAAGGGAATTATTTCCAATGTTACTTCTAATAACATGAATGTAATCCTATAATTCCTCATGCTAACTGAACTCAATTCACACTTTCATAACTACATGAAAAGACCCACCCATTTTTTACATGTATTTAATTATTGGTTTATAATTCTGTGGAGGTGGATGGATTCATTTAAGGCACATGGTGAAAAAGAGACGAGAGCTTATATTAGTCATCATTTGTTCTTATTAAATAAATCCATGATCTCATTTGTATCATAAACACACTATCATCAAAATCTCAAGCATAATTTCTAATATGTTCATTACAATAAAAAGATTCCATAAAATGAGAGCATTCTCATAATGCTTGGCCTCTACACATGGTCATAACCAACATTAATTATATGCTTACTCTCATGGAAATAACCAAGGTAATTATATTTGCAACATTTCCTTCTTGAAAAATCTCTCATTTAGCAGAACAAAACATGAGTATTCATGTATAAAGTGTTTTCGTAGTGATCTTTGCAATGACACATGAAACAATCATAAAATAATGACATACCAATAAATAAATCACTTTTAGCTATTAATATTTTATCTACAATTAAATATTTTTCATCAAATATGAATTATTAGAACAAGTATATGCTCTCAAATTATGATCAAAAATATGTTTATAATATTCATATATGATGGAATATACATGACAAGATGCATGTTCCCCAATTCAATGCGGTCTAGAAGGCTTAGCCAATACTTTAACCCATAACCAAACAACTTCAATAGTGATGACCATCTAAATATATTTTTACTGTGTACTAGACGAAAAATCCTCTCCTTTCTCTATCTATATATTTCCTCAAAATCATTTTCCTTTCAATACTCTTTAGTTTAATAAATAAAGTTATAGTCCGATACAATGATAAAAAAGGAAGGTCATTGCATACTTATGCAATGGTGTAAGATCTATAAAATACAACAAAATAGTATCATATATATGATTGTTTCACTTGTAGGTCCCTTTTAATTCATAATTCAATACTTGCCCTCATTATTACCTCATAACCATGTTAACATAACCTTCTATTAAATATGAATGTATTAATGGTTTTTAACAATATTTACATGTGCTAGCCTTTTACCTTTACCACACCACCACTTGGGTGCTCACCACAATCAATTTATCATTAATAAATCATCTATTATATCAACTATGGTTGAATGAATTATACCCATGTTCCAAAATATTTTCAACCTCTTAATGAACGTTACAAAATATTTTCAACTTCTTAATAAACATCTTCTTGCCTTTTGTAACACCCCCAATTTATGTGTTTGAATTTGAAAGCTAGACATTTGAACTTTAAATCCTAAGGGGAGTCGACCCCAAAGGATAAATAAATTGTGAATGTAATTAAGTATTTACATGAAGAAATAAATAAAAATGATGATTGTGCAGATTGGCCAAAATGAGATTTATGAGATCACTTGCTAAATCCATGAGGATGGATAAGGCAAATAATTCCCCACAATCTTTCAAAAATCCTTGAAAGAAATTATTTTAAATTTAGATTTTTGAGGAAAAATATGGATTTCCCCAATGATGAGGAAAGTAGTTGGGAAGAAGTCAAAAGCTGGAAAAGATGAGGAAAAACTTAAAACAGCTTTAAAGAATCCCAAAAATGGGAAGCCTAGGCAAACAGGAAGAAAAGCATCCTGATATTCTGGACGCAGAATTAGAAACAGGATTTGGGGAAAAATAGATTAAATAAGCTGCTCCTAAACAGATTAGGGGATGATCTGTTCTTGGAGGGATCTCAGCTCGGGGGTTAATTCTGGAGATAGACGAATTCTAAGGTTGGGAGGTTGGTCAATTGCATTAGTGGTATGTCTTTAGATTTATTGATGTGTTTACGTCTTATAGTATGAATTGGCTACATATAAAAGTTGATTATCTATTAGAATGTTAAATTCTACATTTAGCAGAAGAAATCACAAGGAATTCACCTTTAAAATTCTGCATAGTTGTAGAATACAAATCTGTAGAGTAGAATCCAACAGAATCTCTAAACCAGTGCTGGTTTAAATCTGAGGATTCTTATTTCCACATGAAAATTTGTGAGTTAACTTTAATCTGCTTCTGTTTCATAGAATAATTCTAATATATACATACATAGGATAGAGAAATCTAAAGTCCCTATACTACAGTGGAAAATAGCGGTAGATGAATTGAAATTTAATTGTGCATGCAAGCAGCTAATACTATAACAGAAATGAATAACTATTGAATTGCCAGAGATTTCTCATAGATAGTTATCTAAGGGGACAACTATAATATCCAAGTACAAAATTAGGAATCACCAGAATATAACATATTAGTGTTTTGCAACCAATAAATTCTCCGGAAGGAAGAAGCAGAAAAAGAAGAAGAAGGGAAATCTCATTTAATACTAGGGTCAGCTAGAATTACATCTACTAGATTTCTGGAACCAAAACTATTTCCCCAGGGAAGCCGCAGATAAAAGAACATTATTGAAGTTGTAATTGGGTGCAGTAATCAAAACTATAACCTGGACAAATACAACATTTTATAAACTAATTCTATTAAAAGAGAACTCTGCTTTCCAGTTAACAGAAATATTGTGATTTAATAAACTAGGCCAACAATTAGAAGCTAGAATATTGTGCATAAGTTATACGAATACAAAGGTGAGGAAATTTTCTTAGTTATATCTGGTTAGTATTAAACTCTTCTTGCTGTATAACCACCATAGAATCATCTGGAACGTTTAGATAAAAACATTAACACGTTGAATAATGCTAGAAATTTTCAGATGTATACTTTCAGCAGTGACAAGTTAGTTACAGGAAATACCAATACAGGGGGAAACATTAATTTATGGTTGAGAAAGTACATGCCTATATGTATATAGAAAAGAGTCACTGTCAGACTAAAATATGTTATATCTGCTAAATTTCCTAACATAAAAGAAGCCATAGCATATAAAATTTGGTAGGACATATATATTAACAAGGGTCCGGACAGCGATAAGAATTTCCGATTTAGAATGGACTCCGTGAATTTTTTTCTTCGGAATTGAAATGTTGGATTATCAACAGAAGTACTGGACTATTCACTCCTTTCGGGTGTACATAATCTCCCATAACGTTATGTAGACATTGGTCCTGAAACTCTGAACATGTTTATTTCTCTTATTATTAATATTTGGCCTAAAAATTTGTAATACCATATTAGCTTAATAACCATGGGTTGTCTGTGAAAAACAAAATGATACCATATTTAAATATGGAAAGAACAAAATCATAAATAGGGAAATAAGTGTGTATGCGTATGGATATCTTGGAAAAACTGCAGAGTATCCATGCACAAGGCTATTTACCCTGAACTCTGCCATTGACACGCTACTGACAGAGGAGCGAACTCGAATGAAAAACATCTTACTGTATTAAGGTTATTAAACATAATCTCCTTCGTTTAATGAGGATTTTATAGTGCAGGAGTAATAAAAACAAAAAAAAATGAAACTACTGAGCTGAGGGAGCGTGGCAAGAGAATAACCCCACGGCTTTTAACCTTTTTATACAGACATGATTGCCGGAGCCTAACGCACATAATGGAAACAAATGAAGAAAAAATTTCGACAAACACAGCTGCGTCTCAATCGCACGTTTGTAGAATCGGAAGGGGGGAAACCTGTGCACCGAGCCAGCCGAAAATTTGAGTTTAGCAGAGTGTAAAAAAAAATGACTGGAGTCATTTACGTGGTACCTGTAACAAAACAAGACGTGCCATAAATAAATAAATAAAATTTAAATAAGTTCATTAACAACCGTAACCAGGAAAGAAGTGTCAATATAAATTGAAACGAGAACGGGATTACTCACCAGAAAGGAAATCGAGACGCGAGAAAACTATCGTTCGTCCCGTAGAAATAAGAACGCCTCCCCACTTGGTTATCAAACCCTTTATTTGCCATATGGCGGGAACCATAATACCCTTTGTAAAAACTGAAATAGGCAACGTAGTTGAGAAACAAAATGGTGGAAATAACGATAAGAACAAAAGAAACAAAACCCACAGTTTATGGATATAAAATAAAATAAAAACAACTCTACACTACAAAGAAAATCCACGAGTGAATGAACACAGAAGAGGAGCGGTGAAGGTAAGCTGGTTACCAACAGGCCGGCTGTGAATCGCACGCCTTGGTATGCACGTCGAGTGATTGCAGGTCCCTGAAGCCTTGATGAAAAGAAAAAAGCGCGAGGCGAAGAGTAATAAACCTGGGCAATGCAACAACAATGAAAATAATGGGGTTTAAAACGGGAACCAGAAACCCTAATACCAAGAATCAACACCCGTACATGCGGAATCCAGATCAAGGGTTAACGCAGGTTATGAAGACTCGGAACCCTAAATTGCAACGACAAAGGGCTTCACGAAATCCCGAGGGGGATTATAAAAATCAAGTCGAACAGATAAATCAGTACCATTCTGTAATATTTAATTTTATTCAACTCGAATTCGAAGTACCATGCAGGCGGAATTACGGCTACGCTCTGAGCCTTTTCCTGCTGAAGTGACCCTTACCAATTTTACCTCCAGCTGTTTGTGAAATGTGCCATCTGCTTAGAAGTAGTGGTACAGTTGTTGAAAAACAAATTTTCCCGAGGCGGGAGCAAGCAAAACGCCAACCTGGAAACGTAAAATTTAATCGAAGGAGTGTAGAACGCGTGCACCTCTCCAATCCCAAGGACTGAGTAACGTTTTGTACCAAGTACTCCAAATTAGTACGCGGAACGCTGTCACTGCAAGAAAACCAAATGAAGACTCCAACCAAAAAGAAATTCATCATTGTCATACATATCTAAAAAGGGTGAAATTTTGATATGGGTGATTTACATGTAATTATAAGTGAGAGATCTCGCGTTGTAGGTTTTATATGAATATGATGGGTACGTAAATTTTATATTGTGAGATTGTAACTATCGATTTTAACGTTCATTACATAGAACGTTAATTATATAATGTGAGATCGTATATATATAACAATGATATATAGCGTTAATTATATATAACGATTATATATAACATTAATCATATATTATGAGATTGTAATTATTGATATAATGATTATATATATGTGTGTATCTAAAATGAAAGCGAAAGGCTACCAATTGAAGATTTTAAGTGGTACTATAACAAATAGAGAAAAAGGGGATACTATACTCTTGACCCTAATTAAAAATCAAACATTATGGGAATAGAGAAAACCTAGAACTTGGGGTAAATCAAAGTATATGAACTGGTTAGATAGCTCGGCACGGGAATAGAAGTTAGTTCATCACTACATAGAAAAAAAAAAAATGGGAGGTGTGACAGCATGTTCCTAAAATTTTCAATTAACTAAAGCCAATCTACATTTTTGTATTTATTAGACTTGAGTCTAAAGTCATTGTATGTGAGTCTGTCGCCCAAAGGCCGAGTTTGGTAGTTGAATAATCTTACAATCCCATTGATCTACCCTGTATGGTTCTCTACAGGGAAATGATCCACTCACTTTGATAAGTGAGATATGGTTCTTCTAGATTGTTTTGCCTAGATGTTAGCTTGTCATGATCGTGTTTGTAAATCATTTTGTTGCATTTTTAATTGTGAAAGTGATGATGTGTTTTCCATCAATTGTTTAAGCGACAATGATATTTTTTGGCCTTGTTTTATAAGTCGTTTATTGCATTTATTTCATGTAAAAGTGATGATGTGTTGCCATCACTTCGAAATGCAATGATGATGTTTTTGCCCTTGTTTTATGAGTCGTGTGATGCATTTCTTTCATTTAAAAGTGATGATGTGTTTGCCATCACTTCGAAATGTGACGATGATGTTGTTGGCCTTGTTTTATGAGTCGTGTGATGCATTTATTTCATGTAAAAGTGATGAGGTGTTTTCCATAACTTCAAAATGAGACAATGATGTTTTTTTGTCTTGCAATGATAGCTAGGATGTGATTTCCATTCTGATGTAATATTGACCACCGAGTACATGATATAAACTCGTGGCAAGCATGGAAATGTTTTGGTCATATTAGAGCATGTAATTTTTGTTACACATTTAGGAAAATGTGGCATTTGTGTTCTGATTCTGAAGGAAAAAGGTGAAGGAGTCTTCAAGGGATGTGCATTTTCAGACATTTTCATTGTAGCTGTTGCAGGTGTTGATATTGCATTCTTATTCCAAAGTATATCAGGTGAAGGAGACGTGCGGGAATGTGCCTTTCAAAGGCGTTTGCATGTAGTTGATGATGGATAGAAGCTGATGCTTTTGGAGGACCAAAAGCTCGTCAGTGGGGATGATTGATCCAGGTGGATCTTCAGATTTCAATGGCTTCGAAAAAGGCTCGATATTAAAAGTGACAGGAAGGTGACAAAATTAGCTTCAGATTGAAGATCTCGTTGCCTTGATCACAACGATGCGAACAACGCGTGAATCTGAGCTCGTATGAGCGAGTTAGAGCAATTTGAAGTTTTGTTACAGCAAGGGAAGTGGGGCCCACAACATGCCACATGACATCCCAGTGAGCACTTGGGACCCACATAGAAGCCTACCAAGCCCTGAAACATGGATTTCCTCCATTGGTATTTAACCTACATAAAAGACAAAACAAAACTATTAAAAAATAAGCATATAATAAAAACCATTTTAAAATACATATAAAAATAAAATTGTATTTAAAATGGTTATATGGTTTAACATAACAAAGTAATTTTGTTATAATGTAATGTTATATATTGTATATTTTGTTTTAAAAACAAATACATTACCATGTGGTATAACAACCACCATATATAAAAAAACACCATATTAATGTACCAACCTTTTTTAACAATACGTTAAAACTCAAAAGCAACGCATATATATGATATGTTTTAAAACATATACCAATAACCTTTTTAATGCCACTGTTATGAAATGTGCGGGTTGGTTGGACGGGTTGCCAAGGTGGACCCTTCCCATACCAAATTTACAAAAAATAAAATGCGCCACCAAAACTACTCCATGCGGATTTGGGGGAGGCAGGATTTAATTTACCAATGCGCCAACAAATTTTGGTTGGTATTTCTGCTCATAAAACATTACATAAACCTATCTTTTCAGTAGTGCGTGAAGGCTAGACCAGAGCAAAGCAAGCACATAGTTCGAGGTGGGCACAACTTTCCATGCAGGAGAAACCATGAACCTTGAGATTTTCCCAAGGAGGTAATTTCTCCATGTCGGTATATAGTCAAGTTTACAGTCATTTTTCATGGTTTTCCGCGAGGAACACAATGGTGAGGTCGGATTCACCTTTTTGAGTTGTAGATTCCCAGTCCACCCATGGAGCAGCTATGGGGAGGAATCTAGTGGGGAATCCAAAAGATTCCTTTTGGACCTAGATTTTCACTTTCTCGAAATTCATCAAATGGGCAGTTGATTTTGCACTATTCGACGTCATGAATCTGATGGTATATTCATATTTTCCATCTGAGATTTATATTTTTCAGTCATTTTTTGAAGTGATGTTACAAGTGTCAGTTTTCAGCGAGTGAGCAGTCAATTTCACACCTTTCGACACTACGATTGTGATGGTGATTTCAGATCCAATAGCAACAACAGTCATTCTTCAATCATTTTCAGCATGAGGTATGTGATGAGTTGATTTCATGTACTTATTTATTCTTGAGATGCATAGTGTTCGACAAATCCATGTTGATGTACGAGTGATGGGATTTTGTCTTGTTTTTTTATTGATGTACTTTTTGTCATGGAATCATATTATGTTTGAGATCCCTTGATGCCATATTGGCAAGATACTAATGTATGTTATTGAGACCCCTTGATGCCATATTGGTGGGATACTCATGTATGTTGTTGGTATCCCTTTTTTGCCATGATTGGCGGGATACTCACAGGCTTTATGTGTGAGATATTTTCATACTAATATCAGTCATTTTTATGCATGAGAGTTCCGTAGTGGAACATCTCATAGAGAGGTCTAGCCGCTCCTATGAGAGGGCATTTTCCATGTATGTCAGAGGAAACACATCCATGTACATCTTCTTCTCACAACACTTAATGCAGTGGCCTACACCATCTTAACACCGAGTCCCAGAGATGTAGTCCCTCCTGAACGAACTTCGTTATCAAGCGACGTGTTCTTATGATTGTTGATATTGACATGTTATGTTCCTCTTCCTTACAACATACACTTGTTCATTTATGTTCATTAACACTTTAGATAAAAGCAACTCTAACAATCAACCGAAGTTAAAAGTCTTGGTTAAGGGTATCAATTTTTTACCCCGGATCACCTCATAAATGTAATAATAAGATCTTACATATTGTATTGAAACATAATCTGTCTTATTGAATTTTTATATTAAAAAACTATTTTCTCTCCTCCTCTAAAATATAGTAATAAAGTATTACCTATTATTTTCAAACATAATTTTAAGAGATTTCTAATATTTACTTAATTTATTTCTTCTCTCTAAAAAATCAAATATATAGTAAAATAATTTTAATCTTATACGATTTTAAGAAAGAGAATAATGATATAGAATTATCTTCATATCATTTATATATTATTATAGGTAAATGATATTTAAACATTTATTTATTATTTACACAATCATATAAATTTGTCAATTAACTTATTAATCAATTTTTACATGAATCTAATGAAAAATTAATTAATTTTTAAAAGAAATTATATATTAACAAGTGTTATATAGTAGATAGTGCTTAAATATAGTTAAATTTAAGTAAAAATATTGAATTCAAGTTAGTATTATGGTTTAGAACCCTAAATTTTATTGATTAGTAAATTGAGGTATTTTGTTAATTGTAATATTGCTTTTACATTTTTTGTTGAAGTTTGGAACAAGAAACAATGAAGGAGGCATCCTGAAACATCATCTTTGATCCTAGTTGGAAAATAATCACCTAAACTAGGTGGGGCCCACACAGGCTATTTTTAGGTGTATGTCTATTTTTATACATGGTGAGCATATTCTATAAGTTGTAGGATGCTATTTGTATATGGTTGGTCAAATGTGAAAAATAGATGAAATTCTATTTTTAGAAGATTGGGCGAAGTCTATTTATAGATCGTTGATCTAAAAATAGATGGATGTCGATTATTATTAGCTCTTAATAATAATCAGACTCTAAACAACAACTTATTCTCTTGGAGCACTTAATTTCAGTATACATATTTTTCAAATCAATGGGTTGAAGGAATTACGCAATTCCTAAGGGTTTACTGTAGTTCATGCATGGAGGACTCAGTTAGAACTGAAGTAGCAAAGTTATGACAGAGTTGGAATAGTAGTGCATGGAGTTGTATTCAGTTTAACTTAGTTAGACTCAGTTGAGCTAGTTGTATCTAATCTAACTGAATGATACACTAGTGAGAGTGGAGTGAATTAATTAGTTAATTAATTCAAAAATAATGACTCATTAATCAACTGAACAATACAGCAGTTAACTACAGTGCATGTCAGATTGAGTGGACCCAGTGCAGAGATAGGTGAAAGGGTAAGATGGACTATCTGTTATGACCATAGTGATGCATGAATTGCATCTATATATACATTGGAGTTTCCAATTATAATAACGCATTCAAGGGGAGTGGGATTGCATCGAATTAGTCTTTGTAATCAGCTTGGATTGCATAGTGGAGGCAGGCTAGCAAGAGGGCAGAAATCAGTGCATGGATTTGCAGATTTCTTCTATGTTAGAGTGTGACGATTGTATTGTACTGAGAGATTGATCTACTAATATTTGTATGAGATTGTTACATGATCTCCATGATACATAATATATGATAGTTGGGGTTTTCAACTTCAGGCTTTCCCGTTAAATAACTGTGTTATGTGTGTTTTTATTGCTTCATGTGTGTTGCAATTGTTGATTAAATTTCCGCAAGAATTATAGTGGAATGATTCTATATTTAGCAAGAAGATAAATATTTTTAGATCAAGAGAGTCCGAATATATACATGCATATTTTATATAATTTCTACATGGTATCAGAGCTGTGTTATAGATTTTCTACATGGAATGAGAGCAGGAATTTTTGGGCATGCGAGTTTGCAGAGAATAACTGAAATTTTTGGTGAAATATTTTCAGAAAAAAATAGCATATTTGGATTCCTTGCAAAAAAATACCCAAATTGGAAAAAAAATCGGTCGAATCGGAGCTCGGATGAGGGAGATATCGTCAATTTAAAATCAGCTCTTTTGTTAGAAAATTTTGTGATGGTGGGACAATTACAATGTGTGCGAGCCAAGAATCTACATGCACTGAGGTACAAGATGCATGAAAATATTTGAGGATCAAAGCAGAGGTTAGTGACTTGGTGGTTGAGAGGGAGCCTCTCAACATGCAGCCTGAGAAGCAGTATCAGAAGGTTGTGGAGCAGCCACAACTGGAGATGCAGAAGAATCTTTATAGATTTGACATATATGGGATTTCTATAGCTTCCTACTGTTGGGAAGTGTAAGAAAGACATGCAATTGAAGCTTGAGAGGGAGAAAGTTTTGCATGTAGGTAAGAGTGAACCTCAGGATGTGGAGCAGCCACAAGATGGGGATTGTGGAGTGGGAGCAACCACTAATGCAGAGAAATTTCATGCCAGATGGGCAAAGGGAGTGCATGCATCTATACCACCAGGTGAGAGGTGGGGCGACATGCATGAGTAATCCCAAGAATAGATTTCTGGGCAGGATTCATTGATATGGTGTGGATCTCATGAATTGAACCTGGCTACGAGGAGCCCACAGAGCAGCAGTAGAATGATCAATTGGATTGATGCAGGCAGACCAAAGTGACAGTGTTAGATACTGGAGCGCGGTTCAGAGTTGAAAGCAAGTGCAGAGTGCATGGGTGCAGAGTTCAACAACACAGTAGTTCCTAAAGACATGTGCAGTAGCTAAGCAGAAGTTGAAGACTTTGATGATAGATGCATTATATTGATTCAATTGTTTGGAGGCTATTCAGTTTCAGAAGCGTTACAGAGCGGATGCATGGAGTTGCAAAGCGCTTGCAAAGGTTGCAAGGCGAATGCATGGAGTTGCTGTCGCATGCCAAGATATTCCTTTCTTGTTGAGAGGGAGTGTTGAAGTTTGAAACAAGAAACAGTGAAGGAGACATCCTCAAACATCATCCTTGATCCTAGTTGGAAAATAATCACCTAAACTAGGTGGGGCCCACACAGGATATTTTTAGGTGTATGTATATTTTTAGACATGGTGAGCATATTCTATAAGTTGCAGAATTCTATTTGTATATGGTTGGTCAAATGTGAAAAGTAGATGAAATTCTATTTTTAGAAGATTGGGCGAAGTCTATTTATAGATCGTCGATCTAAAAATAGATGCATGTTGATTATTATTAGCTCTTAATAACAATCAGACTCTAAATAGCAACTTATTCTCTTGGAGCACTTAATTTCAGTATACAGATTTGTCAAATCAGTGGGTTGAAGGAATTACGCAATTCCTAAGGGTTTAATGGAGTTCATGAATGGAGGACTCAGTTAGAACTAAAGTGGAAAAGTTATGACAGAGTTTGAAGAGTAGTTCATGGAGTTGTATTCGGTTTAACTCAGTTAGACTCAGTTGAGATGGTTGTATCTAATCTAATTGAATGATATACTAGTGAGAGTGGAGTGAATTAATTAGTTAATTAATTCAAAAATAATAACTCATTAATCAACTGAACAATACAACAGTTAACTACAGTGCATGTCAGATCAAGTGGAGACCGAGTGCAGAGATAGGTGAAAGGGCAAGATGGACTATCTGTTGTGACCATAGTGATGCATGAATTGCGTCTATATATACATTGGAGTTTCCAATGATAATAACGCAATCAAGGAGAGTGGGATTGCATCAAATTGGTCTTTGTAATCATCTTGGATTGCGCAGTGGAGGTAGGCTAGCAGGAAGGCAAAAATCAGTGCATGGATTTGCAGATTTCTTCTATGTTAGTGTGTGACGATTGTATTGTACTGATAGCTTGATGTACTAAGATTTGTATGATATTGCTACATGATCGCCATGATACATAATATATGATAGTTGGGGTTTTCAGCTTCAGGCATTCCCGTTAAACAACTGTGTTATGTGTGTTTTTATTGCTTCATGTGTTTTGCAATTGTTGATTAAATTTCTACAAGAATTATAGTGGAAGGGTTCTTTATTTAGCAAGAAGATAAATATTGTTAGATCAGGAGAGTCCGGATATATACATGCATATTTTGTATAATTTCTACATTCTTTCTATAAAGTATAGATAAAAATATTTTAAAGGGTAGTTATCCTTACGAGAGATATTGTGAAAGATAATTTGAATGTATTCCTTGAAAAGTATAAGTATTAAAAATGGAGTTACTTTATTTACTTAGTTATGCGTTTTTTGAATTAATATCCATTTTAATTATGGCATCGTAATCCATTTCATTTGAATGGAAACTATGCTTTCATAAAAATTTCTAATTGATATATGAAGAAAAAGAAAAGAAAAGAATTCCTACTAAGGGCAAAGACTTGCATAAATTTTAGTGGGTAGTAACCACTAAAAAGTCCTCACATGTACATTTTTACTCCTCCTTACTAAGTCTTCACATTTACATTTTAACTCCTATTTATTAAAGTCTTGAAGTTAATATATTCCTATCCATTTTTTTATGTAAATTCTTGTTGAAATTATGGTGGGTACTAATTTATGGTAAATATGTTACTTAGGTGAGTATGAGATATTTTCAATTATTTCAATTTTTCGTGGTTTTATATGAAGTTTAACAATGAAAAATCTTAAATTGTCTAAAATTAGTGACATAAATATTGGAAGTGCATCCAAGAATTATGGCAAAAACATAGGAAGCAGTTATAACAATAATTATAGAATAAGACTTGAACCAATCATATTGTATATAAATAATTTTAAATATTAATAAAAATAATAAAATTCCATTCATAATGTTAAACTACGGAGAAGCTACAATTTTTTGGGTGGAAAAAATGTAATATTGGGTCAAAGAAAAAATTGTGTGCATAATACCATGTCTCCAGTAGATAGATATAATAACTTGTACACATTTATGTTTTTTCTAGATATAATATAACTATTCATAAATTTATTTTAATTTTAAATCTATCATACATTAAAATGAATTAAATCTTTAGACATGTAAACAATTTTTCAAGTTTTTTAATAAGAAAAAATTCAACCAAATTTGTTATATATAAAAAAATTACAATTGTACATGTTTGTTCATATATAATGAATTATTATATATTTCCAATTATTTTATTATTTTTATACTTTTTAGTTGAAAATTTTAAGGAATTATATTTAATAGGCCATTTTAGTAGGAGGTTTGAGATTAATCTTCTGACATTTTTATGAGTCATTTTCAAACACCAAATGACATTTTTTGGGTCAATTAAATTTCTCAAGCATAGCTCTTAGTGCCTTGACAATAGTTTACACAATTCCAACAATGTGAAGGTCACCTTAATTGTAGCTCATATGGACATGTTATGCATCCTACAAATTGATTTGTAACATCCCAACCTCCTCTTGGATAATACTACCACAACCACATCACCTCAAACATGAATTATTTGTGGAGATGAAAACCCTAATCTTAATATATTCATTTTTTAATTTGGTAGTATTGGGTTTTCATGAATATATATGTCGAATGCTTGTAATTCCAATTTAACACCTATGTACCATAATTATAATATTTCCCAAATATTCCCTAATGGGGATGTTAATGTTAAGGATGTGGAAGCCTTGGTGAGAGAACCCACCACCCCGCCGGAGCTGATGGGTATTTATGTCTTTGACGACATGGAATTTTAGTGAATGCATGGGCATGCAAGGTTTACAAGTGGTACATGCGGTTTCTTTATTAATTTTGGCAGCATGGTGATCTCAAGTTACATTACTCAGGACCTGTATGGAGGTGAGGAGAAACCCTTGTGTGATACACTTGGTGCTCTTATTTTTAATTACATCGCTATTTTTAGATTATTGTGAGCTTAATTGCTCTTATTTTTAATTACATGGCTATTTTTAGATTATTTTGAACTTAATGTTTCTAAAGGCCAAGACCCGAATTGATTTATTATGTTATTAAAGTCTATAAATGTTTGACTTTTGGTTATTGTATGGGAAAGAGAACATGATTAATTATGGACTTATTAATATTCTAAAAAGTCGTTAAGTGGCCAAACCCATATGGTGGACCTTCCCAAATATTTCTCTAGGAAAATAGCATAATTAGAGAGAAATAGTATGCCAAATTAATATTCATAAAATAGTATAATTGGAGAGAAAATTTGTGCTAGAATCCTAGCTTCAGAGAAATGCTAAGTTTGCTTCAAATTTTATAAAAGCACTCTGAGAGAGAAAGGTGTGCTTTAAAGGAAAATAGAAAAACCATTTTCAAATTAAAAGAACAAGACCTAGGAAAATCAAAGGGTGCAGACACTAAAAGCAGGACACTACTAGGAATAAAATATTATGAAGAAAATATAAACCACTAAGGTATACAAAAGGGGGAGGATTCTAGAAGACAAGAATTCTAAGTTAGGGGGAGTTGTTGAGGTGAAACTCATTTGTTAGTACATAGGTGCTCTCTCCTATAGTTTTCCCAAAGTTAAGATAAGTTGTTTTTTTTTAAGAATAAAATGTATTATGTTACATGAGCTATAATAATGATTTAGTTCCATTAAAATATTTCACATATATGGAATTACTCCTTGCTACATTAGTGAAATTGGCTCATATGATACTAACCATGGAATGAATGTTAATAGGGAAGAAAAAAATCTACATCTTGAAGAATTATGTACAGATAGAATTTTATTTCTCTTAAAGTATGTATGGGTAAGTATTAGAGTATGTATGGGTAAGTATTATAGATGCATGGTTTAATATAATGGTTTTTTTTAGTTTAAAGGGATTGGGAGATGTCACTGACTAGAATATCATAAATAAAAACTAAACACTAGATTGTAACCTAGTTATCTTATATCAGTAACACGGAAGGAATTACTTCTAAGTAATGATTGGAGATTAAAATGAAAATTCTAAGAACGCTTTATAAATTAAGAAAACTTGGAATAACAACAAAATTTAGAGGAGGACAGGTTACAAAATTTTGGTAGAAATTATATATCCTTCTACCGATGCATGTTTAATGAATTAATGGTATGCATAATTATTAGTTGGCCCTCTTTAATCTATAAGAATGCATATTGGAATTATATACTTAATGAAAAGGAATAGGTCCGAGCAACCTTCTAGTGAGAAGGGTCATCTCGCAAATTAGAATGAAAGTAGAACTAAATGTTAGAGTACCATGCATTCAATAAATATTCGAGTGAGGAAATATGGGATGGAATGTGAATGGGTTTGAATTTATCAAGAGTTAAGCTCGAGATGTAGCTCTATTGTCCCTCTAATATTTCTTGGATTATTAAATCGTGATGGCATTTCTGGAGAAGCAATGTGATAATAAAAGGTGATGGGAAAAAAAAGAGATAGCCCATCAGCGGCTATACTTTATTACAATACATATTAAAACACTTTGAAAAATACAATTACATGAACTTTGGTTCTACTACAGTAATAAAAGAAACTTTATAATAAATAAATCCTACAAATATGGAAAGTAATTAATCATACTATGTCTCACAAATAAAATTGTAGAGGACGAAATCTCATATTCAAAACACATAAAGGAGTATCAAAATTAAATAAATACCATTTATAGATTATGAGAAAATTATAAGGTGAAATTCCTATTAAAATTAAACTAAGAAATGCAGTGTTGGTCTAGAAAGTGGTATATCCCCAACTCATAGTTTAATGAATATTAGAGTCATGAAGACTCATTAATTAAAAGCTTCCAAATGAAAATTAAAAAATATTGTCGAGAATATGATTAAGTGCTTGAAGAAACAAATCTATAGGATGCCTAATGAACTAGATTTGGAAACAAAAATTCGTCCAAAGCACCCTCGAATTCCATTCGTATAGCAAAGTTAGCCAAGATTAAGGTCAAAATGTGCTAGAATATCCATTTAATAAAACCGTTAAAATCAAAGCCATATATAGCATTTACCTATGGCCAGGAACTTTGAGGCTTGTCAAAAAATGAGTAGTGAAGAAAAAAAAAATACAAGGATACTAACCAATATGGGTGAGTTAGAAGCATTGTACCTATAGAGAGGGGAAAATCCTTGATGTTCACCTAGTTAACATGCATGAAAAGGGAATGGTACCACATTAGTCTCTATTAAAATTCGAGTGAATAACCCTTTGCAATATCACGAAAAGCAAGAATTTAATAGGGTGCACAACCCTTTACCCAATGACAAAACTTAAACTTTTAAAGTGAAAAGAATGAAGTAAAACTATAGCACACAGTGAGGGTTAAACCATAAGATTAAATTAGGACAAGGAATCACATTTTTAGGCTAGATTCTAAAGTGTGTCGTAAAACAAAGTCATCACAATCAGTTGGAAACATAAGTGGTTACAATCAGAAACCTAGGGAAGAACAAATAGAATCGGGAAAAGTAATTATCGATAGAGATAGTTCAAGGTTAAAAAATTTAGCAGAGGATAAAAATTTACCTCATAATTCACCAGATGTGTGTTAATTTGACCGACACTCATTCCCATTGTATTTTTCTTGCAAAATATTTAGCGATAGTGAAACGAATTGGATTGTTAAATCACAATAATGAAAAAGTAAAATATTGAGGATAGATGCTAGGGTTCCTTAACAACGTAAAATGAACACTTTGGTAAAGCCTTGAAACCAACCAAGATGGGTGCAGTCGTGAATGTTACATCTATTCAAATGAGCAAAGATGTGAAAAGGGACTGAGTTTTATTAAAGGCTCAACCTCTCTTGAAACCTACAAACTGAAATGAACATTATGAATAGTTAGGAACATAATTAGGAAATACATACATGGGAACAAGACAAAGGTAGAAAAAATAATAATAATTCATAAAATAGAGATATTTTTACTATATTGGATTGTAAAATTAACAACAATAGAGATGGACTGTTGAGATAACTAATGTTTCATAATGTTTTTAACTGATAGTAACAAAAAAATGAATATTTTATTTATTTATTAATGATGATGATGATGGTTAACGTCCACTGAGACCAATATTTGGTCTATCGGACCTAAAGAAATGAATTATTTAGTTTGATTTAAGATTTTATTCCTATGCTCAAAAAGCTTGGAGAGAAGCCTCCCGAGCTCACCATAATTTTGACATCTTAAAAGGCTAGGAAGGTCAGTATTGCAACAAAGATTATGGAATTGAGATCTAATGTGGTTGTATGCGTGGAACTCTAAGAGGAAGTGATTTTCATCCTCGATGTTCATATTCTCATAGAGATGACAGATCCTTTCCATCCATTGTGTTTTAGGAACTGTCCAACAACCTATTTCACTATGGAGCTCATGAGAGTTCGTTCTAATCTTGGCTATATTAATTTTCTTCTTTGAGCTAGTTAAAAGAAAGAGATACTTTTGATCTTCTTGAGTGGGGTTGATGACCTCCTTATAATATCTTAATTTTTTTTTAGCTGCTAGATATTTCTCACACCATATTTTTTCTTTGAACTTAGAAGTAATAAATTTTTAATGTTATCAATGTTTTGCAATGCAACATTCTTGTCGATCTCCCAATGGTTTAACCAGGCCCTAGTGTCTTTATACCAACCTCATTTGAGCCTTATGTGGTTTTGGCTTGAATTTAAAGCTAGCTAATGCAAGATTTGGCTGGAAAGAATATGCAAATTAATACAAGATTTTGTTAGCATTGTTGGAAAGATAATATTTTTCTATTTAAAATAAAACTAGCAATTGCACCATATGTTGCAAAAGAAACATTGTAAAGCAGTAACATAGTAAATAGTAGTATAGAGGAAAAAATGCAGAAAGCAGTAACATAGTAAAGAGTAGTATAGAGGAAAAAAATGCAGAATGAATGCCCAATTACCCTTATCCACTTAAGAATGATATTAATCGTAAAATATTGAGCTTATCTATAGAAGATTCAATGAACCAAAGTTTGATGATGGGAACTATGTACCACTCCACCCTCACAACGTTATATAAATAAACAAATATATGCATCAATCCCTAACCTACTTTCTCATTCTGTTTTTAATCAATTTAATTCATCCACTTCCCCTTATTTATTTACCAAATGGTAATGTTGACTCAAGTAAATTACTAAATTTTGTGAAATAAGTGCCAAGGTCAATTAAATGAATCAATATTTCATGATATTAAATTAACTCCAACTCACTCATAGAAAATAGACATTGACTCATACTCATTGAAAGCAACATAATCCATCGTCAATTAAATGAACCAATGTTTCAAGATAGTAAATTTCCTCAGGAACTTCAGACGCTTCATACTCTGTTCAAATCTCAAGAAATGCCCTAGACTCATTTTTCAAGAGGACCAAAAGCTCTAGGAATTGCTCAAAAAATATTACAAGGTCCTTTTGCCACGTATTTTCCTTGCAAAATATATTTTTTCTTGCTCAGAAACATGTCGAAAACTTCCCTAATCAGTGGGCCGAAAGCTCATGGAAATGCCTGCAAGTAGACTTAATGAAACCCATACAAAATTATTAGCTCAAAAGAATAAACTACAAGCCTTCAAATAAATCGATCAGATTGAAACCAAACCTCAACTTAATTGTGAGTGTGACAGTATTAGCCAGTGAAACCTTCAAGATACAATATGGTAAGTTGGTGATTTTCTGCATCCACTTAATATCCTGTTCAAAGACCAGAAGTAAACTCTTGATGTTCCAATAACATGCATTCTAATCTCCTACACATTTTTCTTTAGAAAGCTTCTAATCAGAATTAAAGAAGCAACTGCAACCTAACTTTCATCTCTTTGTTGAATCACGATAACGGGAAGGATTCTTTAGAAAGCAAAGCCTTGTTTGAAACTAGAGGTTATTTTTCCATGACTTTAAAGTTCAATATGCACATACATCAACCAGGAGTTTAAACCATTGTACGTTTTGGGGAATTTGGCATCAAAAGAAAATTTCATGAACCACTACTAAGACAGACCTTCCAACTCAGTGATCTGTCAATTTGACTGGCAGCATATAAGGCTAGTCCAGAGCCCCCGGTCTGCAAGAAATTCACATTATGGCATTGAGTAAAATTAAACCATTGATTAATGTAAAACTAGAATAAGAGTCATTCCAATTATTGGCATTTATTTTCGAAGTACTCTGCGGTCAAGAAAATACCTTCTGCAATGTACCAATATCCAACCCCTCAAAATTCGTCAGAGTCAGATGCTAGGGCAATGAGAATCTACATGGTTTATTTAACATTAGTTCAAAAAAGAACACAAAGTTAAGAAAAACATGAAGAAAAAAATAAAATGAGGGACAAATGGTGAAGTCTGGGATTTATAACCAGGTGGAAGGCATAAATAAAACTTGTTGCCCCATTTGTGCAACATGTTTTTCAGATCCTAAAGGGAATTTTGAGGCATTGGCATACACAGAGAAATTATGTCCACAGAGTAACCCTACAAGATTATTTTTAAGGAATGAAGACTGGTCCAAAAATCATTTGTTTCTAGTGCAAATGCTAGATCATACCTCCATAAATCTCATCTATTATGTAAAAATCTACACCCCTGTATTCCAGAAATTTCTCAAACCAATTCAAAAGGAAAGCCAAGTTGTCTTGAGCTGCATTATTTGACACTTGTTGTTCAGTTTTAATCTTATTCAATATTGAACAAAAACTAGAGTCGGCATTATCAATCTAAGAATATATTTCATTGCAGCAATAAAAAATAAATATGGATAATAAATAACATACCAGTCATTGCATCATTAGAATACTGGTAATTTGAACTAGTGTTGGAATAATAAAACCCCACACCAACTAGGCTCTCTAGATATAGCATGTTTTTTTTTAAGGGAATTTTGAGGCATTGGCATACACAAAGCAATTATGTCCACAGAGTAACCCTACAGGATTATTTTTAAGGAACGAATACTGGTCCAAAAATCATTTGTTTCTGGTGCAAATGCTAGATCATACCTCCATAACTCTCCCCTATTATGTAAAAATCTACACCCCTGTATTCCGGAAATTTCTTAAACCAATTCAAAAGGAAAGCCAAGTTGTCTTGAGCTACATTATTTGACACTTGTTGTTCAGTTTTAATCTTATTCAATATTGCCCAAAAACTAGAGTCAGCATTATCAATCTAAGAATATATTTCATTGCAGCAATAAAAAGAAATATGGATAATAAATAACATACTAGTCATTGCATCATTAGAATACTGGTAATCTGAACTAGTGTTGGACTAAGAAAACCCCACACCAACTGGGCTCTCTAGATATAGCATGTTTGTTTCTGTCATCAATAAGATTGCACATGGTAAATGTCATCAGTAGATTGCACATGATAAATGTCATAGTTAGCTTCTAGTTATATTTGAGCCTTCAAGTCATCCAAGCTATTGCTAATCAATCCAAGAAAAGACAGAGTTATTAACTGTATTCCAAGAGTACTTATTTCTCCACAAAATTTTGCCATTGTGTCCCTCGGGTTTAAAAGGACCATGCTGCATGAATGCTCCATACCCAAGTGATGAGCATCCAGGGCCTGCATTGTCCTCCATATCCATATTCAATTGAAATTTGGACAATGTCTTACACTTTTTCAATAAGAAAAAACTGACATATTTTCATTTTTTTTTTAAATAGTTACATTGGCACGGTTTTATCTCATCTCCTTACATCACGATCCCCATATTCCACCCCTCCCAAAAAAAAATGTTATCATATTTCACCATAATTCCTTGTGAAATTTCATCTATCTATTCATATGATCTATCTCTCTGTTACAGTCTGACTTCATATAACATACTATCCTTATCTTTTCCTGCAAGGATATCTAAAGGTTCTTAAAATGAGATTAAAGAAACATAAACATATTCATAAAGACTATATTAGAAAAAAACAAACACGGTTTAAATCAATCCTTTATATTTTTATACACTCCGAACGTTGAAAGGTTCCATTTTCAGGGGCTGGAAATTTGAGCTTTCCTGGCACAAAAAAGCATCCATTTTTTTACAGTAAATATGCAACCTGATTCTATTCTCTAAAGATATTCTTTGTAAAGGCTTGATTAAAAATCTGAATGGAAGAAGCATATTCTTTTGAAAGTGTTAATTAACAATCTGATTCGAAGCATCCATCCAATTTGTGAGAGATAGTGGGTCGAATTTTGATCTCATCCGAACCCCCATTCAATAATCGTGGAAATTGTAGGTGTTGGAAAGATGAACCCCCATTCAATAGTCGTGGAAATTGTAGGTGTTGGAAATTTATGCGTGGACTGCCCCTTTAAAGCATTGTTTAATTTCTTAAAATAAGAAAGGTCTGCAAAAGGGATTTCCAGGCGTGAGCCCGAAAGGGGAAATTTCACACCAAAGTTTGATGACATTGTGAGCCCTCAAAAAAAATGTTATGAGAGAAAAATACAGGGTAGGCAGAGCCCTCAACAAAACTGTTCAGAGAGAAAAATACAGGGCAGGCAGAGCCCTCAACAAAACTGTACTGAGAGCAAAATACAGGGCAGGCAGAGAGTAACCCTACAGGATTATTTGTAAGGAACGAAGGCTGGTCCACCTTAGTAACATTTGAATAAGTTAAAGTGCAACCAATACCTGTTTCTAATGCCAGCCTCCCTCAGAAAAAAGACTTACTTGTGGTAACAAACCGGTGGTTGTATTGCATTCTCTTGTGGGCGCGGCCTCTAGGATTTTTCTTCTTGTCTTGTTTAGCCACCTTGCGCGTCTACCCTCTAACTTTCCCTGCTCGGGCAAGGGAACCATGAAATTTACCTGCACCCAATTGGGAGATAGTGTAAGGTTGAAAAAAGAAAACTAAATGAGATGACATTAAAAATTTTCCACTTACTCATTGTGATGAAGCAATTTCAATGGATGAAAGTTCTAAGCAGTTTCTCCTTAAAACGAATTGGCCAAATCTCCGAGGTAGTTTCTTAGAATAGACAGAGGTTCTTTGGAGTAGAGCGAAGCACCTGGAGCAGATCAAAGACCCTTGGTTCAAACTTCCGTGAAGATCATCCTACGGTAGAAGGGAAACCATCCAAGGCAAGTCGAAATACTCCTGGAGTTCAACGATTATATTTTGTGCGAGCATAATTGAAGGACGGCGGAAACATTAACCTTTCTGTGGCTGTCGATTGCACAAGAGATTTCTTGCTAGTCTTAACCCCCACTGAGGCTAGAGGAGGTCAAGGCTCCTGAACCAAATATAGAAAAGATCTGAGGAGTCCTGAGCAAATTCAAGTGTGAACCAGGGCCAAGTACCCTCTCAGATCCCTGACTCTCCATTCGAAGTTCAACCTTCTAGATTTCTCCTATCTTGGTGCACATGGAATTGCCCAGGCTATCCAGGCTGTCCATTATCTTCTCATCGGCTCACTCCTCATCGGGAGCTTCTAAGTCGTTTTCAAAACTGAATAATAATACTAATCATTCAAAGGTTGAAATCATTTCAATCGTTTAACATGAACATCAACGGTACATAATAGTACAAGTGGCACTTTAGGTAAGTTGTTTTCAAATAAGAACGCTTTACAGCATAATTATAAAAAATAATATTTTTCTATTAAAATAATATATATGAATTGAGCATAGAAAAATATAACTTTTAAAAAACAATTCTAGTTAAAAACATTTTATATATATATATATATATATATATATATATATATATATATATATATATATTACTTGTAATATTCATCAATAATAAATAGTTAATTTAATATTTATAAAATAATTTTAATTAAAAAATAAATTGTTTTATAAAATAGTCATATATATAAAATCTTTACATTACACATTGTAATGGTTGAAATTCTACAATTTAGATAAATAAGTGTTAGCTACAATTTCACACATTTTCCAAATTAATATTATTTAAAAATAAATATAATTTTTATAAACTAACCATACACATTTTGGTAAACCTTTTATGTTTAAAAATAAATAGAGTGGTATAGACCAACAATTTTACTTATATATATTTATAATGGCATTACCGTGTTTTTCAAATTTTGATAACTAAAAAATATTGAAAATCTACAATTTAAATAAACAAACAAGTGTCAGCGACAGTTTTGGACATTTTGTAAATTAATATATATGAAATGTACTATCATGGCAATCAAAGCCTCTCATGCAAATTACACATGCTACAAGATTAGGTAGGCAACATTTCTATTCCTCCACCATGTCCTTGTTTGCAGATTGACCTACACAGCTCTGTTCTCCTGTCGTATTACCAAGAGGCCCAAAAGAACAGAATACCTAGTGCCAATGAGCCCGGCATGACGTGGAGCTTGGTGGCTGCCCAAACTCAAACCCGAGTTGTTGTCCCGGATCCATTATTGACCCTTCACCGTGCAGTCTTGAAGGGAGCCTGAGCCCGCGAGTGTCCTGTTGATTTTCCATGGCCGAGTACCCGATGAGCAGAGTACCCATGGTGTCCAAATGAGGCCCCAATTTATACCTCTGCATGAAATGTTGCCATCCCAAGAGCAAGCCCGAGTGTAGTTGAGGCCAATTGATGCTTCCGAGAGGTCAATTGGTGCTGTCACCCTGAGTACCGAATGTGATCATTTACATATACTTTACTGCAAATCTAGAAGTGAAAAGGTTAAAATAACTCTATAATTCTAATCAACAATGGAGTAGGTCTCAAATAAAATCAATCAAATTATTTTTTTAAATTTTCTTCAATTAAAAAAACTAAGTTTTCTTTTCTCAAACAAGAAGTTACCTCGGTATTATTTCCCTTAAGCTGGGAGAAATTTAGGTTGATGATGTAGAGTCTTCCTTGCATCCTCTATCTATCACCAACGTTCTTCTAGACCTGAATATGGCTTGGATACCAATGTTCAATAAGTGTCCTCAAGGACTTAATTTTATTAAATAAGGAAAACAAGGTAACCATGATAGTGAAGGTCAAAATCCTATGTCCCTCATCAATATAAATAGTAATTTATATATCTCAACTACAAGCCACTTCACGAAAAAAACCAATTATATAATTACATAAGTATGATATATTTCTTTTACATATTTAACTAAATATACTATTGACCAATATGATATAATAAAATAATAAAATAATTTATTTATTAAGTAACTCTATTAGATGTCATGACTCATTCCTTTGTCAATTTGAGGATGGAACTTCATTGATATTCATATTTTTAATGGATTATTAGGTTCTAAAACTTTCCTATGTCATTTTAGGCATCAAGTGACACTTTTTAGTTCAATATTTTGCAAGCATAGTTCCTAGTGGCTTGACATAATTCGATGCAATTTCAACAATGTGAAAATCACCTCAATTGTAGCTCATATGTACAAGTTATTCCTCGTGCAAGTTGAAATACCTTGTTAATGAGCATGGCTCAAAGTGTATGAGGTCAGCCACATAACACATGTGTGGGTCTAAATACATGCAAACTATTAAGAATATTCTAGATGGTCTGAAATTGTATCACTAACTGACAGTTGAGGATGCAAAAACCCTAACCCTAAAGAACTATCAAGATAAATATATTAAGGCATTGGGGTACTATCTTTCACAACTACTAGATGTCATGGGTTCATTCCTTTGTCAATTTCACCATGGAACTTCATTGGTGTTCATACTTTTTAATGAATTATTAAGCGCCTAAAATTTAGATTCCCTTTTGGTAACTTGAGGTCTCACTTTGTTCCCTTAACATACACTTTTCATTATTTTATTTTATTTTATTTTTTTGGAATCACCCTTTCCCAAAACCCTTTTTCTTAATTAAAACTTTTCATTTTTTAATAAAGGAACATTATATAGATGATATTTTTAATAAGTTGACATTTTATTAACAACTCAATTATTCATTGTTCGTAATACATGGATCTTAACACTAACATGAAGTTTACCATATTTTCAATAATTAACATGCACTTTTCTTTCTTTTTTTTAATTTTATAACCATATCTTTATAATTTAATTGAAGCATTTTAATATTACAACTAACATGTAACACCCTCCTCCCACATCTACCCAAGTAACTAGCCAACCAGGGTAAACATGCAATGAGAGGCTACTAATATGAGATTCAACCTCCTAGATGACCTTAAGGAAATGGAACCGGCAGAAACAAGAAAAAAATGCCTTGCACGACATCAAAAACATCCTCAGGAGGTAACCCAACCTTCTAGGCCCCTGAACCCTGAGGGAGACTGACTTTTTGACCAATTTGAGCCTTATCCACGGGCATGTCAAGGCAAGGTAGCAGCTAAAATCCTATAGCCACGGGAATTGCAAGGAAAGGTAGTGGCTAGCGCTCAGTTTGGTCAGTTCTATGCCTACAACTCTGGGATTTGTGCTACCTTTTTAGCCCCAAATTCCAGGTCACTACCCAGAACTTCATGAAACTGTAAGGGATGATGAATAACATTAAAACAAAGGTATGGAAGCAATCACATCATCAGGAACTCATATGGACCCCTTCTAACCATGACAAGAATTTCATCAAACATGTCACAAACATCGCATATACAGGTATAAACATCAGATTTAAACATGGGGGTCTCTTAATTATGTGGGAATCGCTAAGAAGAAATGCTCCCTTACATCATTAGCTGCAATACAATCTATTTGACCATAGATACATTCTGCATTCATTTACGAGTAAAAACATGTATAGATCCATACATCATCACTGATAAGATACATGCTTATAACTAGCATACTAACAACAAAAGTACAATAGATACAATAGAAATAAAATCCACATAAGAACTAGTATATTTATATATATAATACCAAAGGAATGAGCTTCTCATTAATGAATGCGAGAAGCAACTGGGGATAGGACTACCATGTTCCACCTGACCATAGATTGGTTGAGACAAATATCTCTTCATCTAACCACCTCGGTGTTGTATTCCAAGAATTAATGTGTGACTCATAACCAACTAAAAATCATCAAACAAGCATGAATACTACCAGGGTTCATGTCACATACCCCGGTAACCTCGCAAGAAAATGCATGGAGTTAGGAAATTTTTTCAACATTTATCAATGTGTAACTTTTTATTTTACTTTCTATGTTCCTTCATTTACCATTAGAATAACCATCATCATTACCTAGAGAAATATTTAGTAAAATCATAGTGAGTTACACAACCATTAACTGCCATTGTTGGAGCATATTAACTAAAATTTCATGCTATAACTATGCATCGATTCCATGATTATTTTAACTCAATTAGTAAATCACATACTTAATAATATAATCATCACACCAAGAAATAAATTAACCTCATGAAAATGACACAATGAACAATCACATCATTAGAAACCGATATACCCTGGAAACCCCGTAGGGTGAAAACAAGGAAACATTTAATTTTATTATTAAACGCTCGTGAGGGTGTTAACCCCTCACTCAATGGCTATAAGGGATTCCATCCCTTGACCATTGTCATAAAATATTACATACAAAACTAATCTTAAATGCAGCATGACTAACTATAACCTATTACAATCATCTGATATCATTTACCCCTGAATCCTCAATCTCTGTGTTTGTGGTTGGATCGTTTCCATTAGTGGGTCATCCTACAGTTGGAACACCTAAAACTACATGGACTAACAAATATTTATCTGCCACAATATTAAACATGAACAATTCTTTGCTCAATTCACTATCCTTTCTTGCCATTGTTGTCGGCAGCACACTTGATATCATGATTAGATAAAATATTAATACGCCAATAATCAATATTTATTTGTGACACTTAGACAACTATTTGAATGCATGTATAAACCACAAACAAACTATCATGAAATTTCTTCTTTCACGTCATTTCACATGCATTAGTAACAAATAAATCACTATCAAACTTCATCTTTCCAACAATGCTAACAAAATCTTACATTAACTTGCATATTATTTCCAAAATAAAACTAACATAATAGATAATAGTCTTGTGCATGCAAATGCATAACAAGATTTCAAGATAAATATCCCAACAAACACTTTTATTTGTGCCTACTGAGTGCGGTTATTCCGACAGTGAGGCAATATATGCAGCTAAAATTCGTTCTCATTACCAAAGGGATGACAAATAACCAGAGCTGAAAACCCAATGAAGAAGTTTCACAAATAAAAAACAAAACGATGGAAACCAAAATAAAAATTAACCCTAGCCAAGATCACTTGATTGTCATGAATACGACTTAATCTCTACTGTTGAAATGACAATGGATCTACCATATAGCTATTATCGTAATTAAGAGACCCACGTGACAAACATATGCCGGGGTACACCATATTATCAAGTGATAACATAGAAAAGAGGAATATTAAAGAGTTATGATGTACTCTGTCATGAAGTATTACATGGAGATAAGATTCAATTAATAATAGGAAGGTTGAGTGTGGATACGTTCACATCTGAAACAATTGACATTGAATAATTATGTACAACCATCCAAATATCTACACCATAATCATATAACATCAATCTATGCAATTATGTGGGTAAGAGTAATGTAAATGGCAACAAACAATATAAATATTTTAATCTTAAAAATATATTTATGATCCCAATGTGTATGAAAAGGATTTAAGGGTAAACGAAGTAGAGGAACGAAACCCTCCATGGAATTATTTCATATATATATATATATATATATATATATAAGTTCGAAATATTTCATATACTTAGATATGAAACGAATTGGGATACATGTGGTAGAAAATATAAGAACACTTATATTAAAGATCAAAATTAAAGTTATGATATAGAGATATATATGTCATAAGAGGTAACTTTAATACTAGTTAAAGTTAATAATATTCAAGAATATAATTATAAGCGTAGAGATGGGGAAATCTCTAGAGGCAAATTTCATAATTATGATAGTATAATAATAGTGGAAACTATTAAAAAGGTATACCTTAAAATAAATTGAACTAAATGTAAGTATGTCGTGTAGATAAGGAGAATTCCTAAATAAATTAATGGAACGAATGTCTACAAAGGTATTCATAGGTATGAATATAGTTATGGCATAATAAATACCAATGAATGAAATTAAATCCTTTAATTAAATTCTATAAGAGGTTATACAAGTATGGAAGTAAACTAATTAAATGATAGAAAAGCAATGTAGGGTTATAAATAGAAAAAAAAATGGGTAAGTAGAGTTGTTACATTTACTCAAATTTCAAGTGTAGACACTTGTTGGGTGCAAAATTAAATTTCACATCTAACGAGTACCCATTATGCATACTTTTGAGAAAAACACACCTTGATAAAAATTGCAGAGGCATTAAAAAAACACGTTTCAATGTGTTTTTTAATGTATCTGCAGATTTTATCAATGCGGATCTTCTCAAAAATATGCATAATGGGTACTTGTTGGATGTGCAATTTAATTCCACATCTAATGAGTGTCTAAACGTGGAATTTGAGTAAACCTATAAAGAAATAACTCGAAAATACAATTAAAAAAAATAGTTTTATTCTTTTCCCTCCAAAATTCATAACTCTTATTTTATTATTTTTACTATTATTTTATTATTTTTCCTTAGGAGGCCACTTTTATACTGAAATTTGTTGGAGCGTATTAACTAAAATTCCCTGCTATAAATATGCATCAATTCCATGATTCTTTTAACTCCATTAGTAAATCACATACTTAATATTATAATCATCACATCAGGAAATAAATTAACCTCATGAAAATGACACAATGAACAATCACATCATTAGAACCCGATATACCCTGGAAACCCCATAGGGTGAAAACCATCAAACATTTAGATAAAACACACTTGATATCATGATTAGATAAAATATTAATACACCAATAATAGATCTTTATTTGTGACACTTCAAAAACTATTTGTATTCATGTATAAAACAAAAACATATTGTCATGAAATTTCTTCTTTCATGTCATTTCACATGCATTAGTAACAAATAAATCCCTATCAAGTGTCATATTTCGAACAACGCTAACAAAATTTTACATGCACTTGCATATTCTTTCCAAAGTAAAACTAGCATACTAGATAATAGTCTTGTGCATGCAAATTCATAACAAGCTTTCAAGATAACTATCCCAACAAACTCTTTTCTTTGTGCCTACTATCATGTTTTCTTTTCCAAATGAAACTAACTGAATCTTGCATGGAAAAATAAACACATTTTTTTTCCAATGGATCAAACACATAATTATTATTCTTATACGCAAAGTAACATTTTCATTTTACCAAAAGAACTAGCCCAATAACTATACACAATCTTCTCCTAAAAGAAAACTAATACCATAGTTAATTATTTTTCCCAAAAGAAGGCTAACACAATCAATATGATGTGATTGCACCTTTATTTTCTCTAAAAATATAACACCAAAACTATACTTTTCCATGCATGCAATTGTATACGTTTCTCTAAGGAATATTAATATAATAAAACATGTGATTACTAGTTCTGCTCTCCAAGAATCTAATTCAATAATGCATACAATCACATGTTTTTCTCTTCTAATATTTTTGAAGAGTTATAACAAAATAAATTATTCCTTGAATACAAATATATATATATATATATATATATATATATATATATATATATATATATATATTTATTTATTTATTTATTTATTTTCCAATGAATCTAACACATTAATTATTATTTTTTCAAATGTTAGCTAACTTTTTAGCTATTATGCATGCAATACAAAATATTTTCTTATCAATTTCACTCATCGGCTAGATTTGTAATATTCATCAAGAAATAACTTGAGTAACAAATCCTTATCAAATAAAACAACCAAATGTATTTTATGCAAAGGATTTATGTGAACTAATCTCACAAAATAATATATCTCTTTTTGCACAACTCAAACTTCCCATGCATGTAAAATCGCATGTTCAATTCTAGTAGATCAAATATACTAGTTATTATTCATGTGAACCTAAGCACATAGTATCTTGAAGAGTCCAATATTTCTCTTTAAAACTTTTAATGCATATGCATTATGAGAACATACTTGTTAAGATTTTAAGTGAGATAACTTAATTCATTTTCAAGGATTATCAACATAATTGTTCTATTTTTGTGCATGCGAGTAACTTATTTCTTTTCATGAAATATCAACCTAATTGTTCTATTTGTTTTTGCATGAAATTTATTTATTTATTTTCAATAATATTAACACAATAGGTATATTTATATGTATATAACCAATTATTCTTATCTGAAAAGAAAAAAAAAATCAAATTGACGCACTATGTTTTACTTTGTTTTTCTGTTTTAGTCATCAACTTTGGATGCCACTTCCAAAAAAATGGAAATGAATTTTTGAAAACAAAAAGAGGTTTTTGTTTGAAACAAGATTATTAAATACAAGCTCTCTCAATTTTTACATAGGTGTCATGGTTTATAATATTTGAATGAATCTTTGCAGCCCATTTTCCCATATTTAAATATTAAATATTTTCCTGTTTTGGTTATCAACTTTGGACACGGTTTTTGAACATATGTAAATCAGATTTTTAAAACCAAAAGAGATTTTTGGTTGTAACAGATTCACTAAAATAAAACCTCTCTCAGTTTTTACACAAATATCACGGTTTGGAAGATTCGAATGAATCTTTGAAGCCCCTTTTCCCAGATTTAAATATGAAAAAATTTCATGTTTTTGACATAAATTTTGGATATTATTTTCGAGAGATGGAAAAAATAATTTTTCAAATATGAAAGAGGCTTTTTGCTAGAACAAGATCATTTAAAAAAAAAAAAAAAAAATCTTTCATTTCATACACATCTTTCACAGTTTGGGAGATACAAAGACATATTTCAAACCTATTTTCCAATAACTCATGCAATTCCCATGATTATTTAGCCATTAAAAACTTTGTAAGAATTCAATCCACATTAAATCTTCTAAGAATTCAATGAACAAAACAATTATTCCTCTATTCATGAAACTCCATAGAGGTTTTCTCAATAAATAATCTCAATTATTGATCATATGATATTTTCCAAGGAAATAATTCAAATCTTATTTCATCATGCACCATATGCAAATAAAATAATTTTCAAATAACATAGTTACTTATATTTTGATGCATGCTTGGAATCTCTTCTTCCTCTCTCATGGCTCCATTATCCACGTATCATTTCATTAGTTCTTCTATTTTTCCCATAAGATTACAATAAATATAATTAAGAAAATGGAATAACTTCTCTAAATATCAAAAGCATTCCATAAATCACCCATAAATCACTCCATAAATCTTATTTTTCTTAAATCACAAAATCACTCAATAAATCTCTCATGCTCTTATTTTCAAGGTATATTTTATTTTTCCTTATGATCAAAATATCACTTATCCATGGTTTTTCCAAAACTATTACTCATTATTTCTAAAACTCATAAAAGATACCAACTTGGAAATATAATTTATTTATATAGAAGAATACAAATTATTATAAATAAAAGTATTAAGAATTAATTCTTGTAATATTATCATAATTAATAATTACAAGAATATTCTTGATGTAATATCAATATAAGAATTGATAATATTTAATTATAAAACAACCCTCATTTTATGAGAGTTTTTTTTGGTAGCTTATGCCAAGGATATTATAGTTATCTGCCTACACTGTGAGGAATTTGAGTGTCTCATAGTCTCTTAGGATTTACCATAACCCACAGTCCGATCGAGGGGTCACTAGGCCCTACACTCCTACCATCTCTCTAGGAATTACTGTACATCCCATCATGAGACTACTAGGCCCAACGGAAAGAAATCCACCTCTTGGATTTACTGTATATCTTTTCATTCATCGACAAGGATTCCTAGGCCCACCGAGGCACACAATATGGCTTTACCGCAACCCATAGTGAGGCTCTAGGGTTACTAGGCCATTGGCTTTACCGTGATCCACAGACTAGTTCAGGGACCACTAGGCCATGTTGTTGGGGCCCTTGTTTTGGAGATCCACCCCACTCAGCTTCGAATCCAATATTTTCAATAATATTAACACAATATTTATCATTATATGTACACAACCAATTATTCTTATCCGGCAGAAAAATAAAGTTGAAGCATCATTTTTTCACCTCACATGCAACATGTCTCCCTTCACCTCTATTTTCTCCTATTTTCCATTATTTTCAAAAATAAAATGCCAATTAATGCCACATCCCTTTCCAAAGCCTTTGCCAAATTCCTTTAGCCATAATAAATGAAGTGAACACCCGCTAGGATGTTTTTCCCAACATTCAACTTGGAATAAGTATCACATCAACCGTGGTTATTATTTTTAACTTTATTACATGTAATTTTCACGAGGGATATTATGGAACCCTACCCCTTGGGGGAACACAATCCTCGATGTTCAACGTCACCTATAACTAGGAAGACCACTAAAAACAAACATACTTCCCATGGAGATTTTTAACATAGATCATTGCAGTATTTACAATGACCATCTGCTAAAACATGACAATAGAACTGTTTACTGGAGCTTTATAACACAACTCATTATGGTATTTACAATAACAACCACATATACTTAAGAACATTTGCTTCAACCAACAAATAACCATACCATTTGTGGAGCTTTATAAACTAGCTCGATACAATATTTACAATAATATACACATATATGTAGAAATTAGCTGAATAAATCACTTATTCAATGAAGATTAACCCGATCATACATCAATTTCGAATTGCATGCATAACACATAACCTTCTTCTACAATTAATTGTCACATGCGGAAATAATAGAAGCGATCGCACATCAAATCATCACACACATTTAACACAGTATGTATGGGGAAAGCTTATAGCTTAAACCCCCACAGCTATAGTATATTATAAATGGAGAGAACATGCAGCAAATACATAGTACACACTCCTCACAAGTACTCAGTACTATCTCCCAAAGCTACACAAAAACTAGCTTGGTTTTGAACAAGTCACAGGTTCAAAACACACCCACTACTTCTCTTCCTCTATTGCACAATCAAGGCTGGTCTAAATAGAGATCCAGGTTCGAATCTCACTGGCTTCAACTGCGCAATTGTCATTGGTAATTTCCTCCAAGTGTAATGCAAATCCCATGCAAAACTGATCCTCCAACTGATAGCTTTACTCACCCTTTCATCTACCTCTTTCACTTGTCGCCACTGAACTGTCCATGCACTGAGTTAAACTGATGTGTTCTTTAGTTGAATAATGAGTTAATAATTAGTGAATTAAAAAATATTTAATTCACACAACTCATCTCTAGTGTATTAGCCAGTTAAACTAAATACAACTAGTTCAACTAGTTAACCAGAACACCACCTCCATTAACTCTTCAATCAACTCCACCAAAACTCTGCCACATGAGTCTAACTGAAGTCTAACATGCAATAGCTCACTTAACTCATAGGAAATTCGAATTTCCTTATGTCAGCTGCATGCCCCACCTCTGGGGGTCAAACTGAAGTGCTCCAAGAGAGTAAACTGAAGTTTATAGTCTAAATATTATTAAGGGTAAATAATATTTGACTTCCATATTTTTAGGAGAGGCAGTCTAAAAATAGCCTGGGTCCTAAAAATAAGGGTCTCATCTATTTTTACCGAAATGTCGCATACTTCAAGAATCTCCAACTAGAATTCCCAAATTATGCTCCGTATGTCTAAAAATAGACATAGTCTAAAAATAGATTTTTCGACAAAAATCACATGTGTGGTCCCCACCTAGTTTAGGTGATCACTTTCCAACTAGGATCAGGAAAGATATTTCAGGAGGCCTCCTTCTTGTTTTCTTGTTGCCATTTTCAACACTCCCTCTCAACAAGAAAGGACTGTCTTTGCATGCGACATGCAACTCCATGCATTCACCCTGCAACCTCCACAAGCGCCATGCAACTCCATGCATCTGCTCTGCAACTCCTCTGAAACTGAATAGGCTCCAAACAACTCAATCGGTCTTGATGCATCTAGCATCTATCATCAAAGTTTTCGACTTCTGCTGGTACCAACTTCACATGTCATCAGGAACTACTGCGCTGTTGAACTCTTGCACCCATGCACTCTTGCACTTAGCATCGCTACGATGCGCGCTCCGTGCTCAGGCTCACATCACTTTGATATGCTGCATCCCTCCGCTGATGCGCTGCGTCTTGTGGGCACCTCGTGGCAGGACCCGATCCATGAGATCCACACCATCTCATGAATCCTGCCCAGAAATCTCCTCTTGGGATTAATCATGCATGTCGCCCCACCTCATACCTGGTGGTATAGCTGCATGCACTCCCTCTGCCCGTCTGGCACGAAATTTCTCTACATGAATGGTCTCTTCCACTCCATGATCCTCTTGTGGCTGCTCCACACTCCGAGGTTCACTATCACCTTCATGCAAAACCCGCTCCCTCTCAAGCTTCAGTTGCATGTCTTTCTTGCACTTCCCATCAGCAGGAAGCTCCGTAGACATCCCATCTACTTCAATACCTACATGCAAAACTTGCTCCCTCTCAAGCATCAGTTGCATGCCTTTCATGCACTTCCCATCAGCAGGAAGCTCCGTAGACATCCCATCTACTTCAATACCTGCATGCAAAACTTGCTCCCTCTCAAGCATCAGCTGCATGCCTTTCATGCACTTCCCATCAGCAGGAAGCTCCGTAGACATCCCATCTACTCCAAGTCTGTAGAGATTCTTTGCCCGAATCCCAACCTTCTTGACTTGTCCTCACGCTGCATGTTGAGAGGCTCCCTCTCAACCACCAAGTCACTAACCTTTGCTTTGCTCCTCAAAGCTTTTCATGCATCTTGTACCTCAGTGCATGTAGATTCTTGGCTTGCGCACATTGCAATTTCCCTTCATTGCAAAATTTTCTAACAAAAGAGCTGATTTTAAATCGATGATATCTCCCTCATCCGAGCTCCGATTCGACCGATTTTTTTTTTTAATTTGGGTGTTTTTCCGCAAGGAATCCAAATATGCTATTTGTTTCTGAAATATTACTCCAAATATTTTCAGATATTCCCTACAAACTCGCGCACCCAAAAATTCTCGCTCTCATTCCATGTAGAAAATTATATACAATATGCATGTATATTTCCGGCTTTCTCCATCTTGATGTTTCTTGAGTTTATCCTAAAACTCAATCGCTTCCGATCTACACTTGAGAACAAATTATTTCCAAATCAGAGATCGACTGCATGGGCTTTTACCAGACCTTTCACTTTCCGAATAAAGATGAATCCGGAGGCTATCTGGCCCGTATGCAGGCTCTGTCCGAGGAAATAAGTTTGCAATCACCGTAATAGATCTCGACAATTAATATTGCTCTGATACCATGTAGAATTAGCTGAATAAATCACTTATTCAATGAAGATTAACCCGATCATACATCAATTTCGAATTGCATGCATAACACATAACCTTCTTCTACAATTAATTGTCACATGCGGAAATAATAGAAGCGATCGCACATCAAATCATCACACACATTAACACAGTATGTATGGGGAAAGCTTATAGCTGAAAACCCCGCAGCTATAGTATATTATAAATGGAGAGAACATGCAACAAATACATAGTACAAACTCCTCACAAGTACTCAGTACTATCTCCCAAAGCTGCACAAAAACTAGCTTGGTTTTGAACAAGTCACAGGTTCAAAACACACCCACTACTTCTCTTCCTCTATTGCGCAATCAAGGCTGGTCTAAATAGAGATCCAGGTTCGAATCTCACTGGATCCAACTGCGCAATTGTCATTGGTAATTTCCTCCAAGTGTGGTGCAAATCTCATGCACAACTGATCCTCCAACTGATAGCTTTACTCACCCTTTCATCTACCTCTTTCACTGGTCTCCACTGAACTGTCCATGCACTGAGTTAAAATGATGTGTTCTTTAGTTGAATAATGAGTTAATAATTAATGAATTAAATAATATTTAATTCACACGACTCATCTCTAGTGTATTAGCCAGTTAAACTAAATACAACTAGTTCAACTAGTTAACCAGAACACCACCTCCATTAACTCCTCAATCAACTCCACCAAAACTCTGCCACATGAGTCTAACTGAAGTCTAACATGCAATAACTCACTTAACTCATAGGAAATTCGAATTTCCTCATGTCAGCTGCATGCCCCACCTCTGGGGGTCAAACTGAAGTGCTCCAAGAGAGTAAACTGCTGTTTATAGTCTAAATATTATTAAGGGTAAATAATATTTGACTTCCATATTTTTAGGAGACACAGTCTAAAAATAGCCTGGGTCCTAAAAATAAGGGTCTCATCTATTTTTACCGACATGTCGCATACTTCAAGAATCTCCAACTGGAATTCCCAAATTATGCTCCGTATGTCTAAAAATAGACATAGTCTAAAAATAGATTTTTCGACAAAAATCACATGTGTGGTCCCCACCTAGTTTAGGTGATCACTTTCCAACTAGGATCAGGAAAGATATTTCAGGAGGCCTCCTTCACTGTTTCTTGTTGCCATTTTCAACAATATACACACTTTATCAACCATAAAATAGAAGGATACGATGCTTGTATCAGCAACAAGGGAATCCAGAGGCTCACAACTCCACCCTCAAGTAATGCCAAGATTTACCTCCTTCCTAGGAAGTCCAGAATCCAATTCCAAGTCAAATATTCATCCAACGTCTAGCGCTACAATTATGTGCCACATGTCCTATCACCGAAAATTTACCGACTCATTGTTCTAGGGCACACTCCTAATGTGCATCTGATTCTATCTAGAAATTCTAACGACAAAAAAAAAATCCATCCTCGACCTTCCCTTCTCTACTAAAAAATCCTTCAGGCAATGCGGCCACCCCTTTCGTGCAGTCACTCACCTTCCAAGTTTCACTGGCACCCCCATCCCGAGAAGTCCATCCCTTAGAAAGGTTTCCTCACATCAAAATTTAAAACAACCAAGGAATATACCTTCCTCAAAACCATCATACTAGTGATAACATGATCATGGAAATCAATGAACATTATTGGGTACCAGTGTCCCACAATGGCCCTGATCTTGAAGTGATTTACCAGCATAATGTTGCATGTTTTAATTCCTTTTTGTTGTTGTTGCTAATTCTTTCAATCATTTCCAATCACCCAACCGACATTTTTGTGCTTCCTATACCAAGCACATAATTTCCATTAGATTCAAAATAAATTGAAATAACTTCAAATCATACCTTAGTGGTAGCTCATCAATAAGGTACACTTGCAATCTTTTTTACTTCTTGTTACAACAAGTCAAACCAGTTGTTTGATCAAATCATCATGTATAAACATATCACATCTTGTTAGCTCAAAACACAACCATCATAGGTCAAAATCATGAATTATATGCAATCATCATAAACCATAATCATAAGTCACATGTAATCATCATAAGTCAGAATCATAGATGACATGCATAATAACCGAAATAAATTAATGATAGTTATCCTTCAGTCGATGTGTACTTCTGCCTTTTCTCTTTCTCTACACATAAAATTGATTGCCACACCCAGCAAGCACCCAATGCCCTTATTTATATTTACTCATGTACACATACACATAGTGTAAAACACAACACATACATCTACACAAGGTGTACAACACAACACAATTAATACACCCACATCCAGCACACAACATAGCACATACACATATACCCAATGTATAATGCAACACAATACATACATATACATCTGGTGTACAATACAACACAATACAGACGCCTACACCGACATACTACACATACACCTATATCATGCACATACATTAATTATATGTATGTATTTAATTGCATACATTAATTGTATGCAATTATATGATATGTATGTAATTACATATAATGAATTATATGCAATCATCATAAACCATAATCATAAGTCATAATCGTAGATAACATGCATAATAACCAAAATAAAATAATGATAGTTATCCTTCAGTCGGTCCACACTTCTTCCTTTTCTCTTTCTATACACACGCTGGATTGATTTCCACACTTGGCAAGCACCCAGTGCCCTTGCTTCTCTTTACTCGCGTACACATACACATATTGTACATCACAACACATACATCCACACAAGGAATACAAACTACACAATGCATAAACCCACATCCGGCACACAAAATGGCACATAAACCTACACCCAGTATACAACACAACACAACACATACACATGCATCTAGTGTACAATACAACACATTACATACGCCTACATCGGCATACTACACATACACCTATACCATGCACATACATTAATTATATGTATGTATATAATTACATTAATTACAATGACCATCTGCTAAAACATGACAATCATACTGTTTACTGGAACTTTATAACATAGCTCATTATGGTATTTACAATAGCAACCACATATACTTAAGCATATTTTATTCAACCAACAAATAACCATACCATTTGTGGCGCTTTATAAACCAACTCGATACAATATTTACAATAATATATACATATACACGTTTTCTCAACTAAAAAATAGAAGGATACAATGCTCATATAAGCAACAAGGGAATCCAAAGGCTCACACCTCCACCCTCAAGTAATGTCAGGATTCACATCCTTCCTAGGAAATCTCGAATCCACTGCTAATTCAAATATGCATCCAACATCAAGCGCTACATTTTTGTGCCACTTGTCTTATCAGTGAATAGTTACTCATTCATTTTTCTCGGAAACACTCTCAATGTACATTTGATTTCATTTAGAAATGCTAATGACCAAAACAAATCCATCCTGGAACTTCCCTTCTCTGCTACATAATTCCTCAGTCAATCTGGTCACCCCTTTCGTGCAGTTACTCACCTTCCAAGTTTCGTTGGCACCCCATATCGGGAAGTCCATCCCTTGGAAATTCTTCCTCGCATCGGAAATTCAAACAACCAAGGCATATACCTGCCTCAAAACCATCATACTAGCCATAGCATGCTCATGGAAATCAATGGACACTGTTAGGTATTAGTGCCCCACAATGGCCCTACTCTTGAAGTGCTTTACTAGCAAAATGTTTCATGTTTCAATTCCTTTTTGTTAGTGCTACTAGTTCTTGCAGTCAGTTCCAATCACCCAATCGACATTTTCGTCCTTCCTATACCAAGCACTTAATTTCCATTAGTTTTAAAATAAATTAAAATAACATCAAATCATACCTCATTGGGAGCTTGTCAATAAGGTAGACTTGCAATCCTGTTTACTTCATGTCACAACAAGTAAAACCAGTTGTTTGATCAAATATTCATGTATAAAAATATCACATCTGGTTAGCTCAAAACACAACCATGATAGGTCAAAATCATGAATTAGATGCAATCATCTTAAACCATAATCATAAGTCACATATAATCATCATAAGTCATATGTAATCATCATAAGTCGGAATCGTAGATGTGATGCACAGTAATCGAAATAAAATAATGATAGTTATCCTTCAATCGGTCTGTACGTATTCCTTTTCTCTTTCGGTACACACACCTGATCAGTTGCCACACCTGAAAAGCACCCAATGCCATTGCTTCTCTTTACTCACTTACACATACACCTAGTGTACAACAGAACATATACATCCACATAAGGCGTACAACACCACACAATTCATACACTCACATCCGGCACACAACACAACATAGCACATACACCTACAACTGATGTACAACGCGACACAATACATACACAATCATATGGTGTATAATACAACATAATACATACGCCTACACCGGAATACTACACATACACCTACACCATGACAATTTTTTTATTATAACTCTCAAATCATTTATCAATATTAATAAATAAAAAATTATATTAATTAATTAATTATGAGTATTATAGAATTTCGATTGTTTTTTCCAAAAAAAATCTTAAAAATAAAAACAATTATATATATATATATAAATGAATATAATAGTTTTTTTCAATTTTATTAAGTAATATAATTATGTATTTTGTAATAATATTTAATATTAAAATTTAAATAATAATCAGTTAAAGTTTAAGTTATAATTTTAAATTATAAATTCTATTAGACCATCT
This sequence comes from Pinus albicaulis, assembly GCA_034641835.2. Classification (NCBI taxonomy): domain Eukaryota; kingdom Viridiplantae; phylum Streptophyta; class Pinopsida; order Pinales; family Pinaceae; genus Pinus; species Pinus albicaulis. The sequence goes on from CM076578.1 coordinate 1,631,447,677, forward strand.
AATTTTAAGGTTATGTTAAAGTTTAAGATGGAATTTTTTTTTGGAATAAGAGTGATTTAACTATTAAATTTTATGAAGGTTTACATGTATTAACTTTCAATCATTTAATTTATATAATAATAAAAAATTTAAGTTATTAAACTTATTCTAATTATTCATATTATATAAATTTTTCCAATTTTTATAATTAGAATATGTAGAGAAATAATATGACTATGATATAAATTAGTATAGATGTATCTTAATCACATATTTAGAATGAGTTAGGAAAGATTAAATATTTTTAGATGCATATCTTTTTTAAAAGAAAAATTTTAAAAAGTAGCATTCTTCTCATTGGTTGAAATTTATAAAGAGTAGATAACTTAAACTTATAAGTCCAAAAAATATTTGTTGAATATTAGGGAAAATTGACATAAATATATATACTTAAAAAATAACCAAGATATAAAATAGTTAAATTACTTTAAAAAGTAGTTGAATGTTATAAAGAGTACATAATTTAAACTTTTAAATCGAAAAAATATTTGTTGAATTTTGGGGAAAATTGACATACATATATAGACTTAAAAAATAACCAAAATATAAAATAGTGAAATTACTTGAAACGTTTTAACCATAAAAGTAATTTTTTCCAATTTCTTTATATCATATTTTATTTTATTCTATAAATTTCAATTACTTTATACAACATTAAAATATTTTCTTTAAACATATATATCTTAAAATAGTTTATTTTAATCTCTTTGTCAAAATACATCTTTGTAACATCAATATACATAATAATAATAATAATAAAATAGTTAACCCTTATTGTCACGATTTTTTTTAATCTAAGAAAAGTTAAATATTCACATTAATCATAGATTTTGTAATTATAGTTTTAGTTACCATATCTCTATTTTATATAATTTTAACTACATGTATTTTTAATCTTGTGTTTAGGTGTATACCATGTATGAGCTTCATCCATCAGCACCCTATCTTTATAACCTATGCTAAGTTTATATATTCATATTCACGAATGATTAAGCCATGGGTCTTACAGCCCTGTTTTTTTGAGTTATTATTCTAGGCTTAGCAGTACATTCACAAATAATTTGATTGGAAATTTTTAACCTACCCCTATCAAGGATTAAATGATTTGGGATTGGATATGATGTGTTGTACTTTAAAAATATTCTCCGCTTGGTTTACATTACAGTTTTATGACATTTTTCAACCCTTCGCCCATTGGATCTATAGTGTGATATCTACGGTTGAGATTGTTTGGTACCAGGTTAGGGTATCGACCACCCATCCAACCCTAATTGTTTTGTTCATTCAGCTCTCGCGAGGCTGGAGGTGCCTACTCTGCAACCTCTGTTCCGCCACCACTACTGCTGGCTGGTTTCTTGCTCGTGCCATCAAAAAACTTGCACTCCTCACACCCTATGACCAGGTATTGAGAAGAATCTTCCATTTGAGTCTTTTAGGAGGTGATTGTATAGTATGTCCATCGTTTTATTCCGCATTTTCATGTTTCTGTAACACTTATTTTTTTATTTTCACCTCGTCTTTGCATTAAGTTCTCGGGGTAGTGGGTTCAAGTATTACTTCTGGATGTTTATGCTTTTGCATCTTGGCTATGGTGTAAATCCATTGATGAGGCCTCCAGTTTTCTATAAGTCAGAGTCTACTTTGACCCTTTAGCTTTGAAAAACCCCATGTAAGTTAAACAACAATCTTCCATATATATATTTTAGGCTTTATCGTGTTTCTTTATCACCCTGTGGTTTGATATGTAACATTTTCGTGTGAATACCCGCACAGGGATTCAACGTCCGACCACCTCAGACTTCATGGCTTAGGTAATACATACCGAGCCCTGTCTTAATGTAGTATTTTCTAGTTATTTCAGTTCAGGGTTTTGTGAAGAGTACACCCTAATACAATTTGGTGCTCATGCAGGTATGGCTTCGGTTCCTGTCAAAACAAATATTCCAAAACAGTGTTCATCTCATCTTCATAACGCTGGCTTAACACTGCTGACACAGGTACATGGATTCCCGAGCTTGATGGATGACCTTAGATGAAAAACTGCTCTTGTTTTTCTCTTTGGATATTATTTCCGAGAACTCGTGGCCCCTGCTTTCATTTATAATTTTTAGTATTGTTTTGAGATTTCTCTTTTGGTGAATTTATAGTGGACCTCACCCTAGCTTAAGGGTTGTGTTAATTGTATATACTTGCCCCTTATCAGATTTGTTTTTACTTAGGATATAAGCAAGGGATTTTCGGGTCCAACCCGAGAAGGAGTTTATTTGTATATTCACAATGTTCTTTTGTTATGAAACATGTCATGTTACCTTCACTTCGGTAGAGAGCTTGATCGTTATTATTTTAGCTTCTCTCTTTTGGTTGTATATAATTATGAATTCAGAACTCCGAGTTTTCTGTTCGGACAGCTATACTTGATTATGTTTTCTCGGTACAATTATAGTGATTTAGTTTATTATTGATTATCTACATTTATCTCTATGCTTTCTCCTTCTCGCATGGTATGATTTCTTCTTATTTTCAATAATATAGTTCTATATATATGGTTTGAGTGTTTCTGAAGCTTATACTCATGACCATAAGACTTTTTACAATTTTTTTGGGTCACATATCCTTCTGACAGAATTATGACAAATGTTATGAGAAAAATTGATATTGTTTACTTTAATCTATTTCTATTGGTGAATTTTATATGCTCTAGTTAATAATGTAAACTCATGTCTAGACCATCATGTCTTATGAGCTACTTCTATAACTATTGTCCATGTATAGCATAGAATAGTGAAATGAAATGACTTGTTCTATCCAGGGTCTCTACTATTGACTAAACTAACAGTCTTCTACATTAATATAAGTGTTGTAGTTTATTTTCAGTGTGTTTCCTCTAAATATATATGCTACCACCAGACTTTCCTTATACCAAAGAGAGTACCCTTTTTCTAAGGATAAAGTGTAAAGTTAAATCTTTACCAATAGTTTTTCTAATCATACCATTCTCCATATATCAAATACATATTTAAATCAGCAGGCACATTTTTCGTGTTATTAAACTGTAAACAAACTCTTATAACGAGATAAGAAATTAATAAATACATTTTCTTATTCTGGCTTTAATTTCCTTTTTCTCATTACTTACAAAATCATCTATTTGTCTAAACATTCCTAGTCCTTACTTTTCTATCTCACCTTGGAAACTGCTGATAATGTCCTCCCGACCATGAGAGGGGGTATTACATCCTCACATCCCCCCGTGCTCTGCACCAGAGTAGGGCTATTTAGCAGTAATTTTGGTTGAGACCTAATTTTGGTTGAGACCTCAGGACCTCCAGTCCAGTACTCTTTTCTTTACAGGATTCAGGGCTGCTGAGTTTCCACACCAGCTCTGAATTGACTCTCTCCCTTTCTATCTAATTGTTTTTCCTTCAGTCACAAAACTTCCTTTCCTCACTTGGATGTATCTTTTATCCTCAGAGGAAAGGTAACTGTTTTTAACTACTTTTGTCCAACTACTCTTAGATCTTGGAATACTTTATCTTGGAATACTTTATCATGAGTCTTTTATGGAAAACATTTCATAATTAATTTTTATTCAAAGCAAAATAACCATGTTCATTCATTTAATCTCATTTAAAAAGAATAAATGTATAATCTCTTTTAAAACAAAATTAACAAAATATTTTGGAACTAATCCAACTGTCACAATCTTTCACCTTCTAAATAGTATTACTACATTGGGTTGTAATATCAACAACAACATGTTGACATTATTGATATTTCATAATACATTAACTAATACTAACCAAAAATACATATTTATTTTTGTTTTTTTATTACAATAGACATTACTTTTTTATTTAGATAATATTTTATTTTAATTTTAAAAGACGTATTAACTTTATATTGAGCATGGATAGAATCACACATCACCCTCAAAATAAATTGTAAAATATGTTTCATAACCCAACTCAATCAACAATATAACCTTTTGAAAATAATTCTAATTATAAAAAATTATAAAATAATTAAATCTTTTATTTTATAAAAAAATTAAAAGATACTTTAAAAAAAACATGGCTCTAATCTTGATAAAAAATTTGACCTTTATAAAATGGTTAATTTAACATTTATAAAATATTTTTAATAAAAATAAATTTGTTATATACATATAGTATTGGTTGAAATTCTACAATTTAGATAAGTGTCACCTACAGTTTTGCACATTTTGTAAATTAATATATTTTTAAAAATAAATATAATTTGTATAAACTAAACACGTTTTTGCAATCAAATTAATATGTGTTTTTTAGATTTTGGTAACTAAAATAGGCTAGAAACATGAATATGAATGTGGTTATGGATTAACAATTTTAATAAGAGATTTTTCAGGTAAATGTGAGCAGATTGTAGTTTTTATTGGATAGGTGGCCAGAATGTCTCATCCCAGAAAATTTTAAATTTAAATTATTGTGAATCCATATTTTAAATAAACAATTAAATCATTCGATGTTTGAAAACGATTTTCATTAAAAAATGATTTTCCAATTCAAATCCGGCACCTGGTTAACCCCGCTATCCGACCCCATATCTATAACCTTATGGACCATTTCCCAAACGAAATACCCCATTTGACAGACACCAGATGGAAAATTGGACAAGTTCTGCAGTGAATCTCATTCGTCGATATTTTGAAAAGAGAACATCAATATATTCAGAAATTAAATATAGTACAACATAGTGGACACAATAACTAGGGTAACTGGACAATAATAAATAATAATGAATTAGAAACGTGAAGAAAAATATAAGAAAGACAAACAGATCATGGGAAAGGATTTACATTACAGCTTGATGGATGCGCTAATATTCCCACGTTTTCACCAGCAGCTGCTCTGCATATTTGTCCTATGCTTATATATTTCTCCCCATCAGTTGTTTATTTAACATTGAGCTCCACAGTTCATCAAATAAAGGTGCATCAAAAAGAGATATAGTCAGATCTTCTGAATTGTCAAGGGTACGATTATGATAAGGGCCAGCTATGAAGGGCAGTTCTGGGAGAGATTGGCAGAAGGGAGAGGATGGAGGCAACAGAGGCGATGGAAAATCAACCGTGGCCCGGCCTCGGTTTCCAAGAACCCATCGTGCCCGCCGCCATGCCCCATCGCGGCGGCATTGGTGGCAGGTGTTCCAATTATGCCTCTACGCTTGTTAGCAGTGTTGGTGATGTTTATCGACTCCATCTCCGTGTTACTGCTGGAACAATTGGGGTCGAGCGGCTTTTTCCGGCTGGCCTGAAATTTCAGAATAGAACCTATATCACCATTAATAAGAGAATCAAGAGCTTCATCAACACTTCGAGGATTCATGTTGATGAAGTTTTTGCATGTGCAATAGCAACATTTTTCATTTCATCAAAGCTCAAACATTGATGATTATAGGTTTTCAAATCTGTAAAAACTCATGGCACTGAGATTAGGTTTAGGAAGAAAAAGATTTCATTGGATTGTATAGTAGGGCAATGTTACGAACCCTAGCCTTACGTTGCAACTGACTTGATCATGTACTGTCCATCGATTTGACTGTTTCAAATGCACTGTTATGACAATCAAAGCCTCCCATGCAAATTACAATTGCAACGAAATTAGGTGAGCAACTTTTGTGTTCCTCCACCATGTGCTTGCTTGCAGATTGACATACACAGATCTGTTCTCCTGTCATACGTTTAGAATCAATTTTTAACTTTGTAAATAGTGAATCAACTGAGAAACTGATTAGTTTGGTTAAAGGTCTCTTTCGCTCTGCCATTATAGAAACGCTGAAATCGTACGAATGTTTTGGATGATAATGAACTCAGATTTCATATTTTCGAAATCTTCAAAATATATTTATGAAAACACAACAACAAAAAATAAAGTGCTAAATATGATCGATGGGGGCACTTGAGATCCAGAGAATCCGTTCTTTAGATTTTGACTTCACATCTCTTTGTTAAGAAAAGTTAATTAGTCACATACGACACCGTTTTCAAAAAAACATGTCACACTTTAATGATGTCCAAGATTTTATAATGATGTTATTGACATTATATTTTCTTTATTGTTATGTCACTGCGAAAGGAACTTGGTGAGTTTTGACTTCTTCTAGCAAACTATTTGTTTACAGGAGTGTTCAATATATTGCAAGGTCAAGTTTCGATGGATGGGAGGCAATGTTGTAGGAATAAATCAGTAGTAACTGAGGATGTGGTTTGAGTTTTAGCCAAATTTATTATGTGTGTTGTGAAGTTGGGAGTATAAGAATGTTTGGATTTTCAGAAGGGTTGTGAGCAAGGCCGTTGTTCTGAGTTTTTATCATGTTGTTTTATATGGTCGAGGTGTTGGAGTTTTATTGACTTAAACGTGTGGATCTGGAATAAAATAATTCTGAGCTCAGTGAGGCAATGCATAATTACAAGGATATGTTAATTATTAAGTTTCCAAACTCGCTTGTTACATTGTAAAAAATATTCATCTAACTCCTAATCTATCATGCACCAAGAGAGATCAAATCTCTAGAGGTGCAAACCTTCATTTTGGAGTGTAGAACATGAGGAAAGGTTTTCCCCTCAGACGGATTTGATCTCTCTCGGCACATGATAGATCAGGTGTTAGATGGATCTAGGATGGTTCTACTTAAGGGCAACAATGTCACATTTCTAGATTATCCTTATTATATTATTTATATGTTTGAGATTAACTTCAAAATTCACATTATGTTTTCTTTGCTTGACATGGCCATATCATTCCCTTATTTAATTTAGTGTGTGTTGCTTGCCTTCAATGACTTAATATACCCCTCATTTTAGATTCTTTGATTGGTTTGTGTGTTATTTGTATGGTAATGTTTATGAATGGACACGTGTTGCATTATATTTTTATATGTGTATGTAATTGTCTATTAGTAATTAGTTGGTGATTAAAGAGGGAGGAAATCTTGTCAATAGTTTGCAAGAGGATTGATAGTGCACATTTATTTCATTTAATTTTAAGTACAACTTCTGACAACTAATTATTTCTTAATATTTTCGCTCTATGTATTACTAAATATATCTTGAAGACAAATTTTAATAATTTATTGTTTCGAGATTACTGTTGAAATAATTTGTTTCTTTGCTAATGTTTGAAATAATTTATTTCCTTCAAAAATATTTTGATTTTTTTTAATCTATAGTCTGTTTTGCAAAGTCAAGAAAAAATATTTTTTTTTAATGACTGGCAAGATTTATTAAACTTATAGATTTTTTTTTCTCCAAACAATTATCACATCTCCTTCAATAATATTTTGATTTGTTTTGAATATTTATAAATATATATTTTTCTCTTATAAATATTTTGAATACTTTGTTGTATATAATTATTTATTAATAATTTTGAATATATGTAATTTTTTATTATTAATCAGTTAGTGATAAAAAAGGGAGACGATCTTGTAGAGGATGAATTTCCAATTTTGCACATTTATTTCATCTTAATTCCAGGTATCACAACTTTTTACCACTAATTAATTCTTAATCGTGTCCCTCTACGGATATATATAGCTTCAATATTAACAACATGTAATGCATCTAATGCAAGAAATCAAATAGTATTAGAAAATAACATCTACATATTTGAGTTTGTGGAAGTTTTGTAAGCAAGAGTTCCGACTCCGCGTGCATGTGGTATGGCTTTCAATTGTCTGTTGAGCACTATTTTGTGCTTTATTATCACTATTACGGTGAAGTTTTCACAGAATTTATTCTGAGTGTTGTGAAGTCGGGAGTATAGAAATTTTTGGATTTTCAGAAGAATTGTGAGCAAGGTGGCGGCTCCAAGTTCTTATCATGTTGTTTTAGATGGTCGAGGTGTTGGATTTATATTGATGTAAACATGTGGATCTAGAATAAAATGACTCTGGGCTTAGTGGGGGTCGACACATAATCACAAGGATATGTTAATTATGAAGTTTCTAAAATTTGTGATGTGATAAGTTGTTGCATATTTCCGTTTTCGTGAACTCATGGACAAGATGTCGATGTTGACTCGATATTGTGGTGTTTTGAATATTCGAGGAGTCATAATTTTATTGACATGAATATCTAAGTAGAAAAGGAAATAATGTTGGCTTGAGTGAGGCCCGATTCATAGAAATGACTATTTTAAGTTTCTATATTTTGAGGTGTCGGAGTTTGAGCGATTTTTGCATTTTGACAAGGCCCTTGAGAAATAAATATATGAAAAATAGATACATGATTTATGTTAGATTGTTTAATTTGTAGTTCATAACTTTGTTCTGTGTGTGCAAGTTTTCTGATGGCTTTTACATTTAGCTTGTTGTCATAGGACATTTTTGGTGTTATCAATTTTTTTTTCGAAAAGATAAATTTATTGGAATAGAAGTTGTAGTTTAAATGTCGGGAAATTATAATCTAAGATAATTGTGAACTAGGAAAACAAGGGCATAAAAGAATTGCCACCAAAATTGAACTTTGAAGGATATTGGAGAACTTTTGAGACCAATGGTACCAGTATTATGATTGTCCAATCAAATGTGGTGTAGGAGCAAGAGTCTCCATCTCAATTGTTTTGGGTTTCTTGGGATTCAGAGGAAATCCATAGTCGAGGTAGGCCTCAACTTTGTGGTTGGGCAGTCAGCGTGTACGTGGAAAATAATCATAAGGAAAAGTTCGACCTCCAATCCATCTTGGCAAATGATGGGCTTGGAGCGATGTTGAAGTTGGAGTTGGCGTTTAAGTTAATTTTTTTTTACTTTTGTAATTTATGAACCATATTAACATTGTTTTTTTTCTTTAGAAGAGAGATTTTTTTAACTCAAAATCTACAGAATAATAAGGGGTTTTAGGGTTAACATGGGGATTTTTTGGTGCTTAACGTATTATGTTGGAATATTTTATTATGTACATTTATTTTATTATATATCCTTCTTATTAGCACTAGCTTATTATGCAAATTTTTGAAAATAACTTAAACATGAAAATAAAAGAATAAGAAAATGAACACACAAATGAACACAAGATGTATATTAGGAAACTTAATACAATATAAAACATGGCAAGAAGGTAATGTTTATGTACTATTTTTTTTCATTCAATTATGAAATAAATAAATAAAAAGAGACACTCACTATTGAGTTTTCTTTCACATTGTGGCTTGAATTGTTAAAAGTGAATGTTTTTCCCCATCAATATAACTTATGCCTCCAAATCCCACTCCTAAATGCTTTTCTCAACCATGAAACACTCATAATACTAAATAATGTATAACAATCTCCTCCTAGTGCCCCAATATTTATTGTATCTTGGTAGTTCTTTAGGTTAGGTATTTTGCATCCTCAACCCTTACTAAGTGATAATGTTTTAGACATTTTTGAATATTCTTGATAATCCACATGTAGTGAGGCCCACAAATTTGTAGCTAATGTGATATCCATTTTATACCATGGTCATTAACTAGCTAGTTCAACTTGCAAGAAGCATAATTGTGCATATGGATTACAATTGAGGTTATTTTCACATTTGTGGAAATTCATAGAGTATTTGCAAGCCATTAGAAGTTATGCTTACAATTGTTTTACTCTAAAAATTATCATTTAATGCTTAAAAATTACTCAAAAAGGTCGCATTAATTACCATGGCCCTCATGTACCTTCCTCTAATCACTTTTTAAATACCCGATGTTTGTAGCTTATTCTTAATCAAATAGTGTCAATTTTGTAAAACAATAATCTACAAGTCTTGGTTTCTATAGTTTTGATGGAAGGGTAAAGTATCTAAATTCCCTTACCCTTTAAGAAGCATCCTCAATTATTGTACCACCCACCTCGACATCCAATCTAGACATCTTAGGTTATTCTAAATTGATCAAGAGTATATAATTTTTAGGGAGGTGTTCTATGTGCACTAAAATTCCCATGGGGTCCATCACTATGTATGGGTTCATTGCAACCTTGGATATATAGTTGTTGTGATTTTTTTCTTGTGGCTACAACTTAGTTTTGGTTGTCACCTAGTTATCATGATTCATAACTTTGTTATCATCTTAGATCCTTATAGCATTAAATATATTCTGTGAGCTAATATGATGTTTTTTTTTTCGTAATGATTCAAAAATGAGTTATTATACCACAATATTGACTTTCTAGTTGTCTGTTTTGTTTATGAACCCTTTAAAAAAACCATAATAAAATTTTATTTTACACTATGATCTCCCTAGGATGGGTGGGGGTTTCAAAAATTGGAGAGTAAATTAAGCGGTTATTGTTATAAATTGTTGTATAATATGGAAATTTAGGATGGTTAGTAGACAATATGGATGTCATACGAGATAACTATTTTGAATTTTTTAGTGCCTTTGGCCACCATGTATCTACTATGATCCATTTCAACTGAGAACGTCAATAAATCACTGCATGATAACTTGTGACATCTCTAACCATTTTATTTGATTGTGGATCAAGTTATAAACTAATAACTTGTGAAATCCCTAGCCATTTTCTTTAATTGTGGATCAGGTTATAAACTAAAACATACTCTCTCTTCAGAAGACTCTATAATATATATTGGATGGAGGGAAAGGTTATGGTAAAAATAGTACAAAAAACCCCTTAGGGTTGTCTCAACTTACTCTATTGTTAATTACATAAAGTCAATTTTGTAAAACTATAATCTAAAATTATAAAAGCTAAAATTATGTAGTGAAAAAATTTGTTTAAAATTTCACGTAAAAAGTTGAGTAAGTGTGACATCATATAATATGAAAATTTCTTATGATTATAAAGTAAAAAACATGTAAGATTTTTTAGCTACAATTAGGTAATTAATGATATGTATGTAGTTTTTTTTGAATGGAAGAAATTTGATATTCATTAACAAAAAAAATCTGAAAGAGTATGTCTGTATGTAGTTACAAACTGTCATGTCGTTAGAAACAATTGTGATTAAGTAATTAATGGTAAATTTAGTGTTATTTAAGAAATAGGAATTACAAACATTCATCATTATTTCTCAAGAAAAATCATGTCCTATGAAATAATTTGGAAATTTAAAAAAGATTACATATTTTAAGAATTTTCATTATTAATTTAATTTTCCCTATATTAAGATACTACTCACGAATAATAAAAGAGATGTAACATAAATAATATATAACAAAAAAACCATGTATTTTTGGAATAATAAAATAGTTGTAACAGAAATAATATAGAACAAGAAAAACTATGTATATTTGGATGTATGAAAATTTAGATAGATTTTATTAAGTAAAAATTTAAAATAATAATGGTTATAAACAGATGAAAATAGTTTTATTAAATAATTAGTTTAGATCTATATTATTTATGAGAGGGATCAATTCTTTTTTTACTCTAAAAGAGGTTTTCATATCAAGACATATGATCCCTCTTGGCTCTTGGTAGATCCAGAGTTAAGATTGATCTAGGCCATGTTAATTTCCCTCTTTAAATAAACTATATTCCACATGAATACCATGGGCTGCTTCTTTCTTTTTTTTCTTTTCTTATTTTTTTCTCTAAATAAGACTATTTCTATTATATGGCACATAAAAATATAGTTGGTTATTATTTATTTATTTTCTAAATAATACTATTTCTATTATATGGCACATAAAAATACGGTTCGAAACTTTCCGCCAGAGTTTCTATGCTAGCCAATTCCGGCAGGTGTAGAGTTCAAAAGCACAAAAAGGTGACTACCCCAGTTAGGGAAACTAGTGCATAGATTTCTTCCCCGAGTGGAGAAGCCATCATTTACAAAAATCATCCAAAAAATTATCGTGCTATACAGGAACAAGAAAAACATGAGAACATAAAAGTGAAACCTAGCTGAGGTAGGAAACCTCTCAAAATAGATTCTGAAGCGGCGAGACATGCTATTGGTTGTGTGGAGGAGGCTCTTTAACTATGAAGTAGCCATAGTCGTCAGAGGATTCCTCTTCTTTCTTCGACAGCTACAGCGTGGGCTCAGGCGTTATAGCAGAACGCACCCCTGCATCCATAGCCTTGTCATCTGCTGTTGAGTTGTCGCTCCCTTCACTTCTGGAGGAATGCAAGGTTGATTTCGGAGGCAGGGCCTCTGATTTCCTGGAATGCTAAGGGTAGGACGAGGATATGGTGGATTTTCTGAGATTTTTCCGAGAGCCAGAGCCAGTAGAGCTGGACGGGACATCCGGAAGACGCACAAAAAGAGTTGCTGAGATGAGAGGATGGTCCAGAGAACCAGTGGAATCGAAATTGAGTTGGTAAGCGGCCGGATTGTTCTCATGGAAGGGGAGATGGTTGTCATCACAGAGGGAAATTGGAGGGAAAGAGGACTGACCTCTTCTGTGGCCTCTTCGACAACGCATTATGTGCCTCTGAGGCATGTCATTGCAGGAGGGCGTTGGCAGCAAGGGGAGAAGCAGAAAGAAGACAGGAAGCCTCAAGCAGCAGAGGAGGTGGGGAATGGACGCCGAGGAGCTCTAGACTAAAACCAATAGAATGAACAGAGAACTCCGAGATGCAAGAGAAGACTGCAAGAGTTAAGGGGCTAGGCACCTTGGAATACTCGGAGAGGTAGCAGGGCAGACGAATGTAATAGCTCGAGGCATGTGGTTTAATGCCGACAATAGGTGAACAACTGCAATATTTAATAGCGATCGGACAGAGGCCATGCGCAGCCATGTGGTTGTGCCATGTGCCTTGCAGAGGAGCTGCCATGTCCCATTTCCTAACGATCAGGTTTTTTTTATAGTTTATTATTATTTTTATTTTTTATTGTATTTGACCTAGTTAAAATGTTCATTACATTATGTCAATATTTTTTATTTAATTTACTTTTACTTTTATCTTTGTGTAATTTGACATAATCAAAATGTTAAATTAGGTTAATATGATGTTTTGTGTGTCATAATGATTCAAAAATAAGTTATTATACCACAATAATTTTAAAAGAATAATGGTTATAAACATTTGAAAATAGTTTTATGAAATAATTAGTTTAGATCTATATTATTTATAGGGATCAATTCTCTTTTTACTCTAAAATAGGTTTTCATATCAAGACATATGATCCCTCTTGGCTCTTGATAGATCCAGAGTTAAGATTGTTCTAGGCCATCTTAATTTCCCTCTTTAAATAAAATATATTCCACATGAATACCATGGGTCAATGCCATGAGTTGTTTTTAAAGTTTATTTTTATTTTATTTTATTATTTTTAAAAGTAACATTATAAAAAACATATGGAAAACTATTAATTTCCCTCTTAAAATAAAATATATTCCACATGAATAACATGGGTCAATACCGTGGATTGTTTTTATAGTTTATTATTATTTTATTTTATTATTTTTAAAACTAACATTATAAAAAACATATAGAAAACTATTTATTTATGGCCTAAAACATTTCAGTCGTCTAACATTTGATCCAATGACTCAAACATGGACACAATAGCAACTAGGGGAGTTGTTGTCAAATAAGAACGTCTTACAGTGTAATTAATTAATATGGTAAAATAAAATAATTCATTTATTATGTAATTTTATAAAGGATTATTAGGATAACACTCCCTACTATCTTTCACAACTATTAGATTTAAATATATTATTGATTAATGTGGTACAATAAAATAATTTATTTATTATGTGACTTTATAAAAGATTATTAGGATAACACTCGCTACTATCTTTCACAACTACTAGATTTTATAGCCTTATTTCTTTGTTAATTTTACCTTAGAATTTTATTGATATTCATAATTTTTAAAAGATTATTAGGTTCTAAAACTTCCCTAAGCCATTTTTATGCATCAAATAACACCTCTTGGGTCAAATTTTTGCAATCATAGCTCCTAGCTACTTGACATTATTCTATGCAATTTTAATAATGTGCAAATCACCTCAATTATAGCTCATATGCACAAGTTATGCCTCCTGCAAGTTGAACTACCTTGTTAATGAGCATGGCACAAAGTTTATGTTAGGTCAACCACATAACATATGTGTTGCCCTAACTACATGCAAACTATTAAAAATATTATAGAAAATATGAAATTATATCACTAAGTGAGGGTTGAGAATGCAAAACCCGTAACTCTAAATAATTATTTAGATAAAAATATTAAGACATTTAGCTACTATGTTTTACAAAATGTCCTGAGATTTTTCCTTTATCCATTTCACCATGAAACTCCATTAATATTCATAATTTTAATGCATTATTCAACCACTAAAATTTAGAATCCCCTCTTGAGTTACTAAAGAGATTCACTTTGTTCCTTTAACATAAATCTTTCATTACTTTATTTTTTCAAATCTCCCTTCTCCAAAACCTTTTTTCTAATTAAAATGTCTATTTTTTAATAAAATAACATTATATAAACCATATTTTTAATAAGTTAACATTTTCTTAACAACTCAATTATTCATGGCTCTCAACACATGGATCTTAACACTAAAATGAAGTTTAACATATTTTCAACAATTAACATGCAACATTTCTAATAAATAGCTCAATGACTATTTAGATTTATCCACTTAATTGAAATGATTGTGCTCTATTTACTATGATACCGTGACAAAATAAATAAATGGCTATTTATATTTATCCACTTAATTGAAATGATTGTGCTATGTTTACTATGATACCATGACAAAATAAATAAAAAGTAAATTTAGCACTAAAATGTTGAAATAATGAGTGGATAAAATGATGAATTGAGAAAAATATTAATAAATAATGTGTGAATAAAATTATCCATCTAGATTTTATGGAAAGTATTATGGGATATACTCCTATGGCCTTTTATGATGTGAAGGTGACAAAATAAATAATAAATAAATCTAACACTAAAATGTTGAAATAATGAGTGGATAAAATGATGAATTGAGAAAAAGATTAATAAATAATGTGTGAATAAAATTATCCATCTAGATTTGATGGTGAGTATGGTGGGATATACTCCTATGGCTTTTTATGATGTGAAGGTCACTATATTAAAACTTAATGAGATAAAAACCAATCATCTTAAAAATTGGTGTGGCCCAAGCTCAATGATTTTGATTGCTTAGATACTCATTCCTGTTTTTTCACTAATTACATTACTCTTTATTATTATTATACATATTTTTAAATGTAACATATTAATTTTATATTAAGAATTCAATAAATTAGACATATCCCTCTTATTATTTATATTAGGAAACATTTGATATTTTTTATTTTATTTTTTTAATTTAGATTTATTTTTCCTTTGAACATTGAATATTTCATTACATACAACATTAAAATATATTTAGTCAATATAGATATTCAAATAGACTACTTAAATCATGTGTAGAAATATTTTTGGAAAATATAAAGTTTAAACATCTTACTTAAAGCTTTTTAACTTTTAATTATTTTATCTCTTTTAAAGTTGATATGAAATTATATTACGGCCATGTTGACATCTAAATATTTGATTTATGAATTTAAAGTTGATATAAAATTATATTAAGTCATGTGGACAACAAAATTTTTTATTTAAAACTAAGAGTGGGTGAAATAATTTTACCACAATGGATGTAATATGAACAACGATTTGAAATTATTGACATTTTGTAATGCTTTAGCTAAAATTAACTAAAGATGGATATTCATTTTTGTTTTCATATTATAACTTACATTGCTTTTGTATTTAGAAAATATTTTGTTTTTATTTTGAGAAATAGTGTATCAAGATGGAATTACACATTTCTCTCATACTGAATTATAGAATGCACCTCTTGACCCAATTATTTTTTATTTCTTATATTTAAAAATAAATAAAAATTTAATATTCTCTTAAATCACTTATTAATATTAATAAAACAAAATTATATTAATTAATTAACTATGAATATTATTTATTAATAGTAATAAAACAAAATTATATTAATTAATTAACTTGAATATTATTTATTAATAGTAATAAAACAAAATTATATTAATTAATTAACTATGAATATTATAAGAGTTCCATTGTTATTTTCCCTTAAAAAGATAAAATCTTAAAAAAAACAAAAACAATTTTTCTCCTCAATTTTAATCTAAATAAATATAACATTTTTACCTAATTACAAATTCTATTACAATAAAAATGATTATCTAATTTTAAGGTTATGTTAAATTTTAAGTTGGAATTTTTTTTTGTGAATAAGAGTGAGTTGAATATTAAATTTCATGTAGGTTTACATAACTTATAACTTTCAAGTCATTAATTTATTAAAATAAATAAATTAAACTATTAAATCTATTCAAATGATTCTCATTATATAAATTTTCCAAATTTTTATAATTAAAATATGCATAGAAATAATATGATATGATATAAATTAATATAGATGCATATTAAGAACAAATTTAGAATGAGTTAGGAGGGATTAAACTTCCTTAGATGCAAATCTTTTTCGAGGGAAAAAATTGAAAAAATATCATCTCTCTTATTTGTTGAATTCTATAAAAGGTGCATAACTTAAAAAATGGTTCAGAAATGAGGATTAGTTCAAGTCTTGATGTTATATGTTGTAAACCTCTTCTTATATTGTTCCACATATACACCCAATTAGAAGGTTGAATATCCACCATTTTGTCATTATCTATGAATGAGTTGAAGGTCATGGCCTTGTTGTCCAACTCTCTTGTGCCACCTTTCTTTTTTAGCAAGGATTGAATCAAATTAAAGTACCCACCCAAGATCCATGGATCAGGGTGAACTAGACAGGCGACTATGGAAAGGTTTGAGAGGAAGGCTAAACCTCCTAAGACACATGTGACACATTGAAAAATGAATTCATAGTTTCCCCAAAAGGTTTTGAATTACTTGATGAGATGTTGGTGGGTGCACTTTGTTTCTTGAATAAGAAGAATGTCTAGTTTATCTATGGATATTTGATTTTTCAAGATACGATGCTTAGATTTGTTATTCATTCCTCTTACTCTTACATTCCAAGATGTAATTTTCATCATTTAGGGTTTGGATATGAGACGTAAAAGGGAGTTCATGGGCATGACTCTTCTCAAGTTTACTAGGAATTCCCCAAGGTATTGCAAGATTTGGCTATTAGAATTCCTGCCTTTTTTGTTTAGCTCTTTGATGAACAAGGGAAGATCCTCAAGGGAAATTGTTTTGATACCTTGCAATGAGAAAAAAGAGGAGGTGGATATAAGTGTACTTGATGCTTTTTCCTTTTTGAGAGGAAAGTCTTGATGTTGAAGATACACCTTGATTATGAGTTGGATGGGTCATCTGTGATGGCTACTGGGTCTTTGTTGACGCACTCTTCAGCTATTTGTTGCATATACATGTCTTGAAGCTCTGGATCTGGCAGTTCTTCCTCATCCATGGGTAACAGGAATGCTTCATTTGGGATTTTGTAACACCCCTCTTGAAGGAATTTTTTTTTTTTTTTTTATACTGAAGTCATTAATTCCAAACGTGTCATTTATTTCTTTTCCATTTAGTCAATTGCTTTGCCAACTGATTCCTCCTCATATTATTCATTGCTACCTAAGTTCGACCTAGTTCATGTACATAAATTTCTAAATTTCTTATAGATTCCTTATGGCCCTATGTACACTCAGCATTTGTCGATCTCATAAGGCATTACATATATCACATATATGTATAACAAATATATCCCACGGTCGATCTCATAAGGCATTACATATATCGCCTATCAATACCATATAGGTCCCACCCATGACATATATAAAACATATGTATCTAAAACATTGACTTAACGCATATATAGATATATAGGGACCCGAAATATGTATTTGGAATAGGTTCGTAAAACCCATATGTATTTACATATGTAATTACATATATATGGGGACTACGAATGCTGTGTATGTGTTGATTTCCCATGGGTATATAGTATTAAATCCCTATATATATATTTCATGAAGTTCGGTTAATGAAATTTAGTACACACATTAATACCTGACATTTTTATATGTAATATCATATATATAACTGACTAATCAATCCATTTTCGTAGGTGTTCTACGGAGCAATGCAACTGGCCCTAACCATTACTAATTGTTACTTAGGTAGATAACGGTCAACGAAAGAAATCGCGACTTTTCCGGTGGAGGTATGCCATACCTAATTCACTTGGAAGCCGCAGAACTCAGCGCGTGTACCCTACCTTTAGCTAGGGTTATGTATAACCGGCTACAAAATCTGACGGCGTCTAAATCATTATAATTTGTGAATCGTATAGCCCATTCTGTACTGGTTCTAACTTGCTGGCATGTATTTTTTTTTTTTAATCTCAATTCATGGCGTGACCGCGGGTGTTCATCAAAGTACCGAAGATCGGCGTTACGTGCAGTGGCTAAACCCTAATTTCCAGATTTGAGACTCGCCTCTACACGCGTTGCGTGTTCCTTCGCCTGGTATTTTCTTTTGGTACGTTGCCAGGATTGTATGTGAAGTCTGCTACAGGATTATAACCCTCTTGATTTTTTTGACGTGTAAGTAAGCTATGACATTTTCTGGATTTTGTTGTTGGTTTTCGTTCTTTTTCCATCGCAGGAACACGTCTTGTACTTGGAGCAGAGTAACTAGCTCGGTCCAGCAGTAACTTGACAGGGTAGCGTTAGGAATTGTCAAATCGAAGGGTGCGAGAGCTGAATGCACTGAGTTCTGCTTCGGCTAGTACACAACCGGATGACGGCTAGCAGAAACGCACTATCTCCTCCAAGGCCATTCCTGGCATCTGTCCACTCCTGTCATCGCCGATGGTTTTATAAACCTACCTTGGGATCTGTTGCGGTTCGGCTATAGCGGAATTAGGGTTTCATTGATATTTTAAATTGGAACCCCGTCCACTACCCTAGTTTTCCAGATCTTTCCTATCGGGTTTCCATATATTTTCACATTTACAAACTCGTGGTGCGTTTAAACCTCGAGAGGATTTTCCGAATCCTATCTGGCCCAGGTTAACGCAGCAGACATAACCGAACCCCCCTTACCTCTCTCTTCGCACACTATCTAGATCTCTGGTTTTACTGTGAGTACCGTCATCATGACGCAGAGGCGAACTCTCCTCACAGATAAACCCCTTACTTCGTTTCCTACTGTTGTATCGCACCGTGCTTCAATTTATTTATTTCGTCTTTACTGATGTGTTTGAGGAGATTCGAACGAGGACATGATGCCGATGTTTATATC
The DNA here is from genome assembly GCA_034641835.2 of Pinus albicaulis. NCBI lineage: Eukaryota > Viridiplantae > Streptophyta > Pinopsida > Pinales > Pinaceae > Pinus > Pinus albicaulis. Next base: position 1,631,466,950 of record CM076578.1, read on the forward strand.
GGTAATCTGCCTCCTGGAACTAAAGTTCAGTGCCTTTACATACTATCATCTTTTTAATGATGATAGTCTACCTTACGAGGTTTTTTTCATACCACTGATATATATAGATTAATCGCCGACAATCATTGCAGAGAGCTCGAGCATGGAAAATAGATTTTGATGTGAACCGCCACTGTGGAGGCATTATTTCACAGTGCTTGCGGTTCCTCCGACGGCCTTTCAATTTGCCGCGGCCTCTCTGCTGCTTAATAGAGATCTATGTTAATTTATCATACGATTTCCTGTCTCAATAATGATTCTTGGTTGAACTTATCTTTGCTAAAAAACCCAGTCTACTTTCGTTTATCATTATGCAAACTATACCCCCTTTCGCCCGAATTAATCGCGAGGGAATTGTTATCATAGCGCTTAGTGTTGATATGGTTTTAGAGGTTGTAAGCATAATTGCACCTATGGCACGTCAAGTGCAATAATTCAAATTTCTGAGTTCGTCGTTTATATTATAGTTGTGTTGGTTTACACAACACGTATGGTATTATTATTATTACAGTGGTGTCATTCTTTTAACGTTCAACGATCGTGGACGTGCGTGGCTTGTACAATCCGGCCCGCACACGGTTTTTGGCCCAACTTACGCTCCCGGCAGCGGATATGTATTCGTTTTGTTATTTCCAGTCACATAACATGCAACTTCACTATTCTTTTGTTACCACAGCCGTAAAGATTTTTATATATATTTCGTTTTCTAATACTCATAGATTAGTCTTACTAACGGCTGTTTGTATCTATGAAATTCACATAACAGTGTCGTATTTACAACTTTCTTTAATTAAACTATTTCTGTCACATATACAATGATATAGCCGAGTCGTGGTTTATGCTATTTTCATACCTATGATTCATAGGTTTATATAAGTAGAATGCTCGTGCCCTTTATAAAACAAAGCCCTATAGATATGGTTTTATAAATGAGTGTTAGTATTACATGTTTTCTTTTCTATGTGGTTTTCGTAATTCAATTAATAATATATATTGAACATCATTTAAATTCATAACCACGTCTTTATTTCCTTGTGGATAGGAAATTTTGAGTTTTCGAGAGAATCCATACATGTTGTAGAGGATAAAATACTACCATAAGTAGAAATACTTCTTAACCACTAGGGTTTAGAATTTCAGATGCTAAAGTCTTAAATATTTTTACCGGAACTCTACTACAAAATTTCATATGCTATTATATTAGATTTCTTCCTCTCAACTATACAATAGGATTTTTCGATCATAATTAAAATAGGTAGCATAGTTTTAAAGTAACATAAAATAGCTTTATATACATTTTTTTTTCTAGAATAAAATGTCTTTTTCTACATGAAAAATCTAATATTCTTGCTTTGCTACTATAATATATACTTCATATCGGTGAATATTGTTTCCATCTTACATAGGAGTATAAAATGTTACCTTTGTAATTGTATACTAATATTGGTTTCCATTTTACATAGGAGCATCAATTATCACCATTGTAATTATATAGAGAACAAGTTACTATTCACTTTTCTGGCATAAGTTCCAATGTCAAAGTTCATGGTATTTACTTTCAGCAGTTGGTATGTATACCTGGTAACTCTAGTACTGCTATATTATTCCTCTAGCAGATTCATAAGCATAAAATATCAAAATTGTGCCTACCATGAACAAAACAATAATTAATCACCTATGGGGGTTTAAGTAACTTCAGATTTAAACCAACCTTGGTTTAGAGATTCTGGAGTTTCTACTCTATGGATTTTCTGGTCTACAACCAAACAAAATCTGGAAGGTGACTACCTGAGGATAGATTCTGTTAAATGTAGTACCAAAATTTTCTCATTGTCATAAAATAAAACTTTATATGTAGCCAATTCATACTGTAATAAGACATAGTAACAAGAATTTCAGAACATACCACACAATCTGCAAAATGACCAACCTCCCAACCTTAGAATCCTCTTTATCTCCCAGGATTCACCCCCGAGCAGAGATCACCTCCTAGCACAGATCCACCTCTGATCTGCCTAGGAGCAGCTTATTTAAGCTCAAAATTCCCCAAAGCATGTTTCTAATTCTGCGTCCAGAATAGCAGGATGCTTTCTTTCCTGTTTAGCCTAGGCTTCCCATCTTGGGATTTTTTTAAAGCTGCTTTAAGCTTTTCCTCAGCTTTTCCAGCTTTTTCTCACCTCTTCCCAACTACTCCTCTTCATTGGGGTGATTTAGATTCTCCTCAAATCTAAATAATTTTCTTTCAAGGATTTTTGAAAGATTTTTGGGGATTTGTTGCCTTATCCATCCTCATGGATTTAGCAAGTGATCTCAAATTCTCTTTTTTGGTCAAACTGCACAATCATTTTATTTATTTCCTCAAATAAAATATGAAATTACATTCACACCATACTCATCCATTGGGGTCCACCCCCTTAGGATTAAAGTTCAAATGTCTATCATTAAAAATTCCACACACAAATTGGGGGTGTTACATATTCCCCCTCTGAAATTAAACACCGTCCTCGGTGTTATTATTCAACTACTAGAGTTCATTTAAACAAAAATGGATATCTCTCCATCATTTCTGCTTCTCTTTCCCAAGTGGCTTCTTCAGCAGTAAAGTGCTTCCACTTCACCTTTACTTTGACCACTGTTCTGTTTCTCAATTCAATTTCTTCCCGCTCCAATATTTGAAGCGGTTCTGGCAGAAACTCCCCTTCTGGTTCCACCTGTACAACATTCCAATCAACTATGTGAGAAGCATCATGTACATATATTTTTAATAATGAAACATGAAATACATTATGTACTCTAACATGGGGTGGTAAGGCCAGCTTGTAAGCTACTGGTCCCACCCTTTCTAACACCTCAAAAGGCCCACAATATCTAGGAGCCAATTTTGCACAACTTCCTGCATAAAGTGTGCTCTTTTTGGGTTTGATGCGTAAATACACATGATCCCCCAATTGGAATTCTCGGTGCACCCTTTTCTTATCAGCATAGCTCTTCTGTCGGTCTTGTGCTATCTTTATATTTCTCTGTATTTGTTTCACAACTCTTTCCATCTCTTGTAGTGCATCTGGTCCTAGCACCAGTTTATCCTCTGGTTGACTCCAGCTCAATGGAGTACGGCACTTCCTCCCATAGAGTGCCTCAAATGGACTCATCTTAATAGAGGATTGGTAGCTATTATTATAAGCAAACTCAGCTAAATGCAGATACTCTTCCCACTTTGATGGCCTGTCCATCACGTACATTCTCAGCATATCCTCTAAAATTTGATTTGTTCTTTCTGTTTTCCCATCCGTTTGAGGGTGATAGGCAGTACTAAAATTCAGCTTAGTACCCATCCCTCCAAACAATCCTTTCCAAAATGCTGCTGTGAATTTAGCATCTCGATCTGAGACAATTACTTTGGGCACCCCATGAAGCCTTACTATCTCTTTCAGGAAAACATTTGCTACTTGAGCTGTTCCGAAAGTAGATTTGACTGGTATAAAGTGAGCAGCTTCGGTTAAAGTGTCTACTACTACCATTACTGAATCATGTTGGTATTTGGTCTTGGGCAATCATGTTATAAAATCTAGGGAAACTGTGTCCCATTTCCATTATGCAATTGGTAGGGGATTTAAAAGCCCTGCTGGGTGTTGATGCTCAACTTTGACTAACTGACATTCCATACATCTACTTAAATACTCTACCACATCTCTTTTCATTCCTGGCCAGAACAGCTTCTTTTTCAAGGCTGTTAACATCTTTTGATATCCTGGATGTCCTGCATAGGGCTGTTTGTGATATTCATCTAATATTTCTCTTTTCAATGACTCTATATTTGGAATATACAACCTATTTTTGTAATAGAGCAGCCCTTTTTGGTTTTTAGTGAAATCAGTTTTATCCCTTCCCTGCAGTTTCACCAAGAGTGTTTCATAGTTGGGATCTTGATTTGCTGCTTTTACCACCAATTCCTCTATCTCCATCTGGGCACTACTCCCAATGTTGTTTAAATGTTGACAAGCATTTCTACTTAAGGCATCAGCAACTTTATTTTCTTTTCCCTTGATATGTTTTATAGCCATATCAAATTCACTTAGAAAAGACAGCCATCTGGCTTGTCTTGCATTCAGGTCAGTTTGGGAGAAGAAATATTTAAGGCTAATATGATCAGTCATCAATATGAACTTCTTCCCCAGCAGATAGTGTCTCCACATTTTTAAAGCATGGATAACAGCTGCAAGTTCCAAATCATATGCACTATAATTTTGTTCATGTACTTTCAGTTTCCTAGATTCATAGGCAATGACTGAATTTTCCTGTAACAGGACTCCTCCCAGCCCTTCTCTGCAAGCATCTGTACATACAACAAACTCTTTATCAGGATCATCAATTTTTAATATAGGAGCTGAAATAAGTTTCTGTTTCAACTGTTCGAAACTGTTTTGACATTTCTCAGTCCATACGAACTTGACACCCTTCCTTTGTAATGAGGTTATGGGATTTGCTATAGCAGAAAATCTCTCCACAAATCTGCGATAATAGCCTGCTATTCCCATAAATGATCTTACTGCTGAGACATCAGTGGGAACCGGCCATTCTTTAATGGCTTTTATCTTTTCAGGGTCAACTGCCAACCCTTTTTCCGAAATTATATGACCCAGATATTGAATTTTATCTTTATAAAATTCACATTTACTAAACTTGGCATACAGCTGGTTTTCTTTTAAAGTCTGCAACAATATTCTCAGATGTTCCTTATGCTCATCTTCATTTTTAGAATAGACTAAGATATCATCTATGAACACAAGAACAAATTTGTCCAAATACTTATTCAGCACACTATTCATCAGGCACATAAATGTGGCAGGGGAATTTGTCAAACCAAAAGGTAAGACTACAAATTCGTAATGCCCATACCTGGTTCGGAATGCTGTTTTACTGATGTCTTCTTCTTTAATTCTGAGCTGGTGATAACCAGTCCTTAGGTCTATCTTGGAGAAGACTGAAGCTCCTCTCACTTGATCAAAAAGATCATCAATCCTAGGAAGTGGATATCTATTCTTAATGGTCAACTTGTTTAGTTGACGATAGTCAATGCACATCCTAAAAGTTCCATCTTTCTTTTTAACAAATAAAACAGGTGCTCCCCATGGAGACACACTTGGTCTAATATAACCCTTATCCAATAATTCTTGCAGCTGCATCTTCAGCTCCATCAGTTCTGGCGGACTCATCCGATAAGGGGCTCGGGAAACAGGTGTAGCTCCCGGCACTAGATCTATAAAAAAACCATCTCTCTTTTGGGGGGAAGATGAGGTATTTCCTTGGGAAAAACCTTTTTAAACTCTCTGATGACTGGTATAGCATCCAGTAACTCTTCCTCAGTTTGTTGTTCTATTTCTTCTACATGCACTGCATAGACTTGGTATCCTTTTCTAGCTGTTCTTTTCAATTGTAAGGCTGATATTTGTCTGACTACAATGGGTTTTGGTTTCCCTTTTAGTGTAAAAGGTTTCCCTTCCTCATCTACACAATGCAAGGTTTTATCCCAGAAGTTCATCAGGGCTTTCTTCTTTTCCAGCCAATCCATTCCTATCAGCATATCATAGGATCCTAATGGCAATATGTTCAGATTTACTTCTGTTGGGAACCCATTTAATTGTATTGATGTTTTGGGAAACTTATGTGTGACTTTTCTCTTAGTTCCAGTGGCCAGCTGTACCAGCCATGACTTCTGAAATTTTTCAGGTTTAATTTTACATTTTTCTACAATTCCAGGACTAACGTAACTCAAAGAAGCACCTGGATCAATCAAAACAGTAACAGGTAGGTCAGAAATCTTACCCTCCATTTCCACCATGGTTGCTTGATGTTCTGCCTGACGATTTTCTAGGGCTGCACTGATGGTTGGTATGTTTCTGGCTATGCCATTGACTGTTGTCGCCTCTCGCTCTCTGCTGATCATGTGTATGTTTCGATGAGGACAGTCCCTCATCATATGGGGTTCTCCATAGCCCCAACATTTCAGAGGTTCTTTCATTCTGACCGTTCCTTCCTTTTTATTGTTTCCTTCTACTGGTTTTGAAACCATTTGGGACTGAGCAGTTTGACTTTCTTTTGGTTTGCTGAACTTTTTCCTTTGATGATCTCTACCAAAATTCCTTAAATATGCTGGTTTTGGTCTTTTTCCCTTGAACTCACCCTTGTTCAGCCAACTCTTCCCTTGTTCTGCTTTACCTTTAAACTGCTGATAGCATAATCTTGATTTTCTAACAGCCTCATCCATCGTCTTTGGATTTTCAAATTCAATTTTCTCCTTGTAAACAGTAGGCAAACAATTTAAAAACCTTTGCACCTTTGCCTTTTCTTCTCTAATGTAAGGAACATACCTCAGCAAATTAGTAAACTTAGTGACAAACTCGTCAATAGTGAGCTGCCCTAGCCTAAGTTCATGGAATTCTTTGGCTTTATCATCATAATAACGTTCATTCAAATAACGACTCTTGAACTTAGTCTGAAAATCTTCCCAAGTCACTGTTTTTTCATCAATGGCATGCACCATTTTTGTCTCCTCCCACCACAGTGTGGCTTTTCCTTGCAGCTGATACACAGCTAATCTGGCCTTCAGATTGCTCTCATATTCATATACTTGGAAATATTTAATCATGTTTAGTAACCACGCTTCAGCATCCTCCTCCTTCTCCCCATCATAGGAGGGAGGTTTGATCTTTCTAAATTCTCCCTGCAATTCCCTTTTCTGTTTATTGTGTTGTCTAGCAGCATCCTCATCCTCAGATTCGTCCATCTTTCTTTTTCCAGAACCTTCGCCTTCCTGGCTGTTCCGGGAAGTTAGTTCTCTGATGAGCCTTTCCTGCTCCTTACTGGCTGATGACAACATGTCATTTTGGCTTCTTAATTCAGCCAACTCTCGTTGCATCCGGTGCAACATAGCCAGTACCGGGCATTGGGATCTGGAGTAGCAAACTCATCCCGCAGATCCACATAAATTCCTTCACCTTCATCCATTTCAACTGTACACACTTACAACATAGATTAGCAAAGTTTATAAACTTCAAAAAAAACCAAATATGCAATAAGCAGTGAGCACAAAACGACAGCCTAATCTGTTGTAACTAGTGCTCCGATACCATTTGTAACACCCCTCTTGAAGGAATTTTTTTTTTTTTTTTTTTTATACTGAAGTCATTAATTCCAAACGTGTCATTTATTTCTTTTCCATTTAGTCAATTGCTTTGCCAACTGATTCCTCCTCATATTATTCATTGCTACCTAAGTTCGACCTAGTTCATGTACATAAATTTCTAAATTTCTTATAGATTCCTTATGGCCCTATGTACACTCAGCATTTGTCGATCTCATAAGGCATTACATATATCACATATATGTATAACAAATATATCCCACGGTCGATCTCATAAGGCATTACATATATCGCCTATCAATACCATATAGGTCCCACCCATGACATATATAAAACATATGTATCTAAAACATTGACTTAACGCATATATAGATATATAGGGACCCGAAATATGTATTTGGAATAGGTTCGTAAAACCCATATGTATTTACATATGTAATTACATATATATGTGGGGACTACCGATAACACATGTATGTGTTGATTTCCCATGGGTATATAGTATGTAATCCCTATATATATATTTCATGAAGTTCGGTTAATGAAATTTAGTACACACATTAATACCTGACATTTTTATATGTAATATCATATATATAACCGACTAATCAATCCATTTTCGTAGGTGTTCTACGGAGCAATGCAACTGGCCCTAACCATTACTAATTGTTACTTAGGTAGATACCGGTCAACGAAAGAAATCGCGACTTTTCCGGCGGAGGTATGCCATACCTAATTCACTTGGAAGCCGCAGAACTCGGCGCGGGTACCCTACCTTTAGCTAGGGTTATGTATAACCGGCTACAAAATCTGACGGCGTCTAAATCATTATAATTTGTGAATCGTATAGCCCATTCTGTACTGGTTCTAACTTGCTGGCATGTATTTTTTTTTTTAAGCTCAATTCATGGCGTGACCGCGGGTGTTCATCAAAGTACCGAAGATCGGCGTTACGTGCAGTGGCTAAACCCTAATTTCCAGATTTGAGACTCGCCTCTACACGCGTGGCGTGTTCCTTCACCTGGTATTTTCTTTTGGGTACGTTGCCAGGATTGTATGTGAAGTCTGTTACAGGATTATAACCCTCTTGATTTTTTTGACGTGTAAGTAAGCTATGACATTTTCTGGATTTTGTTGTTGGTTTTTGTTCTTTTTCCATCGCAGGAACACGTCTTGTACTTGGAGCAGAGTAACTAGCTCGGTCCAGCAGTAACTTGACAGGGTAGCGTTAGGAATTATCAAATCGAAGGGTGCGAGAGCTGAATGCACTGAGTTCTACTTCGGCTAGTACACAACCGGATGACGGCTAGCAGAAACGCACTATCTCCTCCAAGGCCATTGCTGGCATCTGTCCACTCCTGTCATCGCCGATGGTTTTATAAACCTACCTTGGGATCTGCTACGGTTCGGCTATAGCAGAATTAGGGTTTCATTGATATTTTAAATTGGAACCCCATCCACTGCCCTAGTTTTCCAGATCTTTCCTATCGAGTTTCCATATATTTTCACATTTACAGACTCGTGGTGCGTTTAAACCTCGAGAGGATTTTCCGAATCCTATCTGGCCCAGGTTAACGCAGCAGACATAACCGAACCCCCCTTACCTCTCTCTTCGCACACTATCTAGATCTCTGGTTTTACTGTGAGTACCGTCATCATGACGCAGAGGCGAACTCTCCTCACATATAAACCCCTTACTTCGTTTCCTACTGTTGTATCGCACCGTGCTTCAATTTATTTATTTCGTCTTTACTGATGTGTTTGAGGAGATTTGAACGAGGACATGATGCCGATGTTTATATCGGTAATCTGCCTCCTGGAACTAAAGTTCAGTGCCTTTACATACTATCATCTTTTTAATGATGATAGTCTACCTTACGAGGTTTTTTTCATACCACTGATATATATAGATTAATCGCCGACAATCATTGCAGAGAGCTCGAGCATGGAAAATAGATTTTGATGTGAACCGCCACTGTGGAGGCATTATTTCACAGTGCTTGTGGTTCCTCCGACGGCCTTTCAATTTGCCGCGGCCTCTCTGCTGCTTAACAGAGATCTATGTTAATTTATCATACGATTTCCTATCTCAATAATGATTCTCGGTTGAACTTATCTTTGCTAAAAAACCCAGTCTACTTTCGTTTATCATTATGCAAACTATACCCCCTTTCGCCCGAATTAATCGCGAGGGAATTTTTATCATAGCGCTTAGTGTTGATATGGTTTTAGAGGTTGTACGCATAATTGCACCTATGGCACGTCAAGTGCCATAATTCAAATTTCTGAGTTCGTCGTTTATATTATAGTTGTGTTGGTTTACACAACACGTATGGTATTATTATTATTACAGTGGTGTCATTCTTTTAACGTTCAACGATCGTGGACGTGCGTGGCTTGTACAATCCGGCCCGCACACGGTTTTTGGCCCGACTTACGCTCTCGGCGGCGGATATGTATTCGTTTTGTTATTTCCAGTCACATAACATGCAACTTCACTATTCTTTTGTTACCACAGCCGTAAAGATTTTTATATATATTTCGTTTTCTAATACTCATAGATTAGTCTTACTAACGGCTGTTTGTATCTATGAAATTCACATAACAGTGTCATATTTACAACTTTCTTTAATTAAACTGTTTCTGTCACATATACAATGATATAGCCGAGTCGTGGTTTATGCTATTTTCATACCTATGATTCATAGGTTTATATAATTAGAATGCTCGTGCCCTTTATAAAACAAAGCCCTATAGATATGGTTTTATAAATGAGTGTTAGTATTACATGTTTGCTTTTCTATGTGGTTTTCGTAATTCAATTAATAATATATATTGAACATCATTTAAATTCATAACCACGTCTTTATTTCCTTGTGGATAGGAAATTTTGAGTTTTCGAGAGAATCCATACATGTTGTAGAGGATAAAATACTACCATAAGTAGAAATACTTCTTAACCACTAGGGTTTAGAATTTCAAATGCTAAAGTCTTAAATATTTTTACCCGAACTCTACTACAAAATTTCATATGCTATTATATTAGATTTCTTCCTCTCAACTATACAATAGGATTTTTCGATCATAATTAAAATAGGTAGCATAGTTTTAAAGTAACATAAAATAGCTTTATATACATTTTTTTTTCTAGAATAAAATGTCTTTGTCTACATGCGAAATCAATTATTCTTGCTTTGCTGCTATAATACATAACTTCATATCGGTGAATATTGTTTCCATCCTACGTAGGAGTATAGAATGTCCCCATTGTAATTGTATACTAATATGGGTTTCCATCTTATATAGGAGTATCAATTTGCACCATTATTATTTTAAAGAGAACAAGTTAATATTCACTTTTCTAGCATAATTACAAATGTCGAAGTTCATGGTATTTATTTTCAACCGTTGGTATGTATACCAGGAAATCTAGTAATGCTATGTTATTCCTCTAGCAGATTCATAAGCAGAAAATATCAAAATTGTGCATACCATGAACAAAACAATAATTAATCATCTATAGGGGTTTAAGTAACTTCAGATCTAAACCAACCTTGGTTTAGAGATTTTGGAGTTTATACATTAAGGGTTTCTGGTCTACAACTAAACAAAATCTTGAAGGTGAATACCTAAGGATAGATTCTGTTAAATGTAGTACCCAAAATTTCTCATTGTCATAAAATAAAATTTTATATGTAACCAATTCATACTGGAATAAGACATAGTAACAATCAATTCAGAACATACCACACAAACTGCAAAATTGACCAACCTCCCAACCTTAGAATCCTCTTTATCTCCCAGGATTCACCGCCGAGCAGAGATCACCTCCTAGAACAGATCCACCTCTGATCTGCCTAGGAGCAGCTTATTTAAGCTCAAAATTCCCCAAAGCATGTTTCTAATTCTGCGTCCAGAATAGCAGGATGCTTTCTTTCCTGTTTAGCCTAGGCTTCCCATCTTGGGATTCTTTAAAGCTGCTTTAAGCTTTTCCTCAGCTTTTCCAGCTTTTTCTCACCTCTTCCCAACTACTCCTCTTCATTGGGGTAATTTAGATTCTCCTCAAATCTAAATAATTTTCTTTCAAGGATTTTTGAAATATTTTTGGGGATTTGTTGCCTTATCCATCCTCATGGATTTGGCAAGTGATCTCAAATTCTCTTTTTGGTCAAACTGCACAATCATTTTATTTATTTCCTCAAATAAAATATGAAATTACATTCACACCATACTCATCCCTTGGGGTCCACCCCCTTAGGATTAAAGTTCAAATGTCTATCTTTAAAAATTCCACACACAAATTGGGGGTGTTACAGATTTTCATTCTTGTTGCGAGGTATGTGTTGGGAATTTTTTATCTACGAGCTTGTTGGCTTGATATTATTGCGAGGGTTGGACCTTGGTAGTGTCTTGTGGTTGGGCTTCCTAGCCCAAGCTTGTTCCCTCTTCCACATTTTTTAATATAGTGGACCTATTTGTGGTGCCATTTCCTTGAGAAGTTGTGTTCTCACCTTGCCTTGACATATTATGCTTTCTTCTTGCTGTTATGGTGAACTAATATTCTAAGGACAGTTGGGTGGTCGATGCAGCGAGAGTCTTTATTGGAGAGGGTCATTTTGGGAAATATTTGAAACGATGACCCTAGGCATGGTAGTGCCTACATGTAAATAGGATATTCTCATAGTCAATGGGTTGATCCCAGATAATTTCCTCGCAACTTAAATGAATATTGGTTGGTAAGGATTTAGTTAGGTCCACGTAGACACATAGTCTTGCATACAATGTGTATCTTCTAGCTTTATAATTCCATATAACATTACAAACTTCCCAAGCTTGTTGCCTATTTGAGCTAGGATATTTGGATCCCAGTATTCTTGCGACAAGGAGTATATCCTAATCCAATTTGGAAGATAAGAGAAGTATTCCTTTATGGGTTGAACCTTGGGGTCCAAGGATTCATCAAGAGACCTGCATAGTTCATGAAGTAAGGCCCTCCATGCATAATGTCATTTTGATCCTCGATATTATTAAAGATTGGAGTAAAGAAATTACAAGATCCAAACTTGAACTTTTCTTCCCCATTAATGGGCCTTCTCTTTCATAGCCAAATGAGGAGGGTCTTATTTGAGGGTCAAGGTCATATAAACTTGCAGATGATTGCATATTCTTGCATCATTTTCACCGTTGTGCCAAGATTTTTTGCAAGGATTTCTAATAGCGGAGTGTCTTTCACTTTCGACTTGCAAGGATTGCAATTCGTGTTTTTATTGGTTTCTTGATATGTCGTTGTGCTGAAGGGTAACCTCTGACTAGGGTTGGCAGCTCCTAAGGTATTAGTCATCTTTTGGGTTGCATGTGAAGCTTACTTGTGATTTTTTTAATGCGAGGAGCGATTGGTCGCCATTTATTTGAATGAGGAGCCTTTGCACCCCCTCCCCCCGCAACATTGGCTCAAGGGCAGGGCTGATAGAGGTTAGAGTTCAAATTTGATTCAGACTATGTTGCAGAGCACTCTATCCCCACACACCATTGCCTTTGGGTTGTTCATGCACCATTAGATAGAACGATTGTAAAGGGATAATTTGCAGACATCAAAGATCCAACAATTTTTTTTTATGTTATTTATTATTTACGTGAAATGTTTTAATATTTCATTTGAGGCCAAGTCATTTTAAAGTTGATATGTAATTATATTATTTCATATGGACATATTAATATTTTATTTATGTTGAAAGTTGACTGAAATATTTTTACTACATTGGGTCCAGCGATGACATGTTGAGATTACTCATATGTCATAATGCTTTTAACTAATACTAACTAAAAATGCATTTTTTTTTTATTTTTTTTTATTTTTTTTAGCCTACATTGTTTTTCTATTTAGATTATTTTATTTTTATTTTAAGAGATACACCTATCAACTTTACATTGAGCATGGATAGAGTCACACATAACCCTCAGAGTAAGTTGTAAAATGTGCCTCCTAACCAAATCAAAATATATATATATATATATATATATATATATATATATATATATATATATATATATATATATATATATATATATATAGTTTATAAAATAATTAATTTTTTATTTTGTAAAACAATTACTAAATAATTAAAAAATTAAACATAACTGTGATATTGATCAACAATTTAACCTTTATAAAATGGTTAATTTAATATTTATAGAATAGTTTTAATTTTTTTTTTTTAATTATAAAATAATTAGTTATATATATATATATATATGAAATTTTACATTTTAGATAAGTGTCAACTACAGTTTTGCCCATTTTGTAAATTAATATCTATTTAAAAATAAATATAATTTGTATAAACTAACCCTACAAATTTTCGCAATCAATATATGTTTAAAAATAAACACTAGTGGTATAGAAACAATTTTATTTTTATATAATGGCACTACTCTGTTTTTGAAATTTTAGTAGCTAAAATAAGGTTTAAATTCTACAGTTTAGATAAACAAGTGTCAGCTACAAGTTTTGGTAATCAATATATGTTTAAAAATAAATACTATACCAACAATTTTATTCTTTTATATAATGGCGTTATTGTGTTTTTGAAATTTTAGTAACTAAAATAAGGTTGAAATTCTAAAATTTAGATAAACAGGTGTAAGCTACATTTTTACACATTTGGTAAATTAATATATATTTAAAAATAAATATAACTTGTATAAAACTAACCATACACATTTTGGTAATTAATATATGTTAAAAATAAATACTAAAGTAACCAATATGTTAAAAATAAATACTGAGTAGCCAAAATATGTTTAAAAATAAATATCAGTGGTATATGCCAACAATCATACTTTTATATAATGGCTTCATGGTGTTTTTCAAATTTTGGTAACTAAATAAGCTAGAAACATAGACAACTTTTATATAAATATCAATAGTATATGCCAACGATCTTACTTTTATATAATGGCTTCAGGGTGTTTTTCAAATTTTGGTAACTAAAATAAGCTAGAAACATAAATAAGAATGTTGTTATGGATTAGCAATTTTAATAGGAGATTTTTATATTATTAGAAGAGGTTTTTCAAGTGAATGTGAGTAGATTATAGTTTTTATTGGATAGGTGGTCAGAATTTCTCATCTCTGAAATTTTAAATTTTAATTATTGGGATTCTATATATAAATAAATAGTTAAACACTATGTTGCACGCAACGGATTCGTCCTCGCCATAATTCATGTTCATGTCGTTCTAGTATTCTGGAGACTTTGGAACTCGTCAGAAACGTTTCAGATTTGTCCGGGACTTGGGGACTTCAAGGTTGTCCCTGGAAAATTCAGGGACTTTTTGGGGACTTCCAAAACGTCCCTCTATAAATGGGGGACTTCTAGACGTCTCCAATAAAATTTCAAATCATAAGTTAAAAAATATTAAAATATTTCATTTTTATAATTAAAAAAAAAAACAAAACAAAACAAAATTTTAATAAAAATCAGAATTTTAAAATAAGAAAATGTAAATTCCTAAATTACATTTACCCTAACCTAAAGGCTAACGCATATACCTATCAAACTTAAAACATTTACGGTTTACCGTTTGGAAGCGACACTAGTGACTATATTATTTTTAAATTTTATTTTTTGTCATTTTGAGACTATAGTCTATGATTATAATTTATAAATTTACAATCCATGGTTTTCTACTTTTAGACTCTTAATTTGAGATTTATATTTAAATTTTAATGAATTGTTCATGTTTACATCTTTATTAAATTTTAGTACTATTTACTTTTATGTTTTAGCTACTATTTAAGTTTTGAAATGATTCATCATGCATCAAAGATCATAAAATGATTAAGTAGATATTAAACACTAGTAGATTGTAAGTTGTATGAAACTAATAATACTTAAGTTATGCGATGATAACAAAATTTGTTTTTATGATACACAATTTTCAATGACCATTAGATACTATTAGACTATTAGTATTAGTCTTTATATTTATCATTTTAATAGTTTAATTATTTTGATTCATATTTAATTTTATTTTAATTTTATTTTTTTAATAAATAACAAATATAATAAATAGTTTCTGCACTTGTCATCTTCAACCCATCGTCCCCAGAAAATTTGAAATGCGCTTTAGCCGTCCCGAAAACCCATCCAACATAGTGGACTAAATAACCTATATTCAGAAATTAATTATAGACTATAGTACAACATAGTGAACAAAATAACCTAGTGTAACTCGACAATAATAAATAATTTGACTAAAGGTCTCTTTCGCTCTGGCATTATAGAAAAGTTGAAATCGTACGAATGTTTTGGATGAGAATGAACTCAGATTTCGTATTTTCGAAGTCTTCAGAATATATTTGAATGAAGTCTTCAAAAATATATGCTTTTTTGGATGATAACGAACTCAGATTTTGGATCGATGGGGGCATTTGACATCAAGAGAAGCCGTTTCTTAGATTTTGACTTCACATCTCTTTGTTAAGAAAATTTATTTGGTCACATAGGACCTCATTTTCCAAAAAAACATGTCAGTTTTTAATCAGGTTCTAGTGGTCCAATATTATACCATGATGTTAGTGACGTTATATCTTCTCTATTGTTTTTAAAAATGTTTGAATTATTTCATAAGCGTTGAAATTAATTCTATGGCTTTTCCACGTAGGCATCCGACCTTGTCGTACAGTTCACAAAAATCATATTGCATTATATGATACAGCACACCTTATAATTATAAATATTAATGTTATTTATGTAAACTCATGGGATATTTTTAAATTTGTAAAAGAAATCGATTAGCGTCTTTAGATAATTCATTTTATTTTTAATAATATAATTAGACGGTTATGAGTGTGAGAGTGCGTGGTATTTTTTTGGTGTAAAAGTTATATGCGTTAATGGTTAGGTAGTTTAGGTTAAGTGTGATTTTTCGTGATTTTAGTGGCTTAAATATTTTAGATGATCAAGACTATTTAAGTCATAGGTTAACTATATAATTATCTTAAAATTCATATAAACTAGTAAACAAAAAATAATATATTTCTAAATTTATTTAATTTTAAATTAATTCACTTAAATAGTTTATGTGGTTGAAAATTATGTTAATAATCTTTGAAAATTCCAAATGAATTTAATTAATATATATTTAAAAAAAAATAAACAATATTAACTAATATATATTAAAAAAATAAAATAAAAACAAATTTTTTTTTTATAAAAAAGTAAAATAAAGTGAATTTCTTATTTAACTTTATATTTACGTCATAAGACGTTAACTAGGTCAAATAAAAATTAAAAATAATACTAAACTATAAAAACAACCCATGGTATTGACTCATGGTATTCATGTGGAATGTGGTTTATCTAAAGGGCGAAATTAAGATGGCCCAACTCTGGATCTACCAAGAGCCAAGAGGGATCAAATGTCTTGATATGAAAACCTCATTGATCCCTCTCATCAATAATATAGATCTAAACTAATTATTTAATAAAATTATTTACTAAACTATAAAAACAACCCATGGTATTGACTCATGGTATTCATGTGGAATGTGGTTTATCTAAAGGGGAAAATTAATATGGCCTAACTCTGGATCTACCAAGACCCAAGAGGGATCAAATGTCTTGATATGCAGATCTCATTGATCCCTCTCATCATTAATATAGATCTAAACTAAATAATTAATAAAATTATTTTTAAATGTTTATAACCATTATTCTTTTAAAATTTCTCTTAATAAAATGTATCTAAATTTTCATACATCTAAATATACATAGTTTTTCTTGTTCTATATTATTTTTGTTACAACTATTTTATTATTCCAAAAATACATGGTTTTTTTTGTTATATATTATTTATGTTACAATTATTTTATTATTCATGAGTAGTATTTCTTAATATATAAAAAATTAAGTTAATAATGAAAATTTTTAAAATATGTGATCTTTTTAAATTTCCAAATTATTTCACACGACATGATTTATCTTGAGCAATAATGATGAATGTTCATAATTCTCATTTCTTAAATAACACTAAATTTACCTTTAATTACTTAATTGTAATAGTTTGTAAGTACGCAACAATTTGTAACTACATATATACTCTTTCTTCCATTCAAAAAAAGCTATATACATATCTTTAATTACCTAATTTTAGCTAAAAAAATCTTACATGTTTTTTACTTTATAATCATAAACAATTTTCATATTATATGATATCAAACTTACTAAAATTTTTATTCTAAAATTTTAAACAATGTTTCTCACTACATAATTTTAGCTTTTATAATTTTTATTTTATTTTTCAATTCCAAACAAAATTTACAAAAGAAAAAACTCACTCAGTCCTTATTGTAGGTTATAGTCTTACAAAATTGACACTATGTAATTAACAATAGAGTAAGTTGAGACAACCTTAAGGGGTTTTTTGTACAATTTTTATCATAACCTTTCCCTCCATCCAATATATAATGTAGAGTCATATGAAGAGAGAGTATATTCTAGTTTATAACTTATCCACAATCAAAGAAAATTGTTTATAACTTATCCACAATCAAAGAAAATGGCTAGGGATTTCACAAGGTTATTATTTTATAACTTGATCCATAATAAAAGAAAATGGCTAGGAATGTCATCAGTTATCATTCGCACAATGATGTATTGACGTTCTTAGTTGAAATGGATCCTATTAGATGCATGGTGGCCAGAGACACTAAAAAATTCAAAAAAGATATATGTTATGACATCCATATTGTCCAAAAACCATCCAAATTTCCCATCTTATACAAAAATTTCTAACAACAACCACTCAATTTACTCTCCAATATTTGAAACCTCCACCCATGATGGAGCGATCACACTATAAAATCAAATGCTTTTCTGGTTTTTTGAAGGGGTTCATAAACAAAATAGAAAACAAGAAAGTCAATATTGTGGTATAATAACTTATTTTTGAATCATTGTGACAAACAAAACATCACATTAGCTCACATAATATATATAATGCTATAAGGATCTAAGATGATATCAATGTTTTGAATCATGATAACTAGGTGAAAACCAAAACTAAGTTGTAGCCACAAGAAAAAAATCACAACAACTCATAAAATAAATCCAAGGTTGCAATGAACCCCATACATTGTGATGGACCTCATGGGAATTTTAGTGCACATAGAACACCACCCTAATAATTCTATACTCTTGATCAATTTAGAATAACCTAGGGTGTGTAAAATATTTTAATAAGAAACTAGATTTGTAATTATGAAATATAAGACTATAACTTAAATTTATGAATTTACTTTGTATTTTTTTTCTTATGTATATAAAGAAAGAATAAACCAAGTTTGGAGTTAAGAAAATAAAGCATAACATAAAGAACAATATCTCCTTCCAAAAAAGTCTCCATATTAAAATGACATTCACTTTCTTGTATACCAAGACTATTGTTCTTCATATACAATTTCTGATAAGCATGCAATTTGCGCTCAATATGTAGATGAACTTGAAGTAAACTCTATTTTTGTTAATTAAAATTATTTTTATTTACATCTATGCTAGATAGATTGTACTTGAATGTTTTTTTTTATATCTTATTTGAGTTACTTGCTGGATTGTTAATCATGAAAGGATTTTCACCCCCAATTGCCTATTTCAAAACCTATAACAAATTTTTTGGTTGATAACTCTTATCACCAATATCTTTGAAACATCCACTACTTGCTTCCATGGAAGAAAAATTTTTGTTTCATTCCTTCAAAATGGCTTGTTCTCTGCAACATCATATTTCTTCTAGGCTACTCTTTCCTATGCTATTGCCTTAGGACGTTTATTTTGCAACATATGGTGCAATTGCTAGTTATGTAGTTTTTCAAGTAATTCACCTAGATTGTATGATAATGTGAGTGATATATGAAAATTCAAAACAAATTCAACCTTGTGAATATTTTATAATATATATTAAAAGAATAAAAAAATTAAATATAATTATATTTAATTTATTTAATTTTTGTTTTAATTTTTAATTTAAATAATGTTTTAGAATAATTTATATATATTAAAAAAATAAAAAATAAATTAAATTAATTTAATTTTTATTTTAACTTTAAATTCAAATAATATTTTCAAGTAATTTCTTTGAAAAGTTTGTGTTGTGAAACATTATGTGAGTGGTTGTGAAAATTTATGTGAGTGATGTATCAAATTCTAAACAAATTCAATCAAGTTGTGAATAATATTAAATAAAAATAAAATCGAAATTATTTAATTGGTACACTATTGAGAATTAAAAATATTTTATTTTTTTATATTATTATTTTATTATTTACACAATTATATAAATTTGTTAATTAATTTATTTTTGCAAATATTTATTAGAAAATTAATTAATGCTTAAAGAAAATCTTGTATTAACATGTGTTATATAGTAGTTAGTATTTGTCATTTAATTTAAATATAGCTAAATTAAAGTAAAAATATTGAATTCAAATTAGTGTTATGGTTTAGAATCCAGTCAATTTAAGTGTTTTATAGATTGGTAAATTGATGAATTCAAGTTAGTGTTATGGTTTAGAATCTACTCAATTTACGTTTTATTGATTTGTAAATTGAGGTATTTTGTTAATTGTAATTTTGTATTGCGGTGGTAGCTAATGCAATCCTACCTAGGGAAAACAAATTTTCACAATTTACCCACACGTAACTATCCAAAAAAAATTACATAATTTACCCACAGGTAACTATCCAAATTATTAATTCAGATTCCTCATTAACCATTATATAGAATCTTCATCATTACATAGAGAAAATTTAGTAGAGGAATAGTAAGTTACATAACCATTAATAACCACCATTGTCACATATTGCCATAAAATTTTTCATGATTCATTTAACTAGATTAGTTAATAACACACTTGATATTATAAGCATTTGCTTATGCAAGGACTCCACAACATAAAAGTAGCACAATAGACAACCACATTATTAGACATTGATATACCCTGGAAACCAGTAGGGTGAAAACCAACAAACGTTTAATTTTATTATTAAACGCTCATTAGGGTGTTCACCCCTCACTCAATGGCTTATAAGGGAGACCATCCCTTAACCATTGTCATAAAATATTTCAAGTGAATGTCATTTAAATACAAAATATCTAGCTTAAATCTATTGCAATAATCATGATATTGTTTACCCACAAATATTCAATCTTTATATTTTTGTGGCCTGGTTTTCCTTCAATGGACCATCTCCCACTCATCTAGATGGACCATTAATTCTTTACCTACCCAATGTTAAACACCATTTTATCCTTTGAAAAAGTCACCATCGTTTCCTATCATTTTTTTCGTCAGCATATGTTGATATCATGATTACATAAAGTATTAATCAACCAATCCATAAATCTATACTAGTGATGCTTCACCATCTATTCATGTACATTCATGAATTGCAAGAAAAATATTGTGACATGCTTCATTAGAAACATTTCACATGTGTTAGTTATAAGAATGTAACCATCAAATCACTTTTATCAAATAAATACCACATTATCTAATATTTCCTGGCATAGGCACACATTCTTGGAAGACAAATCTCTACAAGTAAATACATTCCTTTAGAGGAAACTAACACATCATTTATGATCTTCATGCATGTGAATTACATAAGCTTTATCAAAATAACTAAAATTCAATCTATTACTTTTGGTGCATGCAAATACGTAAAGAAATATAACACAAGGAATATTGTTCCTATGCATGCAAATGCATATAGTTTTCAAAAGAATCTTCCCAAAAGAATGCCTAACACAATAGAGCATGCAAACACATGTTTTCTTTCCGAGGAATTATAGCATAATAGGGCATGCAAAAAAACATGTTTTCTTTACCATTAAACTAATGCAATAAAGCATACAAATACATTTCTTCTTTTCCAAAGATTATTCCAACATTACCCATATATATATTTCAACGAAACCAACACATTACTATGGTTTTTGTGCATGTAATGCATCTAATTTCCCAAATAATCTTTTCCAATGTACGCTAACACACATGTTATCATTTCCCACATGTAAATTTATATTCTTTTAAACAAAATCTAATACAAATATTGCATGCATATACATCATCTTATTCCAAAAGAACTAACATAATAGTTTTGATAGCATAATCTAAAAAAATATAGCTTCTTTTGTCCATGCAAAGAACATATCTCTATAACAAATTTGATATTATTTGGGAATGAGCTTATCATAATAGTTAATATTTTTTCTTTAATGTAAGCAACACATGTTCTCTTCTCTAGAATTATACCATCATTAACTATTATTTTCATGTAAAAAATACAAACTTCTTTTTCAAAAGGAAGTTAATATAACCTTGTTTTCCTATCTTTTTACATGAAAGTTTTTCATGCTTCTCTCTTCAATAATTACCATAGATAACCATATTTTATGCATAAAACCCAGGCAACAATAACAAGCTTAACTTAACCTTTTTTCACCTAAATCAAGAAATTAACACCATTCATCTAGCTAGACAATCTTTTTTAGATATTATTCTTTTCAAGAAAATTAACATGATAACTTTCTTTATCCACACACAAAAAAATATTTTCTATATCACAATGACTGCCCTTTTGTGCATGTAACATGTGATTTTTTGTTTAACATAATGACTCTTTCTTCAATGCACATGATCTTTTCAATTTAGTAATTTGGATAGTTACCAGTGGGTAAATTTTGTAAAAAAAAATTCTAAATCCATGCATTTTCATGAAAGGTTACAAGGTATATTACAATTGATATCCATTTTAATTATGGCATCTTAATCCCTTTCATTTAAGTGGAAACTATGCTTTCATAAAAATTTCAAATTGATATATGAAAGAAAAAAGAAAAAAAAATTACTAAGGGAAATATTTGCATAATTTCTAATGGGTAGTAGCCACTAAAAATTCTTCACATTTACATTTTTACTCCTACTTATTAAGCCTTTTAATTTACATTTTAACTGCTATTTATTAAAGTGTTGAAGATAATATATTCCTATCTATTTTTTATGTAAATTATTGTTGAAGATATGGTGGGTAGTAATTTATGGTAAATATGTTATTTACTTGAGTATGATCAATTTTCAAATATTTCAATTTTTGGTGGTTTCCTATGAAGCTTAACAATGAAAAATATTAAAGTATCTAAAAATAATGGCATAAATATTGAAACTGCATCCAAGAATTATGGCTCCAAAATAGGAGGTAGTTATCCACATGGCATTGTGTACAAAGGCTACAATAACAATATTTACATAATAATACTTGAACCAATTATATTGGATATAAATAATTTTAAATATTAATATTAATAATAAAATTCAATCCATAATGTTAAACTATGGAGAAGTTGTAATTTTGTTCAAAACAAAGTAATATGAAGTCAAAGAAAAAATTGAATGCATAATACCTTGTACACCTTTACAATTTTTCTAGATATGAATATAAATATTCATAAATTTATTTTAATTTTAAATCTGTCATGCATTAAAATAAATTAAATCTTTAGACATGCAAACATTTTTTTAAGTTTTTTAATAAGAAAAAATTCAACCAAATTTGTTATATAAAAAAGAACTGCAAATGTGTTCATGTATAATGAATTATTGTATATTGTCAATTATTTTTATACTTTTTAGTTGAAAAATTTAAGGAATTAGCTTTGATAGACTATTTTAGTAAGAGTACTAAGTTTGGAGATTTAGGTTCTGAAACTTTTATGAGCCATTTTTAAGCACCAAATGACACTTTTTGGATCAATTAAAATTCACAAGTATAACTCTTAGTGCCTTGACAAGAGTTTACTCAATTCCAACAATGTTAATATAACCTCAATTGTAGCTCATATGCATATGTTATGCATCCTATAAGTTGAGTTGTAACATCCCCAACCTCCTCCTGGGTAATGCTACCACAAACACATCACCTCAAACATACAAATTCTCCGTGCAAATGAAAACCCTAATCTTAAGATAGCTATTTCTATGTTTGGTGGTACTAAGTTTTCATGAATGTAGATGTCGAATTCTTGTAATGCCAATTTTAACACCTATGTACCATAATTATAATATTGCTCAAAAATTCCCCTAATGGGGTGTTAACGTTGAGGATGAGAAGCCTTGGTGAGAGCACCCACCACTCCATCAGAGCTCATGGGTATTTATGTCTTGACAACACGAAATTTTAGTGCATGCATGTGCATGCAATACCTAGAGGTGGGACATGTGGTTTGTTTATTAATTTTGGTAGCATGGCAGTCTCGGGTTACATTATTGAGGACATGTATGTAGGTGAAGATAAACCCTTGTGTGATACGCTTGGTTCTATTCTTTTCAAGTACATGGCTATTTTTATATTATTGTGAGCTTCTTGGCCCTAAAGGCCAAGACCTAACTTGATTGATTATGCAATTAAATTTTATAAATGTTTGATTTTTGGGAATTGTATGGGAAAGAGAAAATGAGTAACTATGGACTTATTTCTATTCTGAAAAGTTGTTAAGTTGTCAAATTCACATGGTGGATCTTCTCAAATATTTCTCTTAAAATTCCTAGGAGAAATTAATATTAGGAAAATAGCATAATTAGAGAAAAATATTATGCTAAATTAATATTCATAAAATAGTATAATTGGAGAGAAATATTGTGCTAGAAAATTTGCTCAAGAGAAATTTTAAGTTTGGGTAAAATTTTATAAAAGCACAGTGGGAGAGAAAGGTGTGCTTTGAAGGAAAAAGAAAAAATATTTTCAAATTAAAAGAAAAAGGCCTAGGAAAATCAAAGGGTGCAGACCCTAAAAGCAAGACTCTACTAGGAATAAATTATAAACCACTAATTAACACAAAAGGGGGAGGAATAAACTATTAGGAATAAAATATAAACCACTAAGGAACACAAAAGGAGTTGCTAAGGTGAAACTCATTTATTGGGACATACGTGCTCTCTCCCATAGTTTTCCCAAAGGAATTCTTACTGTTTAGATAAGTTTTTTGTTTTTTAAAGAATAAAATTTATTATGTTATGAACTGGAATATTGGTTTAGTTTCATTAAAGGATTGCACATTTGTGGAATTGCTCCTTGTTAAATTAACGAAATTGGCTCATATGATATTAACCATGGAATGAATGTAGATAGGGAAGAAAAAAAAACTACATCCTAAAGAATTATGTATAGTATGGAAAAAATGATATTTCTCTTGAAGTATGTATGGGTAAGCATTTTAGATGCATGGTTTAATATAAAGGTTTTTTTGTGTAAAACGATTAAGGGATGTCATTGACTCAAATATCATAAATAAAAACTAAAAATTGTATTGTAAGCTAGTTATCTTATATCAGTAACATGGAAGGAATTACATCTAAGTAATGATTGGAAATTGAAATGCAAATTCTAAGAAAATTTTATAAATTAAGAAAACTTGGAATAGTTGCAAAATGAAGAGGAGGGCATGTTACAAAATTTTGGTAGAAATTATATATATCATTTTACTAATGCATGTTTGACAAATTAATGGTATGCATAATTAGTAATTTCCCATATTTAATATATAAGAATGTATATTGGAATTTTATACTTAACGAAAAAGAACAAGTCAGAAGAAACCTTCTAGTCAGAATGGTCATCTCACAAATTAGAATGAAAGTAGAACTAAATGTTAGAGTACCATGCATTCAATAAATATTTGAGTGACCACTCTGCAAACCCTAGAGCCGATGCCTCCCTCATGGACTCCTAGGGTTTTCGCAACCCCGCAACGAAAGTCATCAGGGCTTCTCCCCTCCCTCATGGTGGCACCATTCGACTCTTAGGGCTCTATGAATCGGCTTGACTCTGTCGCCTGCTAATGGTGACTCCAGCTGCGGGGCAGGCGCTCCCCCCCCTCCTGAAGGTTCTTCAGCTGACAAAGAAAATGTGCCTGTGAACGCTCAGAATGTACCCTCTAACCCCACAGTCCTGCAGGCAGATCTGACTGCTGAACAAAATGACAAACAAGAGGAACAGAACTCCAATATGGAACAAAGGAAGACCTCTTCCTCCACTTGCATATTGATTGTTTCTAAACAGCCAAATATCAACCTACCTGCCCATCACATCAATGAAAAAATCTAGTACATGAAGGACCATGCCCTCATTGGAAAATTCATAGGCTTCTGGCCCACCAAGAAAGCTCTCCAAGGCTAGATTTCCTCTAAATGGAAGCCCAATGGGAATGTTACCCTTTATTTAGGACCAAAAGGCTTCTTCAATGCTATCTTCAACTGCAATGAGGACAGAAACCGCATTATAGATGGCGGCCCCTATTTCTTTAACTCTGCAGGTCTCTTCCTAAGAGATTGGATTGAAAGGTTCAACCCAGACAAGGAGGATTTTAACTGGGCACCAGTTTTGATCCTGATATATTCGCTACCGTTATAATGTTGGGATGAAGAATCCCTAAAAGACATAGGAAGAAACTTGGGTGAGTTCATCAATATTTCCAAAGAAACCAAGCTCAGACAATACACCGCTTATGCCAGAATCTGCGTCTACATGCACCTGGAAAAAGTCCATCCGGATTCGGTAAGTCTCTACCATGACGATTTTGAATGGGTTCCAACAATATATTATTAACATGTGCCTTTTCGATGCCATAAATGTCACGAGCATGGCCATCTCTTCAAATACTGTCCACTCAATCAACCTCCAAAACCTCCCACTGGCTCAGAAACTACAGACGTTGAAGGCTTTACCAAAGTTCCCAATCGTAAAAATGATACCAATAAACCCACTGTTACCCCCAAAGTCTCTCCCCCCTTAACCAGCAACAACTTCGACATTCTTGCGAAACATCCCATCCTGGAAGGGGAATCCTCTCGTCAAAACTCTGATGCCTCCAAAGTGTCCATCCCTATTCATTCTATGACCCCTCGGCTCATCCTTGACCCACCTCTACCTCAAGTCACCACTTAGCCTCAAACACCTCAGACAGGCCAATCCAGCAAAGATAAAGCGTCAGCCATTTGGAACCCCACCCTAATGGAGATAGATGGCAAGCAGCCACAAGAAGTACAGGAAGAAGGCACCAAGGCAGAAATGGATCAACCCTCCCATATGGAGGAAGAACCTAAAATCACTGATCTAGGTGATCTGGACACCTTAGCAATGGAAATGGCTAATAAAACAAAGACTATGATAAGATACCCCCCAGGAAGATCGATAGCCTGGAAGTTGTTCTCTTCATGGCTTAGCAACGCAACTCCTTGGTATGGAAAAAAACTCTTAAGGAGTCAAAGAAAATAGGGTGGCGCACTGATCTATAGAGAACCATCATTCTAGGAGAAATTTTAGTTGAATCTGGGCGATATCCCAAGCTGACCAAGTTCTACCGGCTAGTCTCCCACAGTTCTCAATGAAGCTCACATCTTGGAATATTCGAGGGCTCAATAGCCCCGCTAGGCACTGAATGATTAAGAATAGAATTATGAAAGACAAACCAACTATTTTCTTCATGCAAGAAACCAAATGCACTAGTACTACTCTAAAATCTATCATCACCAAGTTATGGCAAGGCTG
This sequence comes from Pinus albicaulis, assembly GCA_034641835.2. Taxonomy (NCBI): domain Eukaryota; kingdom Viridiplantae; phylum Streptophyta; class Pinopsida; order Pinales; family Pinaceae; genus Pinus; species Pinus albicaulis. The sequence continues at coordinate 1,631,493,737 of CM076578.1, forward strand.
CAATACCATTGTGGTTGATGCAACAGGTGCCTCAGGAGGATTTTCCATTGCCTAGAATCCCCTTCTCAACTCCTTTTCTGATATTCATTCCTCTCATAGTTTCATTCAGGCCTCTTTTCATTTGATAAGCACCAACATCCATGTCCACCTAACCAATTTCTATTTTCCCCAACCCCCACAACAGAAAATATCCATTCTTAACTCCATTGAGATCCTAAATTCCACCGGGTGCCACCCCCTCTGGATCATTGGGGGTGACTTCAATATGATCACCAAGCTCAAGGAAAATAAAGGAGGCATGCCTAGACTAGAGATTAACAGCCTTAGCTTCAAAGAATTTATTCAGAGAAACTGGTTGATCGACCTCCCCTCTTCTAATGGTATTCATACTTGGAACAACAGAAGAAATGGATCTCAGCAGATAGCTTCGAGGTTGGATTGATTTCTCATTTCAGATAATGTGATCCATATTGGAGGCAACATTTATTCCTCCGTCCTACCGTCCGCTCGCTCTGATCATTGGCCAATCCTTCTTTGGTGGTCGCATCTTGTGGTTGCAAGAAATCGACCATTTCGTTTTGATAAATTTTGGCTATCTCATTAGGAATTCAGAGACATGGTCTCCACTTGGTGGAGTAGTTTCACCCCCCCTGTCGGCTCCACAATGTATCAATTCCAACATAAACTTAAGTTTCTCAAATACTCTCTTAAGAGATGGAATCATTCTACCTTTGGCAACATCTTTCAGCATCAAAAGGAATTGGAGCAGAAAATGGAAGATCTGCAGATGCGTATTATACAAGAGGGTAGATTAGAAGCTCTGACTCTTCAAGAAAAGTACCTCCTGACTCGACTAGATGAACGAAAAAAGCAAGAAGAAATTCTTTGGAAGCAAAAGTCAAGAATTCGATGGCTCAAAGAAGGGGAGAAGAATACCAAATTCTTTCATCATTCCACCATTCAAAGGCGCATGCACAATCGTATTTCCATCCCTAATAACAGTCAATGGGACAAGCTAGAGGAACATGAGGATATAGAAAAAGAACTCCTTATCCACTTCAGGCACATCCTCTAGGAGCCTCAAGGAAATAGGCAACCAGCAATCAACAAGATCACGCAGCATATCCCCAAGCTAACCACTGAGGAGCACAATCATATGCTAATCAAACCGGTAATGTTGTAAGAAGTCAAGCAGGCCATGGCTCAGCTTAAACATGGTAAGGCTCTCGGACTTGATGGATTCACATCCAATTTCTTCCATTTCTTTTGGAATAATTTCAAACTGGAAGTCTAGGATCTGGTGGAGGAGTCTAGAAGCATGCATTGGATCCTTCCTTCTCTCAATGCTACCTTCCTTGCTCTTGTTCCCAAATAAGAGCACGTTGTCACTCCTGACAAGTATAGATTGATCGCCTTATGCAATGTCATCTACAAGCTCATCTCCAAGGTGATCTCCAACAGACTTAAACCCCTCATCCCTTTGATTATTTCTCTAGAGAAAACTAGATATGTGGAAGGTCGGAAAATCCTATATGGAATCATTCTTACCAATGAAGTCACTCATTCTTTGAAACATTTGAAGAAAGCAGGAATGCTTCTAAAGATCAACCTCTCTAAATATTTTGACAAATTAAGTTGGGATTACATTAATCAAATGCTCTAGGCCTTCGGCTTTAGTCCCACCTGGACTCGTTGGATATTGAGTTTCATCTCTTCCCCTTTATATTCAATCCTTGTCAACGGAGCCCCATCTCCCCCCTTCTCTTCATCCAGAGGCATATGCCAGGGTGATCCTCTTTTTCCATTTTTGTTCGTTCTCATGGCGGAAGGTCTAGGATGCCTCTTTCAACATGTTGCCTCTTCCCATTCCCTTCGAGGTCTGACTATTCACAATAATCACCCCATTACTCATCAGCAATATTTTGATGATAACATGCTTTTTGGCCACCCCTCTATTCAAGAATCCAGCACCTTCAAATCTCCACTTGACAGCTTCTCAGAAGCTTCCGGAACCACTATCAATTCTTCCAAATCCCAAATCTTCTTCTTCAACACGCCTACCATCACTCAACAAAATATTTCCATAATCTTAGGCTTTTCCATTGCTACTCTGCCTTCTAAGTACCTTGGCGCTCCTCTCATTAACTCTGCTATCAAGCATTCCTCCTGGAAAGAACTCTTGGATAAATTGGACTCCCGCTTTTCCTCCTAGACTCACAAAACTCTTAATATTGTTGGCTGCCTGGTGTTGATCAAATTTTTCCTTCAATCCATGCCCCTTTATCTCTTCTCAGTTCTTTTCTCTCCCAAGTTGATCCTCAAAAGAATCAAAACACTGCAACGAAACTTTCTTTGGTGTAGTACTGGAGAAAATAGAAAATGGGCTCTCGTGAATTGGACCAATGTATGAAAGCCAAAGTTGGCAGGGGGACTGGGACTGAGGGATCCTGGCCACAGCAACGCTGTAATGGGAGCATGCATTTGGTGGAATTGGTTTTCCAAACCCAATACCCCCTGGACCCGTATCTAGACCACCAAATATGCTGACAATAGGCCTCACAAAGATCTCATTCGATTTATTCTTGAAGATTCAGACTCTCTAATCTGGAATGCAGCCAAGCAGTATCGCGCCATAATCCAGGAGCGAAACTTCTGGGAATTTTGTTCAAGAGCCTATGCACATTTCTGGGAGGACTCGTGGCAGCAGATGCCCAAGTTGGCTGACCTCTTTCACAAACCCAGATGGAAAGCTACTCTGTACGCACAAGAGAACAATCAGGTGAATTTTTTTTGGAGACCTCCACTTATTTATAGCTATCGTCAATGGCTTCCAACTGTACATTAGCAGGAGGATTGGATTGGGGAACATTATGAAGAGATTGACATGGAACTAAGCAAAAGGAAAATCAGAGGCTCCAGATATTCTCCGTTGGGGTCATACCACTCAAGGCACCTTCTCTACTCAGGAAGCATACTACTTGCTTTACCCCAATACTTAGGATCCCCAGGATGCGATATGGACACAAATCTGGCGACCAAGTATCTAGCCTAAAATCTCCACTTTCCTTTGGCTGCTCAGTAAGAGACGGATCCTGACATGGGATAACCTTCTCAAAAGAGGATTCATAGGCCCCTCTAGAAGTCTGAATTGTCTTCAGCATGTTGAAACTATCACTTATCTATTGGACACCTGCCCTTTTTCCAACTCCATGTGGGACAATATCACCATTAGGTGCAGAAGAACTAGTAGGGTCAAAGGAGACATTTCCAATACCGTATTAGACAATGGAAATTTGATCCTTCCTTAATACTCTATGGTACCTCCTCCTAGGGCTCCTCCTTTGGTAGGTCTGGAAAGAAAGGAACAGACACATATTTAAGAATCAGACCACTCCTCCAGACATTATATGGACAATCCTTTGTAATAATCTAAAAGAGACTCTGGCCCTGCACCATTGGCAAGACTCAGACATCCCAATTCAGCCTCCAAAAAGTATCATTTGGGCTAATTGGAACCTCTTGGTCCCTTGTTCCCCCTCGAATATTCGCCCTCCCTCCTGCCAACCGGACTCACCCAGCTCATGGAGTCCTCCTCCCCGTGGCCTATTCAAATTGAACTTTGATATAGCTTCCAAGGGCAATCCTGGAGCAGCTAGCTTTGGGGGGGTCTTCAAATATTTATAAGGGACCCCCTCATTATCTACTTTGGCTCTTTGGGGTGGGACTCCAACAATTTTGCGGAATTGGAAGGCCTTTTGTAGGGGCTTCATCTAACTCAGGAGCACAATTTATTCCCCTTAGAAGTGGATGGAGACACTCAAGTCATCATTAACACTGCTCTTCACCTCCTCTGAGGTGCCTCTACCTCCAAACTATCCAAGATTTGGCGTCTTGCAGCAAGGTTTGAACACAGAGAGCAATGGTTGCAGACTCAACGTGTCATTTCCTTCAAGCACGTCCGTCGCTCGGCCAATAAAACCACGGATCTTCTGGCTAACAAAGGGGTTGACCATGATCTTCCCCTCTTCTATGGTCCCCTTTCCAATATCAATGATGCATCCTTCCTCCTCGAATGCACTCAATTGGTGCAAAAATAATCTCAACCCCCGAATGTCAGTGATAGCTAAGCATTGGGACGTGGCGGCTCCTCCACAAGGCACATGGCTCAGCGACATGTTTGCGCATGGCCTCCCTCTGAACGACAATAAATATTGCAAATGGCCACCAACTGCAGGCATTACTCCATCTTCCTAGAACTTCAATACCTATCTAGCGTGCTACCTCTCCCGCTATTTCATGGCACCTTGCTCCTTCTCTCCGGCATTTTTCACTTGCAGCCTTAGTCTCTCTGTCTATTTCGTTGGTTCTAGCTCTCATATCCTCAGTGTCCATTCCCCACCACCTCCACTGCTTGAAGCCTCCATCCAACCTTCTACCTCTCCCCTTGCTGCCCCGGCACCCTTCTGCAACATCGTGCCTTAGAGGCATAGGATGCGCTATCGACGAGGCTGTGGCAGAGACTAGACCTCTCGCCCTCCCATTTCCCTCCATGATGAAAGTCGTCTCCCCTTTCATGAGGAAAATATGGCCGCTATCCAGCTCAATTAAGATTCTTCAGGCTCTCTGGCCATCCCCTCATCTCCGTGACTCTCACCGTGCATGTTTCGGATGTCTCGTCTAGCTCTGCTGGCTCCAGCACACGAAAACGTCTCTGAAAATCTACCATTTCCCCAGCTTACCCTCGTCATGGCCCTGCCAACGAAAATAGCCACATGTTCCTCCAATAGTGAAGGGAGAGATGACAAAGCTATGGATGCAGGGGTGCGTTCCGCTACAACGCCTGAGCCCACAGTGCATCTATCAAAGAAAGATGAGGACTCCTATGATGACTATGGGTGTTTCATAGTTGAAGAGCCTCCTCCACATGACTAGTAGCATGTCTCGCCACTTCAGAATCTATTCGGAGAGGTTATCTACCTCAGATAGGTTTCTCTTTTATGTTCTCATTCTTTTCTTATTCCTGCACAACTCAATATTTTTTTGGAAAATTTTTGCAAATGTTGGTTTCCCCAACTAGGGCTGCAATATTTGGACTAGTTTCCCCAACTGGGGCAGTCACATTTTTGTATTTTTGAACTTTACACCTGTCGAAATTGGCTAGTATAGCAAATGTGGTGGGAAATTTTCGAATTGTATTTTATGTGCCATATAATAGAAATAGTCTTATTTAGAAAAAAAAAAATGAGTGAGGAAATCTAGGATGGAATGGGAATGGGTTTGAAGGTATAAAGAGCTAATCTCGAGTTGTGGCTCTATTGTCCCTCTAATCTATCTTGGATTATTAAGTCATGATGGAATATGAGGAGAAGAAATGTGATAAGAAAAGGTGATGGGAAACAAAGAGATAGCCCATTAGTGGCTATAATTTATTACAATACATATTAAAGCACATGGAAAATACAAATACGTGGAACTTTGGTTCTACGACAGTAATCAAAGAAATATTATAATAAATAAATCCTACAAAGACAGAAAGTAATTAATCATAATATGCCTCACAAATACAATTTTAGAGGACGAAATTTCATATTCAAAACACATAAAGGAGTATCAAAATTAAATATATACAACTTATAGATTATGAGAAAAATATAAGGTAAATTTTCCATTAAAATTAAACTAAGAAATGTTGTGTTGTTCGAGAAAGTGGTATATTCCCAACTCATAGTTTAGTGAATATCAGAGTCACAGAGACTCGTTAATTAAAAGCTTCCAAATGAAAATTACAAAATCTTGTCCATAATATGGCTAATTTCTTGAATAAACAAATCTACAGGATTCCTAATCCAACAGTAAAAATGAACTAGAGTTGGAAGCAGAAATTCGGCCAAAGCACCCTGAAATTCAAACCTGTATAGAAAAATGAGTCAAGGTTAAGGTCACACTGTGCTAGGGTATCCATTTAATAAAACCTTTAAAATAAAAGCCATATTTAGCATTTACTTGTGGCTAGGAAATTTGAGGCTTGTCAATGAACTATTAGTGAAGAAAAGAAAAAGAAAAAAGATACAAGGATACCAACCAGTATGGGTGAGTTAGAAGCACTGTAGCTGTAGAGAGGGGAAAATATTTGATGTTCAACTAGGTTACATGCATGAAAATGGAATGGTGCCACATTAATCTCTACTAAAATTCAAGTGAATAACCTTATATGATATCAGGCAAAACAAGAGTTCAATAAGATGCACAACCCTGTTACCCAATGATAGAACTCAAAATTCTAAACTGAAAAGAATTAAGTTAAACCATATCACTTGATAAGGGTTAAACCATAAGGTTAAATTAGGACAAGAAATAACATTTTTAGGCTAGATTCTAATTTGTGTCATAAAACAAAACCATCACAATAAATTGGAAACATAAGAGGTTATGATCAGAAACCTAGGGAAAAACAAATAGAACCTTATACCATAGAGGAAAATAAATTCTTGATATAGATATTTCAAGGTTAAACAAATTAAAAGAGGATGAAAAAATTACTTAATAATTCACCAAATGAGTGTTAATTTTACCCACACCCATTCCCATTGTAATTTGTTTGCAAAGGATTTAGTGATAGTGAAACGAATTAGATTTTTAAATCACGATAATGAAAAGGTAAAATATTGAGGACATATGCTAGGGTTCCTTACCAACATTAAATGGAAACTTTGGAAAAACCCTGAAACCAACCAAGAATGGTGAAGTTGCAAATGTTACATCTATTTAAATTATCAAAGATGCAAGAAGGGCCTCAATTTTGTTAAAGGCTCGACCCATCCTACAAAATACAAATTGAAATGAGAATTATGACTAGTTAAGCACCAAATTAGTGGAAATACATACATGGGAACAAGCCATAGGTAGAAAAAATAATAGAAAACCACAACATTAGAGGAAATTTCAGCCTAAAAGTGGCCTCATAAGAAAAAATAATAAAATAATAGTTAAAATAATAGAATAAGAGTTATGAATTTTGGAGTGAAAAGAAGAAAACTACTTTTTTTAATTGTATGTTCTTCTTATCACCTTATAGGTTTGCTCAAATTTCAAGTGTAGACACTCATTGGATGTGGAATTAAATTATGCATCCAATGAGTACCCATCATGCATACTTTTGAGAAGACCCACATTGATAAAAATTGAATATACATTAAAAAAAATGTGTTGAACATGTTTTTAAATGTATCTTCAATTTTTGACAATGTTGGTCTTCTCAAAATTATGCATGATGGACACTCGTTAGATGCAGAATTAAATTATGCATCCAACGAGTGTCTACACTTGAAATTTGAATAAACATATAACCAAATAAGTTAAAAATACAATTAAAACAAAGAAGTTTTTCTTCTTTTCCCTTCAAAGTATTTACATGTGCCTCTTTTTAAATTTAAAGGATTTGATTGGTTTACATATTATGACATGGAAATAATGTGAAAATTTCATGGGCAACTTTATGCTAAAATTTTCTCTGATGGATTACTCACCAGAGAAAGCTATGTTGTAGGGAAATTTTGTGTTAGGAAGCCACCTACATTCAAAAAAACTGATATAACACATGTGTACTCAGGGAGGAAAAAGCAGAGGGGATTGAACCCTCCTCCTTCCTCCAAAAGCAGCATCTTGGTGGCTGAAAACAATTGAGTGAAGCAAGAAAAATGGAAAAGACATCCCTAGTCAATCCAAGTGAGCACATAACAACCACTGGATTACATTGTATGATCTTTTCCATAAATCCTAATATTCACGTGAATATGGTGAGTGGGAATTCATTGGAATGGCCAAGTGGCATAGGGAACATGGGAATTGGGATCCAAAGACACAAAGGAATATACATCCACACAAACCCAAGAACGAATTCATATCAAGTGAGCATACAAGCTATATAATCTAAGCCATATATGGAGGTCTATAACCTTAACGAGAAAGTAATTATGTAAAAATGAGAAGTTAATGTATACATCATAAGTTACCCCCCCTCGGCCAGACTATATGTGTGTGTGTGTGTGTGATGTGTCAAGTAATTATGATGATTCAAAAACGGATATTATAGAATGTGAAATTAGGTAAAATAATTATGCCTAGCCTACATGAGTTAGTTATGATAATGAAAATAGCATAAAAAGGGAGTGGTGAAGCATGTAGCAAAAAAAACTAGATATACAGCTTGTACATAACTACGATGTATGCACGAGTGAAATCATGACATAAAATAAATATTGTAATCGCCTGAGAGAGAGTAAGTATGGAACACTTTATTGAAAAAAATGTGTGAAAATTAATGTATATTACATGTGGTATCAAAGTTGTAGGTTCAGCATTGAGGCCTATGGGCCAACACAAAGTTGAAGTTAACAAGTTATTGAGTGAAAAGAAACCAAAAATAAAGTAATGACAGAAGCATCTTCTTGATTTCCTAGTGGAGGAGAGCATATCTAAGTGTTGATAGGAGACAAAGTGTCAACTCCTACAAATAATTATTGGAAGTTAAAAAAAAATGGAATTAACCAAAAGAAAACTAGTTTCCTAAATAGGTTGGTGGATATTACATCAAGGAGGAAGAGAGATGTCAATAATTTGGGTAATTTCTATCTTTAGGGCTAGAAAGCAAGAGTTGTATTATTTAGAAACATTAACAAAGACTAAAGAGAATAAGTCTGATTGGTTAAAAACTAAAATAAGAGTATATGCAAGGTAAAGGGAAAATTGCATTGAGAAGTTCAAGTGTGTATATATCATAGAAGACCCCGAATAGGGTGAAATGTAGTAAGAAAAGTAAATTTATTGAAGGAGTGGGGTACCATAAATACACTGCTCAATCAAATAAATCATTGGAACTTATAGTTGGTAACTAACTACACTAAATTGGTTGAGAAAAGTGTATAAATCATGTGTTGATGATAACTATGTCAAAAAGAACAAAGATTATTGTTTTAATCTGACCATTATACCAAGAAAATATTTTTAAAAAGGCATTGGTGCATGTACATGTTCAGATCTAAAGAGAATTCAATACCATGATGGAATATATGAAAAAATAAATTACACATGGATGTCTTTATTGCATAGCACTTCAATCTCAATGGAATACCTTATACATTAATAAGAAATAAATACAGTACAAATCATTAAAAATAAAGGTACAGTTCCAAGCACAATGACGTAACAACAGGGTTACACCGTCACAAAAATTTACTATAGAAGGGAGACAACAACTTTACGCCATCTTAAGATTGAGGCTAGGGCAAGTAAAGTATATAATAATAGAGGAGATGACTCCATTCCTAGTTCCAATAGTACCAAAAAAAAAATCTAATAAATGTTGTGTCAAGAAGTTTGAGGAAGGTAATCGAATGCATATGGTAGTGAATTAAATCCTGAAATCCAATAAGATAGATATAAATGGTATAAGTGACTATTATAGATATAATGTAAGTAGGGGGGGAATCAATATCCAATAAAGGATTAAGGGGGGGATTTTTCCTCCATTCATAATTCAAAAATAATCAAGAAAAGAAATATAGTGTGAGAGGTATAAAAAACTAGTTGTTAAAACTAAAGAATTTATTAGGATGTAAGCTAATAATGCTTTAAGTTTGAAATGGACTTGGAAGACCTACTTTTATTTACAAATTGTTATAGTATTATATTTATCTATCAAATGTAAAAGTGGGATATAGGTACGATGGAAACTTCTCTTTTGACTATTTTGTCGTACAAACTAGTCTATGGTATTTGTACATTTATTACCATTATTTTATTCACTTTACAAGACTGATATGCATTACAATCAAGGAATTTACATGAGGGAGGTGGTCCCTTAGATGTTAAATCCAAGACCATTGTAGTGAAATAATGTTTTTGATTGGTGATTTTTTATTAAGAGAGACGTGGAATGCAACACATGAATAGCATGCAGTAAATATTTTTCTATGAATAAAACAAGGATGTATATACTTTATAGCACTAAATGGTTATCAAATAATTTTATGGGTGTTCCTTAAAAAGTTATATAAGGATGTTAACTAGCAATTTTCCTTGTTAATATGGTTTAATCGGAGTAAAATGGTGGTATAAATCTTGTAACAGAGAATGTTGTACAAGGTGCGAAACAAGTACTTATTAAGTGAATTATGTTAAGCATAAAGGTCGGTGTTTTCACTCCTTCCTTGGAGGTTAATATTAAAATATGGAGTAATGAGGGGAAACCCCAATAACAAAAAAGTAAGGGTGTGATAAATTTTTCTAAACTAAATGTTTAGACTGCATGGATTAATTGATATTCAAGCATACTTAGGAATGGTAATAATAAATTTATATATGCTTAGGGACATAATTAAGAAAAACACCGCCCAGAAATGGTGACAAGAACCTGTTGAAGCCCCAAAAATCAATGCAACAACATTAGGAAAACCACCTGGTCGGGGACTTAAAAATCGTCCCTTTGTTAGTCAAGGTTGTCATTGATGTCAATATGGAATTATTAGGATGGAAATATTCTTGTGCTTTCATAACCTCATGTATATTATGATGATTTCCTTACTCATAATCACTAGTCCCTCTTGTTTGATAGTGATGCCATTATGACGTCAAGCCACTAAGAAGAAGTCTTGTCCTAAATAACTATTGATCATAATGATGTCCTTGAACTAACCATGAAGACACCATAACCTCATGTATCCTTTCTCTTGATGAAGATGCCCTAGAAATCATGTTGATGTCCTTACTCTTGATGAAGGAGACCTTCTTATTGATGTTGCATATGATTAATGACATATCACTGCACTATCTTGATGACATGGTGACATTGATGTCATACATGATGATGTATATGGTGATGACATGGACAATGAAGGAATTGGAGATCACTTGATGACATATGATGATTAAATACAAAATAAGTGGAGACCTCACTTACAAAAAAAAAACACTTGGTTACATATGACAATCAAGAAGCTCTTGTTGTCCTAATCATTTTTTGCACTAAATAATTCAAGGTAAGTAACAAAGAAAAAAAAAATCACCACCTTAGAGTCAATATTTCTCAATGGGACCTAGACCATCTTAAAGAGGATTTTTTCCTCTTTCCAATGAGCTCTTACACACCCTGAAACTCCCAGTAGTTTGTGAGAAAATGAACTTTCAAGTTTAAAAATAATATTTTTTAAAGCCTAGCCGACCTATGCTCAGTTCCTTCATGTCAGCCATCTAGCCCAACAAATGGGTCTTTTCATAAAGACGAATCACTATAAATATAAGACTGCAGATCCTCATTTCAATCACCAATTTTTCGATCAAAAATTACAGACATATACCACAGGAAGTACAGTTCAAAAAGAAGGCCGAGGAGGACTTTTAAGATCATTGTTTTGGGCATTTCTTTACATTTCGCAGTAGAACAAGCCTACAGGAGCTCGATTGAGGAGAATATTGAAGAATACAAAGTGTTAGCTTGTGGACAGTCTCATAGTAAAGCTCATATCACTTTCTAAAGGATAGAACTATAATATAGGAGACTCATACTTGTCTTAAGGAGACACAGACCTATTTTTAGAGGTTCCGATAGGCTGTCAAGTGACCAAATTGCAGCAAACAGACTTGTGGCTCGGTTGCATTAAGGATTGCAGTGATACCTCAGTGCCTTAGACATTTTATTAAAGACAATATTTTGGATTGTTTGGAGACTTACCTGTGGAGACCATCTACACCATGATTTGTGGAGAACATATTCTTTCCAAACCTATAAAGGGGTAAAACTTGCACAAAGATAATTTTCTTTTTGGACCAGTGAACCAATGACCTTGGAAACACATTCTTTGGAAGTTTGGAAGCATAATACTTTGCAAATATTGTGAAGCCTATTTGAGCTGAAGATTACATTAAAAAATTGAAGACATGAAACTCTTGGTGATATGTTCTGAGTGGACCTTGAAGCAATCTGTATAGAAAACATCCTTGAAGCATTGAAAGGTATTTTGATTATTTGTGAAACTTGAAGATAACAGACATTGGAGCATCTTTAGAGCAGTCATTGAAGATATTTAAGTTGCCTCATTGAAGAACCCTTGGAGCAGGAGTATTGAAGCATCATGGCAATCTTGGAACATTGTGTTGAAGACAATTTGAAGAATCCCACTTGTGAAAAACATTAATACTATTGAATACATCTTCTTTGAAATTTGTCATTAATAAGTGAAGATACTCTTGGAATAAACCCTCATGCATAGTTGAAGCTTGATGAAGATCTTCCTGGAGGCATTATTGAGCATACCCAATGCATGATAGAATCTTGTGAAGACATGCAAACCTTAAGGCTTAGTGCAGCTGATTGAAGACATCTTGTTGAGAAGCCTTAGCTAATCTTGGAGACATTATTGATGCGTTAAAGTAATCATGAGGTGACTTTTGGAAATATTTGTTTGGGTATGATGAAGAGCAGTGGTGACACCTTATAAGAAGAAAAGGTTGTCATTAATGATGTGATGTGTAGACTACAGTGAAGAGTAAGATGAATATTGCCAGGGCTCGTTGAAGAAGACATTGGGAGCCATGAAGTATAAACAAATATATCTTGATAAATTGAAGCAGGAGGTTGGAGCCTCATAGAGACAAGTTTGGTGCTTTGGAAGATAGGGTTGGAGCCCTATAGGATAGGAGTCCTCAAGAGACCAGGTTGGAGCCTGTACCAGATATAGGGTTGGATCCCTTGAGGTTGGTGCCTCAGAATTGACAAGGTTGGAGCCTTGGAAGTCCAAGTAGGTGCTTGGAAAATACAGGTTGGAGCCTAGGAGATTAAAGATTGGTGTCTTCATCTAGGGTTGGAGCCCTACATATATTGTACTTGATAAATTGTAAATAAGAAATTAATAAAAGCATTTATTCTTATTTTTCATTTTGTGTTCTAACTATAGGTGATCTAACTGGTAAAATTAAAAATTGAAAAGAAATATTGATTCACCCCCCTCTCATTATTTCAAACAATTGGAATCAAAGCCAGTACCTTCACCCAAAGCCTAACAGCTTGAAGGTTGATCATTAGAACACAAATGGCAAAGCCAAGGAAGAAAGCCTCCAATCCTCCTAAAGATGTGTCTTCCTCAAACATTGAAATTGAAGTAAATCATTTTGCAAAGGCTCCATTGTTCAATGGAAATTTTCATATATGGGTGGCAAGAATGAGGAATTTCTTGAAGACTCAAGGAATTGAAGTTTGGAAATCAGTGATTACTAATGACACGATGAACGAAGAATCCAAGGAATACAATACAAGAGAAATGAAGGCAATTTTGAATGGTTTACCAAATTCTGTGAAGGCCAATTTTGAAAAATGTTCGTCAACAAAAGTCATATGGGAAAAACTTCATGATCTTCACTCAAAAGGAGCGTTGACAATGATATCTAGTCAAGAAGATGATTGAAAACAAGAAAGAAGTCCAGAATCTGTCAAGGAAGCTGAAGATAAGAGAGATTACAACAAGGCTAAAGAAAACCTAGAAGATGAAGAGAACAAATAATACTTTGAAGAAGATATCTTGAAAAAACTTATGGCTTCCATGGAAGAGATTAACAGTTTGAAAAATGAAAATGAGGAACTTAAGAAGAAAGTGTGAGATGGTAACCAAGGAAAGAAAAGGAAGTAAGTTGACTTTGTCAAGCTTCAAGTACAAGAAAGAGATGAGGATCTCACCAAACTTAAAGACGAATTTCATCAAAATAAAAGAAAGCATCATGAAAAATTCATATCTATGACAAATCAATTGGATAAGGCAAAGAAAAGGGAAGAAACTTTGTCAAGCCACCTTGAACAAAAACTTAAGAGCTTGAACAATATTGAAGCAGAGATTGGTCAATACAAGGAAGAGGTCTCCTCTCTTAGATCTCAACTAGAAGAAGCAAGGAAATAAGCGCAAGAAGCTAAGAAGGTGATGGAAAATATGGCATTCATAGAAGGACAAGTTAATGAAACAGAAAAGGAGAGAAACACCATGATATGCCAACTAGACGAAAAGGATGAATAAATCTTGAAACTAAAATCAGGCATCAATCTTCTCAAGGCCGAAACATGTGAAGCTACAAGAATAAAAGAAGAAATGGAGAGCAATCTAGCAAAGGAGAATGAAGAAGTATTCATAATGAAATCAAATAACATCTCCCTTAAAATTGAAGCACATGAAGCAACAAGGATGATGGAAAAAATGAAGAGGCAACTACTTATGAAAGATGAAGATTGTGAAAAGTTGAAAGGAGAAATTGTCTTTCTTGAAAAGGAAGTTGAATTGCTGAATAAAAAATTGAAAATCTCTCAAACCCTAGATGACATCCTAAGTCAACAAAGGTCTCCCCTTGATAAATCAGGGCTTGGCTATGCAGGTGAATCCTCAAGCAAGAATGATAATGCTTCAAACAACAAAGATGTGAGGAACCTAGAAAGAAAAGTTGATGCTCCCAGTTCCAACAAAGGCAAGGAGAAGAATCAAGAAAACAATGGAAGAAATTATACTCTAAGAAGACTTGCATATGGTGTCAAGAATACAAAAGGAAATGAATATCATCAAAGAATCCCAAGGCAAAAAGACTTCAAGAATTCTTCAAGGAACTCCTCATCACCTAGGTACCAAAGTATATTTCTTGGATATTGATATTCTTGTACAAACTTTGGGCACATGGAAAAATATTGTAGGGCATATCACAAAGACAAATACAATGGTCCCTGTTAATCTCCTAGAAGCAATTTTGCAAGAAGAATTCATGATTTCTCATTCATGAACAATATGGAGTGCTTCAATTGACATAAAATTGGACATATGGCTTGTGAGTGTAATTTGACTTGGGTCCCTAAAACCATGACAAACAAGCCAGAGAAGAAAGTTACACAAGTGTGGAAAAGGAAGCAAATTGGATCCGAAAGTCTCTTGAACAATCCATCCAACAACACATGTTGTTTATTTGATGAAGACATCCCTGGCAGATGTGATATTCCAAGTGTTTCATGATGAGACTCTGTCAAAGGAGACCATGCATACTATCAGGGGGAGATTATGATTCTAAATCATTCTTTTAGAAGTTATCTGTGAATAGGCCCTATGAAATTCTTGATGAGTCACACATGGACAATCTTGAGAGATCATCTCTCAGGAGTAAATCCATTGAAGAAAACAATGAAATTGTGAATATTTCTTCTACTTGATCACAAGGCAGCAATCTTTCTTGTCTAAAAAAGCTAGAAGAGGTTATGCAGGCCGGGGAAGTCGGTTCATCCATGGATAAATGTAAACACATATATCATGGACCTGATTGCCAGAAATAAGAGCACCATGATAGGGGGAGCATTGTACCTATGAAGAACTATTATTGACGAATAAAATATGATAAAGAGAAGCAGCTTGATAGGGGGAGTACTTGAGCACCCCTTTTTCCATTGATGTCAAAGGGAAAGAGAATGTTGAAGGGCAAGAATATTTCCATCAATGATAAAGGGGGAGATTGTTAGTCAAGGTTGTCATTGATGTCAATATGGCACTATTAGGATGGAAAATATTCCTGTGATTTCATAACCTCATGTATATTATGATGATGTCCTTACTCATAATCATAAGTCCCTCTTGTTTGATAGTGATCCCATTATGACGTCAAGCCACTAAGAATAAGTCTTGTCCTAAATTACTATTGATCATAACGATGTCCTTGAACTAACCATGAAGACACCATAACCTCATGTATCCTTGCTCTTGATGAATATGCCCTAGAAATCATGTTGATGTCCTTACTCTTGACGAAGGAGTCCTTCTTATTGATGCTGCATATGATTAATGACATATCACTGCACTATCTTGATGACATGGTGACATTGATGGCACACATGATGACGTATATGGTGATGACATGGAAAATGAAGGAATTGGAGATCACTTGATGACATATTATGATTAAAGACATAATAAGTGGAGACCTCACTTACAAAAAAAAAAAAAAACACCAAGTGACATATGACAATGAAGAAGCTCTTGTTGTCCTAATCATTTTTTGCGCTAAATCATTCAAGGGTAGTAACAAAGAAAAAAAAATTCACCACCTTAAAGGAAATATTTCTCAATGGGACCTAGACCATTTTAAAGAGGACTTTTTCCTCTTTCCAATGAGCCCTTACACGCCCCGAAACTCCCAGCAGTTTGTGAGAAAATGAATTTTCAAGTTTAAAAATAATATTTTTTAAAGCCTAGCCGACCTATGCTCAGTTCCTTCGTGTCGACCATCTAGCCCAACAGACAAGTATTTTCATAAAGACGAATCACTATAAATGTAAGATTGCATATCCTCATTTCAATCACCAATTTTTGGTCAAAAATTACAGAGATATACCACAGGAAGTACAGTTCAAAAAGAAGGCCGAGCAGGACTTTTAAGATCACTGTTTTGGGCATTTCTTTACATTCTGCAACAGAACAAGCCTACAGGAGCTCGGTTAAGGGGACTATTGAAGAATACGAAGTGTTAGCTTGTGGACAGTCTCATAGTAAAGCTCATATCACTTTCTAAAGGACAGAACTATAATATAGGAGACTCAGACCTGTCTCAAGGAGACACAGGCTTGCTTTTAGAGGCTCGGATAGGCTGTCAAGTGACCAAATTGCAGCAAACAGACCTGTGGCTCGGTTGCATTAAGGATTACAGTGATACCTAAGTGCCTTAGACCTTTTATTAAATTCAATATTTTGGATTTTTTGGAGACTTACCTGTGGAGACCTTCTACACCATGATTTGTGGAGAACATATTCTTTCCAAACCTATAAAGGGATAAAACTTGCACAAAGATAATTTTATTTTGGACTAGTGAACCAATGACCTTGGAAACACATTCTTTGGAAGTTTGGAAGCATAATACTTTGCAAATCTTGTGAAGCCTATTTGACCTGAATATTACATTAAAAAATTGAAGACATGAAACTCTTGGTGATATGTTCTGAGTGGACCTTGAAGCAATCTGTATAGCAAACATCCTTGAAGCATTGAAAGGTATTTTGATTATTTGTGAAACTTGAAGATAACAAACATTGGAGCATCTTTAGAGTAGTCATTGAAGATATTTAAGCAGCCTCATTGAAGAACCCTTGGAGCAGGAGTATTGAAGCATCATGGCAATCTTGGAACATTGTGTTGAAGACAATTTGAAGAATCCCACTTGTGAAAAACATTAATACTATTGAAGACATCTTCTTTGAAAGTTGTCATTGATAAGTGAAGATACTCTTGGAATAAACCCTCATGCATAGTTGAAGCTTGATGAATATCTTCCTGGAGGCATTAGTAAGCAGACCCCATGCATGATAGAATCTTGTGAAGATGTGCAGACCTTAAGGCTTAATGCAGCCGATTGAAGACATCTTGTTGAGAAGCCTTAGCTAATCTTGGAGACATTATTGATGTGTTAAAGCAATCATGAGGTGACTTTTGGAAATATTTGTTTGGGTACGATAAAGAGCAGTGGTGACACCTTCTAAGAAGAAAAGGTTGTCATTAATGACGTGATGTGTAGACTACAGTGAAGAGTAATTTGAAGATTTTCAGGGCTCATTGAAGAAGACATTAGGAGCTATGAAGTATAAACAAATATATCTTGATAAATTGAGGCAGGAGGTTGGAGCCTCATAGAGACAAGGTTGGTGCCTTGGAAGATAGGGTTAGAGCCCTAGAGGATAGGATTCCTCAAGAGACCAGGTTGGAGCCTGTACCGTATATAGGGTTGGAGCCCTTGAGGTTGGTGCCTCAGAATTGACAAGGTTGGAGCCTTGGAAGTCCAATTAGGTGCTTGGAAAATACAGGTTGGAGCCTGGGAGATTAAATATTGGTGTCTTCATCTAGGGTTGGAGCCCTACATATATTGTACTTGATTTATTGTAAAGAAGAAATTAATAAAAGCATTTATTCTTATTGTTCATTTTAAAGCATTTATCAGTTATAGGTGATCTAACTGGTAAAATTAACAATTGAAAAGAAATATTGATTCACCCCCCTCTCAGTATTTCCAACAATTGGTATCAAAGCCAGTACAATCACTCAAAGCCTAACAGCTTGAAGGTTGATCATTAGAACACAAATGGAAAATCCAAGGAAGAAAGTCTCCAATCCTCCTAAAGATGTGTCTTCCTCAAACATTGAAATTGAAGTAAATCAATTTGTGAAGGCTCCATTGTTCAATGGAAATTTTGATATATGGGTGGCAAGAATGAGGAATTTCTTGAAGACTCAAGGAATTGAAGTTTGGAAATCAGTGATTACTAATGACACGATTAACGAAGAATCCAAGGAATACAATACAAGAGCAATGAAGGCAATTTTGAATGGTTTACCAAATTTCATCAAAATAAAAGAAAGCATGATGAAGATTGTTCAAGCTCTTAAGCATCATGAAAAATTCATATCTATGACAAATCAATTGGATACGGCAAAGAAAAGGGAAGAAACTTTTTCAAGCCACCTTGAACAAAGACTTAAGAGCTTGAAAAATCTTGAATCAGAGATTGGTCAATACAAGGAAGAGGTCTCCTCTCTTAGATCTCAGCTAGAAGAAGCAAGGAAACAAGTGCAAGAAGCTGAGAAGGTGATGGAAACTTTGGAATTCATAGAAGAACAAGTTAATGAAGCAAAAAAGGAGAGAAACACCATGATATGCCAAATAGACGAAAAGGATGAAGAAATCTTGAAACTAAAATCAGACATCAATCTTCTCAAGGCCAAAACATGTGAAGCTACAAGAATAAAAGAAGAAATGGAGAGAAATATAGCTAAGGAGAATGAAGAAGTCTTCATAATGAAATCAAATAAAATCTCCCTTAAAATTGAAGCACATGAAGCAACAAGGATGATGGAAGAAATGAAGAAGCAACTACTTATGAAAGATGAAGATTGTGAAAAGTTGAAAGGAGAAATTGTCTTTCTTGAAAAGGAAGTTGAATTGCTGAATAAAAACTTGAAAATCTCTCAAACCCTAGATGACATCCTAAGTCAGCAAAGGTCTCCCCTTGATAAATCAGGGCTTGGCTATGTAGGTGAATCCTCAAGCAAGAATGATAATGCTTCAAACAACAAAGATGTGAGGAACCTAGAAAGAAATGTTGATGCTCCCAGTTCCAAAAAAGGCAAGGAGAAGAATCAAGACAACAATGGAAGAAATTATACTCTAAGGAGACCCTCATATTGTGTCAAGAATACAAAAGGAAATGAATATCATAAAAGAATCCCAAGGCAAAAATACTTCAAGAATTCTTCAAGGAACTCTTCATCACCCAGGTACCAAAGTATATTTCTTGGATATTTCTATTCTTGTACAAACTTTGGGCACATGGAAAAATATTGTAGGGAATATCACAAAGACAAATATAATGGTCCCCATCAATCTCCCGGAAGCAATTTTTCAAGAAGAAGTCATGATTTCTCATTCATGAACAAGATGGAGTGCTTCAATTTCCATAAAATTGGACATATGGCTCGTGAGTGTAACTTGACTTGGGTCCCTAAAACCATGACAAACAAGCCAGAGAAGAAAGTTACACAAGTGTGGAAAAGGAAGCAAATTGGATCTGAAAGTCTCTTGAACAATCCATCCAACAACACATGTTGTTGATTTGATGAAGACATCCCTGGAAGATGTGATATTCCAAGTGTTTGATAATGAGACTCTTTCAAAGGAGACCATGCATACTGTCAGGGGGAGATTATGATTCTAAATCATTCTTTTAGAAGATATTTGTGAATAGGCCCTATGAAATTCTTGATGAGTCACACATGGAAAATCTTGAGAGATCATCTCTCAGGAGTAAATCCATTGAAGAAAATAATGAAATTGTGAATATTTCTTCTACTTTATCACAAGGCGGCAATATTTCTTGTCTAAAAAATCTAGAAGAGGTTATGCAAGCTGGGGGAGTTGGTTCATCCATGGATAAATGTAAACACATCTATCATGGACCACATTGCCAGAAAGAAGAGCACCATGACAGGGGGAGCATCGTACCTATGAAGAACTATTATTGACAAATAAAATATGATAAAGAGAAGCATCTTGATAGGGGGAGTACTTGAGTACCCCTTTTGCCATTGATGTCAAAGGAGGAGAGAATGTTGAAGGGCAAGAATATTTCCATCAATGACAAAGGGGGAGATTGTTATTCAAGGTTGTCCTTGATGTCAATATGGCATTATTAGGATGGAAAATATTCTTGTGATTTCATAACCTCATGTATATTATGATGATGTCCTTACTCATAATCACAAGTCCCTCTTGTTTGATAGTGATGCCATCATGACGTCAAGCCACTAAGAAGAATTCTTGTCCTAAATGACTATTGATCATAATGATGTCCTTTAACTAACCATGAAGACACCATAACCTCATTTATCCTTTCTCTTGATGAAGATGCCCTAGAAATCATGTTGATGTCCTTACTCTTGAAGAAGGAGTCCTTCTTATTGATGTTGCATATGATTAATGACATATCACTGCACTATCTTGATGACATGGTGACATTGATGGCACACATGATGATGTATATGGTGATGACATGGACAATGAAGGAATTGGAGATCACTTGATGAAATATGATGATTAAAGACATAATAAGTGGAGACCTCACTTACAAAAAAAAAAAACACTTGATGACATATGACAATGAAGAAGCTCTTGTTGTCCTAATCATTTTTTGCACTAAATAATTCAAGGGCAGTAACAAAGAAAAATGTTTTTCACCATCTTAGAGGCAATATTTCTCAATGGGACCTAGACAATCTTAAAGAGGATTTTTTCCTCTTTCCAATGAGCCCTTACACGCCCTGAAACTCCTAGTAATTTGTTAGAAAATAAATTTTCAAGTTTAAAAATAATATTTTTTAAAGCCTAGCCGACCTATGCTCAGTTCCTTCATGTCAACCATCTAGCCCAACAGACGGGTATTTTCATAAAGACGAATCACTATAAATATAAGACTGCAGATCCTCATTTCAATCACCAATTTTTGGTCAAAAATTATAGACATATACAACAGGAAGTACAGTTCAAAAAGAAGGCCGAGGAGGACTTTTAAGATCATTGTTTTGGGTATTTCTTTACAACCCACAACAGAACAAGCCTACAGGAGCTTGGTTGAGGGGACTATTGAATAATACGAAGTGTTAGCTTGTGAACAGTCTCATATTAAAGCTCATATCACTTTCTAATGGACAAAACTATAATATAGGAGACTCGGAACTGTCTTAAGGAGACACGGGCCTATTTTTAGAGGCTCGGATAGGCTGTCAAGTGACCAGATTGCAGCAAACAGACCTGTGGCTCGGTTGCATTAAGGATTGCAGTGATACCTCAATGCCTTAGACCTTTTATTAAAGTAAATATTTTGGATTGTTTGGAAAATTACCTGTGGAGACCATCTACAACGTGATTTGTGGAGAACATATTCTTTCCAAACCTATAAAGGGATAAAACTTGCACAAAGTTAATTTTCTTTTTGGACCAGTGAACCAATGACCTTGGAAACACATTCTTTGGAATTTTGGAAGCACAATACTTTGCAGATCTTGTGAAGCCTATTTGACCTGAAGATTACATTCAAAACTTGAAGACATGAAAGTCTTGGTGATATGTTCTGAGTGGACCTTGAAGCAATCTGTATAGCAAAAAATCCTTGAAGCATTGAAAGGTATTTTGATTATTTGTGAAACTTGAAGATCACAGAAGTTGGAGCACCTTTAGAGTAGTCATTGAAGATCTTTAAGAAGCCTCATTGAAGAACCCTTGGAGCAGGAGTATTGAAGCATCATGGAAATCTTGGAACATTGTGTTGAAGACAATTTGAAGAATCCCACTTGTGAAAAACATTAATACTATTGAAGACATATTCTTTGAAAGTTTTCATTGATAAGTGAAGATGCTCTTGGAGTAAACCCTCATGCATAGTTGAAGCTTGATGAAGATCTTCCTGGAGGAATTATTGAGCAGACCCCATGCATGATAGAATATTGTGAAGATGTGCAGACCTTAAGGCTTAATGTAGCCAATTGAAGACATCTTGTTGAGAAGCATTAGCTAATATTGGAGACATTATTGATGCTTTAAAGCAATCATGAGGTGACTTTTGGAAATTTTTGTTTGGGTACGATGAAGAGCAGTGGTGACACCTTATAAGAATAAAAGGTTGTCATTAATGACGTGATGTGTAGAATACAGTGAAGAGTAAGCTGAAGATTGTCAGGGCTCGTTGAAGAAGACATTGGGAGTCGTGAAGTATAAAAAAATGTATCTTGATAAATTGAAGTAGGAGGTTGGAGCCTCATAGAGACAAGGTTGGTGCCTTGGAAGATAGGGTTGGAGCCCTAGAGGATAGGAGTCCTCAAGAGACCAGGTTGGAGCTTGTACCAGATATAGGTTTGGAACCCTTGAGGTTGGTGGCTCAGAATTGACAAGGTTAGAGCCTTGGAAGTCCAAGTAGGTGCTTGGAAAATATAGGTTGGAGCCTGGGAGATTGAAGATTGGTGTCTTCATCTAGGGTTGGAGCCCTACATATATTATACTTGATTTATTGTAAAGAAGAAAATAAAAAAAGCATTTAGTCTTATTGTTCATTTTGTGTTCTAAATATAGGTGATCTAACTGGTAAAATTAGCAATTGAAAAGAAATATTGATTCACCCCCCTCTCAGTATTTCCAACACACTTTTTCGTTTGGAATGGTGGCTCCGACTAGATTTATGGGACCAGTTTCTCAGTTTGATATAGTTGGGGTGAATGGATGGTTTTATCATTGTATGTAACTTGATAGATGGAAATATTAGCAATCTTGCAATAAACAATGTTAGCCTCTCTCATAAACAATTATAAATCCAAAATAAATTAAATATTAAAATTTAGGAATTTATGCCTAACTCTCTAGATTTGGTTGTTCCTCTAAGTTAGGAGTTAGTTTAGGTCTAGAGATTCTTTCAACCTAACTAGGGTCCCATATTGGTGTATGGTTGAGAAATTGTCTCAACCAAAGTGTTCAAGATAGATGCACTATCTTGAGACACATTCTCCTCATCTATTTAATTGTATTATTACATTATTTTAATAATGAAGAATACGTGAGGAATGTCATGAGGCTAAGGCCTTTTCCGCCATGTTTGTGTTTCTATGTTTTTGGTGTGTTTTCTCTGTGTGTTAAATCTTTGTTATTTTCAACATGTGGTATCAGAGCTGCAGTGATATTTTTCAGAGAATGGCTATGAAGGATAAGTGTCATGAGGCTGAGTATTTTTTAATATGGTGTTGAATGTCATGGTGAGGGTGTCGACCGAGTGCTCTTTTTTGTGAGTGCACTAAGTTGGGAAACTAACCTTATGGATTTCCTACGTGAAGCATGACTGGTTTTTTTATCGAATTGGAACCTTCCTACATATGATCTCTGTTGTAATTGAAATTTCCTTGTTTTTGTTTTCTGCGTGGAATTGTTTGGAGGGTCTTCCTGTCAAGATAAGATTTCCGGTGAAGAGAAAGGGGGGTAATGTCTGAATTCTACAACTTGCACTTATGTTCTGTCTGTTAGCATAACTCGTCATGATAAATGGCCTGCTAGACACAAATTCTCTCACTGTATTTAATTTGTTAATGGTGTTTAGCTTTTCGCACTGGCATTGATTGTAGAGAGAGTGACATGACTAGGCAATTTTGTTCAGGGAAGAACAATTCCCTGCCTAAAATCCAAGGAAATTAGGTAGCACAAGTAATACATTGATTCTTTGGTTTTTATTCATTCAATTTCTTGGTTGAGCTCCAAGATTGGCGCGATCTGGGTGTGAGGAATGTTGTGGGGAAGAGAATGCTAGGAAAGCATATGAATCGCACAGCAAGCATGTCATAGCTTGGATCTGCAGATTTTGATATCGAATCCCACTGGGTAAATTTGGTTTCTATACTTTTCCCTCATGTTTGAGCTTGTAGTTGCAATGATGGGCGAACATAATGCAAATAGACTCACCCTGGTGGCTTTTTCTACATAGTCTAGTCAAATAGTTATCCGGCGTCTCATTTCCTGCCAAAGTGAGTGTCACCCTTAATGCATATCGAAGGAGGAACAACTTCCATCATAATATAAGAGCGTCTTTTCTCATCATCAAATACACTATTTGAATCTCCACATCTATTAATTGCAGCAAGTGCCTGATAAAATGTCATCTATAAACCTATATGTGTGATTCAATGTGATGTCCATCATGCATAATATATGTTTGTATCGTTGAACCCGATCTCTCTTACTTTGTGCTCTGAAGGTACGTCTTGTTACAATGGTATTTTGCAGGAATTATGTACAGATGGATATTAGATTCATGTATGAGAGTATGTGAGGAATTCGTAACAACTGGATGTGTTGCGCCATGTGAACTTGCTCACTTGAATTCAGGCTCGCTTGTCATGAACTGTCTCACTTGATTTGAACTTTGGTGAATTGAATGTGCTCGCTTGATTTTAATGACATGCTCGCTTGTTTTCTTGCTTGAATAGCATGCTTGATTGTACTGGCCAACTTGATTAAGTTTATCATGCTCGCTTGCTTTGGAATTTTCTTGATCTCTTGCTTGGTGAAACTTGTTTCTCTTGTTTCAATTTCACTGGAACCCATGCTTGCTTGCTGTAGAATTCAATTTTCTTGATTTTTGTTTGAATATTACATTTATTTTCGTTAGAGTTGTACTCGCTTGTTTTCTTTGATTGTTGTTGCAATGAACTTCACGATGGCTCGCTTGATGTTGTGAACTTTGTACTAACTTGATGGAACTTTCTTGAATGAATACTCACGCTCGCTTGCAATAGAGGTGAACTTGCTTTTTGTTTTTTTTAGAGTTAAAACAAGCGCATTTTATGTACTCACTTGATTGTGCTTTAAAGGAAGGGTGTCAAACACTGTCGAAAATGCACCCAAGAGACAAATGACAAGTTCAATCTTGATGACTCACTTAAAACAATGAATTCACTTTGACTTAATTTGACTCAAATTCAAAACTTGGGTGTTGGTTTCAACCAAGAATGCACCCTTACAATCCAAATCATATTACAAGTTCTTCACCATTTGATCCTCTCAAGTTTTGAAGACATGGTGCAAATCAGCAAAGTAACTCTTGCTGATCTTTCACGGAATCTACAACAGATAAGTGAAATGATTGAGTTCCTTCAACTGGAGTCGCAACTACAAAGAAATGAGTTGCAAGAGAAGAGTGATGCTTCTGAGTCTTTGAACCATACAGCTAAAGATGATTCTAAGTCATTCATCTAAACAGCTTCAAGTGTCGAAGTTTTTCAAGTTCAACTTTCTTCCAAGCCAATCATCAAGCCATGGGAAGAAATCCAAAGTAAAATAATTCGAAGAGGCTTAGGATATGTCAAAGATGATGCAAAATTGCATATCCTAGATTATTCAATGCCCATTAAGTTCATCAGTGCAATATTTCCTAAACAAATCACCTTAGCATGTTTTGAGAAAGTTGCAGACAAATAAAAATGAACGCAGCCCAAAGTTGCAGTCAAATCGAAATGTCCTCATTGTCAAAGAACTAGTCATGTGGAATATCAATGTTTTGATCTCCATCCTTGTCGCCATTGTGGCAAGCCAAATCATTCATCAGAGAAATGTTGCAACCAACAACAATCAGCCAGATTGAAGATAAATTATGAATAGATTGATCCTTGGGAATGGTCATCCACATTCAAAATATTGTATCAGTTCTACAACCGAGTACAATCACACCTAGTGCAACTAACAGTGAAAATAATATGGTACTCTCATGTAGTTGAAAGGGGGAGTACACCAGTGCACCACTCCTACACCTGAAGGGGGGATTTCAGGAATAATTTCCAGCACATTGTCTCTCCTTTTAGCTGATAAAGGGGGGGGAAATGTCAATGAAATTAATGATGGTTGTCATATTGAAAGTCTTGAAAACATCAGTAAACCAGCCAGTGTGCATCTTCAACAACCAGTGGGCATGAAAAATTCGCCAGTGGGCAGTAGACAGCAAAGCAGCAGTGAGAATTTTTCAACATAGCAAAAACAACAATGAGTTGTTTTTGACATCATCAGCCAGTGGGCATTCAAAAAATTTTGTCAGTGGACAAAGGATGTCGATTTCACACAAAGGACAGATGGATCCTTTTTCAACTTGGCATGTGATGGAGTTTTAAAGAGAAATTCAGAGATGAATCAGACATGCAGCTGACTCATGGTCTCTTTAGATTGCAGTTTTTTCAGCATCCTGCTCTGGCGGTTTTTTAAGCAATTTTTTTGAGGATCAACATGAGAACTTGGAAGATGGTTCCTCATTATTATTTTGGATTTATCATTGAAGGGGGGAATGTTAGCCTCTCTCATAAATGATTATAAATCCAAAATAGATTAAATAAATTAAACATTAAAAGTTAGGAATTTATGCCTAACTCTCTACATTGGGTTGTTCCTCTAAGTTAGGAGTTAGTTTAGGTCTAGAGATTCTCTCCACCTAACTAGGGTCCTAGATTGGTGTATGGTTGAGAAATTGTCTCAACCAAAGTGTCCAAGGTAGATGCACTATCTTGAGACACATTCTCCTCATCTATTTAATTGTATTATTACATTCTTTTAATAATGAAGAATATGTGAGGAATGTCGTGAGGCTCGGGCATTTTTCACCATGTCTGTGTTTCTATGTTTTTGGTGTGTGTGTGTGTGTTTTTTTTTTCTAAGTAAGACTATTCTATTAACAGATAAAAATATTTACAGCAGGCCTAAGCCTGTACATTTCCCTTTCCAGTGACATTTGAACAGAGAATTTCCACAGAGCATTGCCCTACAGCAGGGAAACCAGTGTTGTACAGTGTTTGAGAAGAAAATCCCTCGCGGGGGAGATGTGAATTTCAGCTTTTGGATCACTAAGCTGAAAATAAACTGAAAGTTTGACAAAACATACACAGAATAGACATTGAACATAAACATAAAAACAGACAAGAACAGGCCTAAAATAGAGGGCTTCGTCATTGAGCAAAAAACAATAGTAGAGGGCGAGACTACTCATCAGGAGCCTCTTCGATGACCCTACACCAAAGAGAATCAGGATTGCCATCGGCATCAAACAAGTCCGCAATGGAATGAATCACCTTCCCAGGAGAAGAAGGAGCCTTCCCACCAAGATCGCGACCATTGTCATTTTGCTTCGAACTCTGGAGACCATTGACAGTCTTAACCTCGCTCGCTTGACCCGCGCTCAGCTGCACGCTCGCTTGACCAGCCTGCATGGAAATAGTCGAAACATGCCCCTGCTGGGCCAAGTTTCTAGGACCCTGCAAGGGCGGGATTTCTGAGAGCAGAGGCACATCCCGGACGCCAGAGGAATTGGGATCCACATGCTAAGGATCTTCACGAAAGGCCACAGTGATTGTGGCAGTAACCCGAGGCCTGGAAAGAGCACAATTGAAGGAGAATTGGGTAGTGTGCGTCTGAGCAGGGGGGTGAGAAGCTAAGGGGGAGCTCATGCAGCGTCCAGAGTGAGTCCTTCGACCACGGGAAAGAGACGAACTACCTTCATGTGAAGAAGAGGAGGAAGTGGAGCTAGGAGAGGGGGAAGGACGTCGGAGACGGCCACTGGAAGAACCTCTGCGACATCGCATCCTATGCCTGAGGCGGGGCATGCAGACAGACACAAGGGGGAGACCAGAAAGAGGAGAGGAGACCACCGGCTGAGGGCGCAAGGAGAAAGACGCGAAAAAGCAATTGCCAGCAAGCGAGAAGTGAAAATTGTTATCAAAATCAAGACAGCAATTCAATCTACTTCTCTTACCAGTAGAAGTTCTATGGCAGGAGACGCCAGCCTTTGGTGAACAGCTTTGCGAGACAGGCTTGGGTAATTCATCCATTGCAAGGAAGCTTACCCTGATAACTCCTATGAACTGAAGAATCCAGAGCCAAGGACCTGTAATAAATGGACCGGAGGGCTGAATCATTTTGCAATACGTGAAATCGCTTCGAGAGTTGAGCAGAGGATTGTAACCAGTGCCGAACATTAATGCAACAGTTAACCACTTAGCAGGTATTAAAGACCCTGCGTCCTTCAGCTCGCGGGAAGGCAGGTGGCTCTCCTAAATGCCCCGCCCCCATCCCATCATCATAAACATCTGCCTCGCCACCCGCATCCGGGGTGTTTTTGGTGTGTTTTATGTGTGTGTTAATTATTTATTATTTTCAACAAACAATATATCTATCTACTATGTATCCCAGGATGAAATATATTCTTTGTGTGATCTACAAAAATGACCTTTCATTGGATGCAAATAAAGATCATACATTCACTTAAAGATATTAAAAAATTTGAGATAATTGATTTAATAAAATATTTATTTAAATCAATTGAATAAATCTTATATCGCAACTTTTAAATGTTTGTATTGCATATGTATCAAATGATAAAAATATAACATGTTCAGAAGTGAGTTAATGTTAATCTGTATTAAAACATATACATGAAACAAAACATCATAAGATAAATAACTATTTCTCATTTGATGCAAAAATATAACACATACGATAAAGGAACCATGTACATGTTCACTCTACTTATTTGAGAAAAAGTACTTGGTCCAGCCTTTTCTATTCAGAAAACTTCAAGAGTACAAAATTACAACATCCGTATAGTCTTCCTTTCAAAATTTCAAGACCCCTTCTTCAAATACATGAAGGGGTTTAAATATAAAAATAATAATTCTTAAAATAGTTATTACAATAAAAAGTAGAGGAGGTTTAAAACAACCCTCCTTAAATAAAGTGGAATTAGAACATAAATATAAATTAAAGGGATGACTTGCTCGAGGATTTTCATGTTGTCTCCTTTGTCATTTGTTCCTTTAGATGAAGGATATTAAGCATAGGCTTAACCTCTGGAGGTTGGATTGGCCTAATGTGCAAATTTCCACTGAAAACAGCATCAGAAAGTGGACGAAGCATGTAGGAAGATGTATTTGTGAGACAGCGCAACATAAGCCACTGGTTGTGAAGCTTTACTAAATATCTCCCATATTTCTCTCAATCTAGCTTTTCTAGCTTCATGGTATGTTCTTCTTTTACCTTTGACACTTCTTGCCACTGTCTTATCAAGTATTTAACTAAAGGCAATGCACCAGAAGGACATTTATCAATAATATTTTATGTGATCATATTTTGACTAACATTTTCCACAATGTTAGTAGCAACATCCTTTACTCAGCAAATGGCTCTTTTTGCATGCTTCAATTGTATATCCCAGTCTGTAAATATTATTTCTTTCTTTGAATCCTCGATCTTGGGTAAGTTCGTCTTTCAACCATCAGCAGAATCTTGTCGGGTGACAAACTAGGAGACTTTATCGCCTATCTCATCAAAACTAATCCTCGTATGTGAAATGAAATTCACAAGTGAATTGTTATGTTCACACAATTGAAGAATACTTGATAATTTCTGACAAAAAATAACTTGTTCCAATAAAAATTTTAGTTCTAAGGCCTCTTTTCTGAATTCATCAATGCTCAATAGAGAGTTGCAATTGGTGAATTACAGTCTCCAAACTAAACTCATTCTGATGCTGAATTTTTAATTGGTCAATGCTCTGCTGGAGCTGTGTGATCTGTACCTATAATTATTGATTGACACTTTTTTTATCTTCCTGTAGCTCTAGTTCAATTTGGATTATTTTCTCATCCTTTTGTTTCATCAACTATTGAACTTCTAAGGCTTTTTCAATGGTTGCAGAAGCAAAATCTCCTGAAAATTGAGTTAGGTGAGTTAGATCCTATGAAGCATCATCCTATGTGTCCTTCCAAAAAACATCCATTGATACATATGCTTGGACAATGGGTTGGGATTGCTCTAATCTTCTTAATTTCTTATGTCTACTCAGAACCACCTTGTGTTTAGGACTGTAGAAAATGTCCAAAGGAGGAATTTCCTCAATATTAAGAAAAATTTTGGTGGTGGGGCAGGCCGAGATGAATTCCACTCTTTCTGTGCTTACTAATTTGTCAAAGGGCTCAATAGTGAACGAGTCCTGAATTTTAATTTGAGGAGTATGCACAATTTTTTGATGATCAATAACTATAGATCCTTGTTATTCCTGGATTTTTAGATCAAAATCCTTCCAAACATCCTTTAGATTACTCAGGAAATCAAAATCCATAGTTTGAACTTCGACTGATTTATCTTGGTCTGTTGTACTAATGACTTCAGTATCCTTAGTTTTCGATTCACTTTCTTTCTCCTTCTAAGCTAATGTTTGTGAGACATCCAACATTTTCAATTGAATTTCTTCCAATCTCTTATTCCTATATTGTTTAAATTTCAGTAATTATTATGGATGGAAGCATAAGGCTTCAAAATTTTGAACTGCAGAATAATTTTCGACAGAATCAAATAGGTCATCGAAATCATCGTCTTCGTGCACAAAATGCCTAATCTTCACTTCGGTAGTGAAATTATTGGCAACTTTAATTAGGTCATACTGTCTATTTGGAATTGTGAATAACTTCAAACGTTCAATCTAACCAATCTCTACAACAACATGCTTGTAATTATCTAGTCCATAAACACCACAATTAATTGGAAAATAAGGCCATGATCCTTTCTTGGCCTCTTTCAGAAATCTAGTTAGGTCGTTTCTAACAGTATTATATGAAACTTCTCTTGCGAGAAGCTTGTCAAGAACATATAGGGGGGAAATGTGTGGTCGAAATAAGCTCCCAAATACTTGGACATAAGTAAAAAACTCTTCACCAAACCATTTTCCTATAGAGGAAAAATCAACTTGGGCCTCCTTTGCCAATCTGGGGGCTTTCTCATTAAAAACAGCTTGAAACAGAAGGAGAATGATTCCATGGAAAATTTTGTAAAAATGGTTCTCATACTTATATTCTCACAACATACTATAGAATATATGAATAGTTACAGGGCCTTGGGTAGTCCATTTCCAACCCATGGCTGGAAAATCTGAGGTAAAACTCACAGCATTCATGATATAGGCACTCATATAGAATTGAGGAAAAGTTTTGGAAGAAATGGAGCGATTTTTCCTATATTCTAAAATCTGAGTGGAAATGTTATTAGATAGAATATTTTCCCAATCCATAACATAGGAATCTGCAGCTACTTCCATGAAAGGGACCCATTCTACTGAAAATCGAGTAATTTTGGGCTAACCAAAAATCCTAGACATCATCGCAAAGACATAACAATAGGGGCTTGCAAGGGAGTCAGTAGAGTACATACCCTTTTCCTCATTATTGTGCTTGTTGGGATTGCTTCTCCATTTCTTTATTGTCTTTGATTTGAGCTCATTTTCTTTGGCGAACTGTGCAAGAAATTCCTTACCATATACCTTTTCGGGTTCTGGAATATGGTACATCATCTTTAGTTCTTTGGCTTTGAAGGAACCAATCATTGTTCCTCTAATAGTAATAAATTTCCTATCCCTGATATTTATATTATCAATAATCCATCTTACCATACTAGTGTATGGTAAGATTTTAGGTCACACAGCAATTTTATGTAAGAAATAATTAGCTACTTCTTCAATTGTAGCTTTGGAGTAATCAGAAGCATCAGCAATTGCCTTTCTTTGAACATTGTGAGGTTTTTCATCATTGAGTAGTTTTTACATGGATTCCCATGAGGAGGATCCACTTTATGGTCAACATGTAGTATATGTAAACAGAGGCAACATATTTTTTCTTTTAGTTGTAGCAGGTGCAGGATTTATAGGGGCCATATGCTTCTTAGATTTTTTAAGAGCTTTAGAAATCTCCAGGGAATTTTTCTTATTCGGGCTCACCTGCAAATAAATGAGAAAGGATAAGCAGAAAGAGGGAAATTTTGGTTTTACAAATGCACAAGTACCATAGCAATAGAAATGTTTAAATGAATGATACTTCACACGCTGATAAGATATGAATTGAATGCTTCTTACAGTAAAATGATTATGGAGGTATGGGTGACAAAACCATTAATTTATGACATTAATGGTTGATATGGGTTGTTGTACACATATAATCATTTCCACATTAAAACCAGATATGTTGCATCGTAGCATTTATCGTGTGCAAATCTTCATTTAATACCAATCGGCTTAGTTTTTTACCGATTGTGATATTGCAATCGCAATATCGACGAAAATAGATGGAGTGCGAAATGTTTAAGTTCACAATAGTGCGATGTGTGATGTGCGATGTGCGATGTGCGATGGACGATATCGCATTAGTGAACATGGTCGAGGGAAGAAGAATGATTATGTTTGTGGGAATGCAATGCGATGAGTATATCGCATCGGGTAAATATGAGAGGTGACAATAGGACTGATCTGAAAGGACTATATTATTTTGTTGTGCTAAGTGTCTTTTCAGTTAATAAACATGTGCATACTTGTCTCCATTTGTTTTCTTAAGTATTGAGGATTTTAACCATGAAATATAAGTGATTTTTGTGAATTAGAAGCATGAAATAAGAGCAAATAACACTGAATAGCAGTGTATAAAAGAGAAATAAAACCACACATAACATTTACATAGCAGGAATGATGAATAATTTCACCCCTCCTAGGCTACATCTGCTGGTCCAGCTCCCAATGGCATGTCCATCATTCATTATGCTCAAAAATTTTCAAATACATGTGTTTACAGGCCTCTAATGGTTGTTTTCTCTGCTCCAATGGCTCCTGAAACATCTCATGATGTGCATCAACTGCATCATATAGATATGATTTCAAATTAGTATCACAATCTTCAAATGCTTCATGATTAACATCAGCTTTAGGCTTAATCATTAGAAGAACAAAATTCTTACTTGAATTTACCATCCTCTTTACCTATCCAGCATCTCCTTGATTTTCCTCTTGTGCAACCATACTTCATCTCCACGTGACACTTGTCAGCCTCTGACTGGTTCAAATAAATAGGAATATTATTAGGTCCATTGCACCATTCCTAGCGGAGATCCTATTTTTTGAATGTTAACTGCAGTTGCTCCAAAATTAGTGGAGTTGATTAGGGTGAAACTGGACAAAAGTTGTTTATGCTTTATCTTGAGCTAGATTCGACCATTCTGAAAGTGTGAATAGTCAATTTATACTATATTATACATTCCAAAATCATTGGTGAGTGTTTTAGAGCCATCAGAGGACTTCTAAGCGATATTTTTCTTCGGAGAAGTTTCAGGGGCCATCAAGGCCATCAGGTGCCAATAGGAGAATGAGGCCAATCCAAAGCAGCCAGTATCCATTCTCAGCAAACCAATAGTCATTTCTGACGATAATGAGAATTTTGAATCCAATGAAAGTATTTTCAAAATATTTTTAGGACTTTTTAAGGCCTATATGCTTCAGAGAATTTTTCAGTGACCCTAGAGCCAAGGGGTGCCACCAGGTGTTGGAGTGGCATAACTGGAGCAACCAGAGGCCAATTTCAACAAGTGAATAGTCTATTCTAACTATTTTTAACATTCTAAATCCAATGGAATAATTTTCAGATTCATTTGGATACTTATGAAGGTTGAGAAGCCACAGGAAATTTTCGGGCAGCCTACGGTTAACAGTGGATGGAGGCATAGATTGGGGACCCAGAGCTCATTTTGAGAAAATGAATAGCCAATTTGGATGTCTGATATATGCTAGAGATAGTAGAAAAGGTTTCATGGATAGAAAATTATTTATGAGGGATATAGTGCCAAAGAGAGGCTCAAGGAAACTTAAGGGCACCGACAGAAGGAGTCAAGTCTAAGGGAGTCGAGATTCATCTTGAGAGAGATTTCAGCCATTCTTGGGGTATGATGATAGTCTAAACCCAATGATACAGTCCAAATAACGATTATATTTTAGTATATACTTGTAAATTGATTGATTCATCATAATCCCAAAGAGCCAAGTCAGTTGACATAGGCTCAAGGAGATGTGGCCCACAATATTCGGGTGAACTCCTATATTAAATTTGTTGTTATGTGTTGATGCTTATTTGCTGCATTTTATGGTTGTTACACATGATTAATATCAGCAAAAACAAATGATCTTAAAGCACTTAAATAGTTAAAAAACATACACTTGTTTCAAGTATAAAATTTTGCACAGTCATGTATAAGCAAGATCTTTTATTTGTTTAACTGAGTGGGAGGTGCTTGTGCATAAGCATCCACCCATTTTCAGATCAAGGGCCATCGGGGCGGGATTTGCAAAATGTGAAATGTGATATGTGATGGCTTACATGGCAGAAGTGGGTCCCACGGGCTTTCCTTATATAATTTGCTTGAAAATATGGTGTTTTCCTTTATAAAAGTTATTTTTTCCTATACACATCGGATCACAATATGTTTCAAGTGAAATTTTAGGATTTATATATGCTTCATTGCATTTTTTCAATTGCGATGATGTGATATTTCTCCACTTAAGTTTTTTCAAGCCCAAATGTTAAGGTTTTATCCCTTTGTTTATCCCTATTTCTATCTAATGGATTACTCTAAGTGTCTTAGTTGTTTTAACTCTAAAAATTAAAAAGGGTCCCCATTATTTTCTAATGTAAATATTGCTAAAATAATGGGGATTGTTGATTAGCACAACAATTGGCGATTCACTGGATGAACCAGTTATCTCTAAAAAGTAATTTCTTAGTATCTTCAAATAGGTAAAAATAATTTAAGGAAACAAGAACTATTTTCAAAATATTCAAATGAATAAAATTACTTTGAATATAAAAAACTCATCTCTATCGTTAGTCTTTCAAAAACCTCTCATAAATAAATATATTCATTCCTCTATATCAATCATTATATAGTTTAAAAGATAAAGTAAGTGTCTTTTTGTAACTTAGTATTTTGATTTTCTCCTTTTGTCATAGGTAGAGCCACTGCTACTAGTATGTATTAATAGCTCAAGCAAGGTTACCTTTTAACCATTAATGATTCAATATCCCATTCATTTATTATTACAATTCTTTGAGATAAATCTTTAATCATAAAACTTATTTTCCTTTTTTTTCTTAAAAAGTCATTGTCCTAGCTTGATGACCAGAAAGTGACAAAGCCATTCATTGGTTATATTTAAACTGAACAAGTTGGCTCTAATAATCATGAGCCATTACCTTGATTTGGTATGCAGTTATGGTAATGTCAGTTAATATTTAACTTATGATCATGGTAAGTAGGCTTGTGATGATACCTCTTATCCTTTTAAGTTTTTATATTTTGAATTGCACTCTAAAAAAGTATTTTCAATGGATGGGGAGAATAATTGACTCCTTAAGAGTTTTGGATGAAAAATTAGGTTAAATATGCTTAGTCACAAAAATTATTTTCTTTGTAAATATGAACCTTTTTTTCTGATTGATGCTAAAGTAAAATGACTTCACAAATTTCAGGTTTATAAATTTTACAATTTTGATGGAAAAAAAATTCAGAGTTCTATAGTATTCATTCAATTTTCTAGTTTGGTAGTTATTTCCTCAAAAAATTATATTCTTTAAAATTAAAAACATAAAATAATTCAGAGGTGTTGTGAACAACCAAAAGTATGTAATCAAACATTATTTTCCTAGAAAAACAAAAGTGTAAATATAGTACATTTAGAAGAAAATTTTCTTCTAAGAAAATATTTTTTTCAAACTTAGCCCATTGACAGGGAGAAAATATTTTCTCCCTTGAAGATCTTGTAACATGAAGGTTGATGGGCCAATTTGTTCTATGATTTGAAATGTTCAAAGCCACATTCTTTGGAATTTGGTGTGCTTGCCTTTTTCCTCATGTTCCTTGTCCCACTTAAGTACGAAGTCTCCAACTTGGAATGTTTTTGGGGAAACAAAATTTGCCTCAAAACAATTTTTCACTATTTGCTAGTGTCGAGCATGATTTAACTTGGCCTTTTCTCTTTCCTCTTACATTTTAAGGATTTGAGACATTCTTAATTGTAGGGAAGAATAAGTTACTTCGTCAATAAATTGAACCAGGGCTAATGAGGGAAGAGCTAAATTTGATGTAATTACAGCTTCCTTCCCATAAACCAAATTAAATGGAGAAGTTCCTATAGAGGCCTTCTGAATAATCATATCTACCCATAGTGAAAATGTTAAAGACTTATGTCAGTTTTTCTGATTCTTACCAATAGTCCTTTTGATGATTCTTATGGGATTTTTATTTGTTGATCCTTCCAAACCATTCCCTTGGGGATAGTAGTTAGTAGAGTATTGAATCTTAAAACCTCCTTTTACAAAAAAGTCAGTCATACTATTTCCCGAAAAATAAGATGCATTATCAAACATAAGTGCATTGGTTAATCCAAATATATTAATAATTAATTGATCAATAAATTCAATAATGGCCTCAAAGTTAGCTACCTTTAGAGGAACAGCTTCCACCTACTTAGTAAAATAATATGTTGTAGTGAGAGTATATTTATGTTGTTTGGATGAGTTAGGAACAATCTCACCTATGATATCCAATCCCCATTGCTCAAAAGGTTGTTCAATGTTGACTGGTTGCAAAGGTAAGGCTAATTTTCTTTGTCTTCCAGCAGCAATTTGGCATGTTTTACATTTTCTCACATATGAATGAGCATCTTTAAACAAAGTGGACTAGTAATATCCTGCATGAAGGATCTTATCTGTAGTGGTATCTCCATTGAAATTTCCACCTGCAGGTCCATCATGGAGTTCCTGCAAAACCCTTTGTGCTTCATATTTCTCAAGGCATCTTAGTAGTACAGAGTCATAGTTCTTTCTAAACAAGACATTGTCTATGAGTTGATATTGACTAGCTTTCAATCCGAAAGCTCTTTTTTATTTTGTAATTGATTTATGTACGAGCATATCCATTTTTCAAATAAAATATTAAATCATTATACTATGATTCAGAGTCATTCAGGCTTACCTCAGCAATATGTACAGTATTATTTGACTCTTCATCATCTATTATGTTGGATGCTCCAGATAGCAGTCTGCAAAGACCTTGTCCTCTAATGATTTTGGTTGGTCTTATTTCAATGTCATATTCCTGCAGAGCAGTTACCCAATTTTCTCTCTTTTCTCCTATTTCCCTTTGAATAAGTAGTTTCCTTACAGCCGAAAATGGAACTATTATCTTAGTGTGTATTTTAAAGAGAAATTTTCTAAATTTCTTCAAATATTTATATACAACAAATTCTTTTTTCTCCACTTCTAAATAATTTAGTTCATCACCTCGAAGATTTGAACTAAAGAATGAAATGGGTGCTTCATTAATTTGTGTTAACACAACGGCATAAGATGTTTCAGATGCAAAATTATATAAAATGAAATTATTAGAAAAATTTGGGCTAGTCAGAGAAGGAGCATTGATGATAGCTTCCTTGATTAGATCAAAAGCTTCTCTTCCATTATGTCTCCATTTGAAGAGTGAATTTTTCTTAATCATTACCTGCAATGGTAAAACAATTTGGGAAATTTTGGAACAAATCTCTTAACAAAATTTATTTTTCCTAATAAGGACTGCATGGAATTTTTGTTATGGGGATGAGAAAGTTCAGAAATTTCTTTTATCATTTCAGGATCTATGCAAATGCCTTCTTTTGAGACAATAAATTGTAACAGTTTTCCTTCACTTAAAGCGAAATAATACTTTTGAGGATTTAAAGAAATTCCATATTTCAAACAATGTTCCAGGATTTTCTTAAGATCATGATAGTGGTCATTTATTTTCTTGGAGTAAATGTTTATATCATCTAAAAAAACAAACAACCACAGTTTTCTTTATCATTCCCCTAAAAGAAATATCCATTGCTCTTTGAAAATTTGATCCTTCATTTATTAGACCAAAGGGCATTTTCTGATAGGCATAAGTGCCCCATTTTTTTCTAAATGTAGTCTTTAATTTATCTTCAAGATGAACTACAACTTGATTGTAGCCTAAAAATCCATCAAGGAAAGACATTAATTCAAAACCAACAACTGATTGCAAAATTTGTTCCATCGGTGGTAATGGGAAATTGTCTTCCAAGCAAGATTTGTTTAAGTTTCTAAAATCAATAAAAGTACGAATATCATCATTCTTTTTCCTAACAAAGACTAATTTTGATACCCATTTCGAATGCCTAACAGGGAAGATAATATTGGCCTTTAGGATTTTTTTGAGTTCCCTTTCGATTTGACTTTCAAGATCAGGGTGTATAGGATTTTTAGTGGATATCATTGGGATAGTATGTTGGATGATAGAAGTATCATAAGTTTTAATATCTTCATATTTCCATGCGAATACATTCTTATATTTCTTCAATAAATGAATGAAGGCTAATATTTCATCAGAGGAAAGACCAAGGCCTAAGTTAATGTTTTGAGGATTAAGATGTGTTCCAAGATTTACAAGTTCAAACCTCAAAGTTGAACTTTGAATTTTATAATTAGTAACTTTTTTTAATATATATTTAAGATCATAAATATCTTCAAGATTGACCACAGACTTAGGTATGGTATTTTCTTCAAGTTTAAGTTTCAATTGCCTTTCATGCTCATCTTCATCGATTAATTGATCATCTTATGATCCTTTTGATGTAAGAAAATTTATAACATCATCATCATCGTTGAAATCTCCAATTAGTAATATTATCGGGAAGAGATGGGCGAAAAATAAACTCTATAGAAAATCTATCTAGACTATAATCTTCTGAATGAATAAATCTGGATGCTACATTATCTATAAGGTCTACACTTGCAATCTGAATTCTTGGAACAGACGAGATATTGAATGCTAAAAAATGAGAGGTAAGAGATTTCACTAATGACTGGTAATGTTTAAGATGACCAGAAATACAGTGTATGGTATTTCTTACATGTTTGACAATTATTTCAGAATCACCATATACCTTTAGATACTTGACACCAAGATTAATTGCTTTGTATAAGCCTTGGACCAGTGCCTCATATTATGTGGTATTATTTGTGCATCAAAATTTAATTCTGCACGTCAGCATTATCTTTTCACCTTCTGGATTGATTAATATACAACCAGCTCCTACACCTTCACCAAATTTTGATCCATCAAAGTATAATTTCTAGGAAAAAAAAAAAGTATTAATGCAAGTTTTATCTACGGTATTTATACACTTGGAAGAGTCTGACTAAGAAAAAATTTCAATCTGAGAATTAACTAAGTTGGTGAGAAATTGAGATTTTTGAGCATTGAAATTCCTCAAAAAGGATTCAGTGGAGTAATTGTCGAGAATGTTATTAGTAAAAGCCATGGGTTCATTCTCTTCTTCGAATTTAGTTACTGAATATTTCAAGTACTTTTCACAGTCTACTGGGATTTGATTTGGCTTACCATTATGGGGAAGCCACATATGAGACCAATCAGTAGCAAAATAAACATGAAGATTTTCTGACCAATCTCTACTTAGGATTAGACCATAAAAATCAGAAATATCAACAACTAAGATATCAATTACTTGATGAACTTTTGGATTGGATGCTAATCTGATAAGGACTGAATTCATTTATCCTAATACCTTAACCTTTGATATGTATAATTTCACAATATGTATTGTAGACTTTTGAGGATATATATTCAATTTCAGACAAAAAAAATATGGCATGATGTTTGAAGAGGCTCCAGATTCTATTAAACAATTATGCACATTTTTGTTGAATACTTCAAAAGTTAACAGGAAAGGAGGAGTGTGCGAATTAGATCTACCACCAATTAAAATAACATCACTTGCATCAATTTTCTTAGGTGAAACACTAGGAGGCTTACCAACTCCTTTATATGCTTTGGAAGTTACAGGAGCAGGCAAGGATGAAGCAAGAGTTGTATGCAATTCTTTAAGTAAAATTTTATGTTGTTGTTTCAATTTTCTCAACTCATGTAAAGAGATATTTGCTTTAATATGTTTCATATCTTCCATTATATTATATTCAATAGTATCAAAGACTACTAATGTCTTATATGTAGCTGGAAGAGTAGAAGAAGTTGGATTTGATTAACAAGAAGAAGTATTTTTATTAACTACTTTGTCCTTAGCAACAAAGGATGAAGACTTTTTCTTTTGAGGTGACTAAGGTAGGTCAGTGGAATTTTTAGTTCTAGTGTTAACTGGAAGTGCCTCGTGTTCATTTTCATCATTAGAGGTTGTAAGGATAAAGTTCCATAGTCCATGGACTTCAACCAGTTCTTCTTCTTAAGATTCTTTTGCAGATGATATTGTTTCATTGTGATCTTCATCTTGATCTGATTCAACATTAGAGATTACATTTGGAGGTTAGGAAACTTTGTTTTTCTTAAAATATCTAAAAGGTTTCTTTGAAGAAGACTCAACTACTTGTTTCTTTATCTCAACCATATCATTTGACATGGTTTTGAGGACCTTTTGTAATCCCTCAAGATCATAAGTATCTTTAGATGTTTTCTTTTTAGTTCCATCCTTAAATGAAACCTTCTTAGTTTGTCTACCTTCTTGTGTAGTTTTCTTCTCTAGAACAAGTATTATTTTTTCAAAAGAAAGAGCTTCTTTCATATTCTCTACTAATGTAGACATATTGGCTCTACCTACAAAAATAGAAATATTAGAATGAAGAGAGGATATGTACCATTCTATTTTAACGTGTACTCCAGGCTTATATGTGGTTGGGATATTGTTGAGAAATTTATTAAATCTAGAGTTGAAGTCTTTGATCTTTTCACCCATGTTTGCTTTAAGATTGGAAATACCATTGATAAGGGTGGCAGTAGTGTGATCATCACCAAATTTAGTAAGGAGTTTTTCTTCAAAAATATCCCAACTAGTAATAGTGCCTGATGATAGTGAAAAATACCATGATCCAGCTAATCCTTGAAAATTATAAGGAAATAATCTAACTACACAATCTTCCTCAGTAACTTCATTAAGATTTATTTCAAGCATAAAGTTATGGATATGTTCCTCTATAGGTAATCCATCATATGGATTATACTTAGGCAACCATATTTCAGGATGCTTAGGTAAATGATGAAGAGGTCCTGGTAATTGAACAGCTCCAGGAATTTTCCAAGGTCTGGCTACCATTATGTGAAGTGGAGGATTAATTTGTTCTGAAGGAGGATTTGGAAAGAAGAAGTAGTTCCAGTAGTGATTGATGGTGAAGAAAAAATGACTATGGAACAAATACTACCTGAAGTAGAAGTTTTAGACTGAGAAGAAGGATGAATATGAATTGATGAAGAAATCGTTTGAGAAGATGTGAAAGAAGGAGGAATAATTGATGATGTTTGAGGGATAGAAGAGGATTGAATCTCGCTAGTTGATGATTGATTTTCAGATATAGGAGTTTTCCTACGATGAGAATTAAGAGTAAATTCAAAGG
This sequence comes from Pinus albicaulis, assembly GCA_034641835.2. NCBI lineage: Eukaryota > Viridiplantae > Streptophyta > Pinopsida > Pinales > Pinaceae > Pinus > Pinus albicaulis. The sequence goes on from CM076578.1 coordinate 1,631,535,125, forward strand.
GATTACTCGGATATTTTCACTCTTAGATCGGGTTAATACACCAGTGCCTTCAAATATTGAAGTAACACTTCCTTATGAGGCTTCAGAAATTATAGGCTTCTCTATCGAAATTGAAATTTCTTTATCAATGTCTGTAATTCAGGTGATTCTAGATTATATTCTGAAGATATTTCTTTATGAACAAAAATAGGAGATTTGGGGGGAGATTGGACAACTTTTGATTTATGAGTAGGAGATTTTGAACCAGGACTAGAAGTTGTGGATTTGGAGAGAGAATGACTCTTCTGATGGTCTTTGCTTATTGGATTAATCTTTGGTGCCATTCATAGTCAAATGGCCCTGATTCTAGCGCCAAAAATTTTGAGGCCCAGAAAATCGGTGCAACTACATCAGGGAAACCACCTAGTCAGGGACTTAAAAACTGTCCCTTTTCCATTTGGAATGGTGGCTGCGACTGGATTTATGGGACCAGTTTGCTAGTTTGATGTAGTTGGGGTGAATGGATGGTTTTATCACTGTATTTAACTTGATAGATGGAAATTTTAGCAAGCTTTAAATAAAAATATATATCTATCTACTATGTATCCCGGGATGAAATATATTCTTTGTGCGATCTACAAAAATGACCTTTCAGTGGATGAAATTAAATATCATACATTCATTTAAAGATATAAAACTGTTTTAAATAATTTATTTAATTAAATATTTGATTAAATCAATTGAATAAATCTTATATCGCAACTTTTAAATGCTTGTATTGCATATTTATCAAATTATAACAATATAACATGTTCAGAAGTGAGTTAATGTCAAACTGTATTCAAACAGATACATGAAACAAAACATCATAAGATACATAACTACTTCTAATTTGAAGAAAAATATAACACATAGGATAAAAGTACCATGTATATGTTCACTCTACTCATTTGAGAAAAATTACTTGGTCCAGCCTTTTCTATTCAGAAAAATTCAAGAGTACAAACGTGCAACATTTGTAAAGTCTTCCTTTCAAATTTCAGGACCCCTTCTTCAAAGACATGAAGAGGTTTAAATATAAAAATAATAAGTCTTAAAATAGTTATTACAATAAAAAGTTTAGGAGGTTTAAAACAACCCTCCATAAAGTAAGTGGAATTAAAACAGAAATAGAAATTAAAGGGATGACTTGCTCGAGGACGGTCCTATTGTCTCCTTTGTCATTTTTTCCTTCAGTTGAAGGATATTAAGCATAGGCTTAACCTATGGAGGTTGGTCTAGAATAATCCATATTTTTCCAATGAAAACAATATTAGAAAGTGGAGGAAGAATGTAGAAATATGTATCTGTGAGACATCGTAGCATAAGCCACTAGTTGTGAGGCTTTATTAAATATCTCCAATCATTTTCTCTGAACCTAGCTTTTACAACTTCATGATATGTTCTTATTTTACCTTTGACACTTATTGCCACTGTCTTATCAAGTCTTTCACTAAAGGAAATGCACCAGGAGGACATCTGTCAATAATATTTGTTGCGATGAGATTTTGACTAACAGTTTCCACAATATTAGTAGCAACATGCTTTGATCTGCAAATGGCTCTTTCTGCTTTCTTCAATTGTATATCCCAGTATGAAAATATTTTTTCTTTCTTTTAATCCTCGAACCTAGATAGGTTGCCCTTTTGGCCATCAGCAAAATCTTGCTAGGTGAAAAACTAGGAAACCTTATCGTATATCTCATCAAAACTAATCCTCATATCTGAAATGTGATTCACAAGTGAATTTCTCTGTTCACACAATTCAAGAATAGTTGACAATTTATGACAAAAAAACAACATGTTTTTGCACCAATAAAGTGTTTAGTTCTAAGGCATATTTTCTGAATTCATCAATCTTTGGGTTATCTTTTACTTGCTCAATAGAGAGCTGCAATTAGTGAACTAGAGTCTCCTTGGAACTAATCTCAATCTAATGTTGAATTTTTAATTGTTCCATGCACTCCTAGAGTTGTGCGATCTGTACCTGTAATCGTTGACTGATACTTTGTTTCTCTACTTGTAGCTCTAGTTCAAGTTGGATGATTTTCTCATTCTTTTGTTTCATCAACTCTTGAACTTCTAAGGCTTTTTTAATGGTTGCAGAAGCATAAGATCCTGCGAATTGAGTTAGGAAAGTTACATCCTATGAAGGATCTGCCTGTGTGTCTTTCCAAACAACATCCATTGATACATCTCCTTGGACAAGGGGTAGGGATTTCTCTGACCTTCTTCTTTTCTTGTGTTTGCTCATAATTGCCTTGTGTTTAGGATTGTATAAAATTTCCAAAGGAGGAATTTCCTCAATATTAAGAACAATTTCGGTTTTGGGGAAGGTCGGGATGAATTCCTCTCTTTCTGTGCTTACTATTTTTTTAGAGGGCTCGGTAGTGAACGAGTTCTGACTTTTATTTTTAGGAGTATGAAAATTTTTTTGCTGATCAATAACTATAGCTCCTTGTTCTTCCTAGAGTTTTAGATCAAACTCCTTCCAAACATCCTTTAGGTTACTCGGGAAATCCAAATCCATAGTTTGAACTTCGACTGAGTTATCTTGGTCGGTTTTACTAAGGACTTAAGTATCCTTTGTTGCCAATTCACTTTCTTTCTCCTTCTGAACTAATGGTGGTGAGACATCTATCATTTTCAATGGAATTGCTTCCAAACTCTTACTCCTATAGTGTTTAAATTTCAGTAATTGTTGTGGATGGAGGCATAAGGTTTCCAACTTTTTAACTACAGAATAATTGTCGACAGACTCAAATAGGTCATCAAAATCATCATATTCGTGCACAAAAGGCCTAATCTTCACTTGGATAGTGAAATTATTGGCAACTTTAATTGCGTCATATTGTTTTTTTGGAATTGTAAATAACTTCAAACATTCAATCTGGCCAATATCTACAATAGCATGCTTGTAATTATCTAGTCCATAAACACCACAATTAATTGGAAAAAAATTTCATGATGATTTATTGGCCTCTTTCAGAAACCTAGTTAGGTCGTTTAACAGTATGATATGCAACTTCTCTTGCGAGAAACTTGTCAAGAACATACAGGGGCAAAACGTGTGGCCGAGATAATATCCCAAATACTCGGACATAGGTGAACAACTCTTCACCAAATCATTTTCCTATAAAGGAAAAATCAGCTTGGGCCTCTTTTAACAGTCTAGGGGTTTCTCATTAAAAACAGCTTGAAACAAAGGGAGAATGACTCCATGGAAAATTTTGTAAAAATGGTTCTCATACTTAGATTCCCACAACAGACTATGAAATATATGAATAGGTACAGGGTCTTGGGTAGTCCATTTCCAGTCCATGGCTGGAAAATCTGAGGTAAACACACAGCATCCATGATATAAGCGCTCATATATAACGGGGGGAAAAATTTGGAAGAAATGGAGCAATTTTTCCTATATTCTAAAATCTGAGTCGCAATGTTATTAGATAAAATATATCCCCAATCGATAACATCGGAATCTACAGCTGCTTCCATGAGAGGAACCCATTCTACTGAAAATCGTGTAGTGTCGGACTGACCAAAAAGCCTAGACATCATCGTAGAGACCTAACAATAGGGGATTGCAAGGGAGTCAATAGAGTACATACCCTTTTCATCATTCTTGTGCGTGTTGGGATTGATTCTCCATTGCTTGATTGGTTTTTATTTGAGCTCATTTTCTTTAGCGAACTGTGCAAGAAATTCTTTATCATAGACCTTTTCGGGGTCTGGAATATGGTACATCAGCTTCAAGTCTTCGGCTTTGAAGGAACCAATCATTGTTCCTCTACTAGTAAGAAATATCTTATCCTTGATATTGAGATTATCAATAATTCATCTTACCATATCAGTGTATGGTAATATTTTAGGTCGCATGGAAATTTTATGTAAGAAAGAATTAGTTGCTTCTTCAATTGTAGCTTCGGAGGAATCAGGAGCATCAATAGTTGCCTTTATTTGAACTTTGTGAGGATTTTCATCCTCGAGTAGCTTGTACATGGATTCCCATAAGGAGGATACACTTTCTGGTCCACATGTAGTATTTGTAAATAGAAGCAGGATCTTTTTTCTTTCGGTTTTAGCGGATGCAGAGTTTACAGGGGCCATATGCTTCTTAGCTTTTTTAAGAGCTTTAGACTTATTCGGGGAATTCTACTTATTCAGGCTCGCCTACAAATAAATGAGAAAGGATAAGCGGAAATATGGAACTTTTGGTTTTACAAATGCATAAGTATTGTTAGCGCTGGAATCATCACTTGGACTGTGGCAAGTGCCTGACCAGACACATCTTAAGCTCAAGGGATTTTCTTATAATTTGATTATTTTTTTTGGAAAGTGGTTGAAACTCACATGCACTAAAAAGGATTTTGAGAAAATAAGGATCTCCCACACATATGAGGGCACTAGTGTATGATGTGGTAGAAAAATTGAGTTTGTATCCTGGTTGTTAGAAGAATGGAAGATAAACAGTGGATATGTAAAACAGAAGCCCACTGCTAAGAGGAAAGGGTGACACAAATTCTAGATCTGAAATGTATAGTGAAAGAATGATTTTAAAAGACTTACAAGAGTCTCACTTTACATTTAAATAATATCATTACAAGGAATGCTTCTGACTAACATGACCTCATGAATCGGGAATTATTGGTGAATTAAGACTGACAAAAACATATTAACATACATGCTAGATCAAAAGACTTATAAAAACATGAAACGGGGTTTAATTCCACCTCAAGGAATGCTTATGAACAATCTTCAATTCATACTGACTCAGGAAATCTTGTAACAAGACTTACAAAAATAGATCCATACGTCTTGGAGGTTCACATGACTTATAAAAGCATTAGATAGAACTTTTATGATAAATCTGAAAAGACAGATAAAGAATGTAAAAACATAAGGGAAAACAATACACACACCACACTGTTCGTGAGTCCTCAAGAGTGCATTTGGATATATTATCAACTCATAAATATTCAACACAATATACATTAAGTTGAACAACCAACCCCCCTTTTCTTCCTCTGTCTTCTATTTATTCATAGTTTTTCAATAGATCTTCCAGTAAGGTTTAGACCTTCAGATTCCTTTCATAACAACTTAACAGAAAATAGATAAGAAGGAGAAAAACTAGATTGTCTGCTATTTTTATCCATTTAAAATCCTAATATAACTCTGATGGAATTAATCATATTGACAAATTTTCTTTGAGCTTTAAGAATATATTGTTATTTGTTGATAAGTGTCGAATCTTTAAAGCCTTTGCTGCCGGATTTTCTGTAAACCTATGATTGTTTCTTGAATGCTGCTTGGTGCCTTGTGGAAACGTGTTGGCACTGAGAGTAATGGTAGAAATATGTTTTAGAGAAACTCCAATGCTATTCATTTTCTTTGGTTTCTTGTTTTTCATGATAGGGTTCCGAAATAAACGCGAAAAAGAGTGTTGGAGTGGAAAAATGTGTATAGATAGGTTTCAAACAAAAGGACCGGGCATGTGAAATATATGAGAAGGAGACACGTTGAATTGTGAGCCAGCGGGAGAAATAAAAGAGGAGCAGGAAATATTGAGATTCAATAGGTTATGGAGGTGGATTGAAAGAGATAGTAGGGTTTCATTTTATTAGTGGAGAGATATTATTAAATAAATGATGAGTAAGAGGATAAAACCTTTTATACGTATATCGCAATCGCAGATCAGGGTCGGAAAAATTTAATCATAAGATATAAGCGGGAGGGAATTTGATTTGTGATGGGGGTGATGACGTAGCAAGAAAGATTGGACCGAGAGGGGTGCGAAATGCAGAGAGGAGGATACATAGTAGGAGGAGTGACGGAGAAAACAATCCCTTCGAACCTCCCCCCCCCCCCCCTCCGCAGTGTTAAAAGCAGAATGGAGAAGAGGGGCCAAAAAGGCATGAGAACGGTGGATCAAAGGGTAGGGAAGATCACTAGGCCAGTGGAAATCTCAATCGCATTTTAGAGTTTATAACGAATTCCTGAGTGCCTATCCTCCTGAGCTTGAAAATTGCGATATGAAATTGGATCCCACCAATATCGCACATCACACTTCGGCGTTTATAACATGATCTCGAGTGCCTATCCTCTAGAGCTTACGATGTGCGATGCGGAAAGGGTGACGTGGAAGGGAAAGGTCCCACTCAATATCACAATCGGGGAAATGAGGAAGCAGAAGTGAATGCGGTAAGTGAACTTTGCGAAAATGGGATGTGAAAAGGTAGGTGGGGTCCATTAAACGGATTTTAAAAGCGAATAAGTGAAAACTTCGTTAAGTCAATGAATATGGTAAAAATTTTCCAAATCATAATATAAAGGATTTTTCTAAAACATTTCAAATGTTATGAAATAGATCAAAAAGAAATGATGGGTCCCAGCAATATCGCATATCAGAAATTTTGTAGGATTCAGCAATGGTTACATGTATAAGGTTTGAATATGTGATAGAAGGTAAGGTAAAAAGGGTATAATATGATATGGCTATTAGTGGGTGTGCGGAGCTTCTTTTTAACTATAAAATTTGAATTTTAATAGTTAAAAAGGGGTTTTGAAATAAATGAAATGATGGAATTTGGGTTTTTTTGGAAAAAAATGAAATGAATGAAGGTAGAAATGAAATTTTCTCAGCACTAAACTTTGACAGCGACACTTTCATATTACAACATAACTTAAAAGGTAGATCGATTCCTTGGAGAATGATGACCAGACTTTGAAATTCTTTAAAAATTGCAGTGCTAACAGTGGTTCCTATTGGGGATGAAGTCCTCCCTGTGAGGCTTCAAGGATTGTAGTTCCAGTGCCTTTTCTAGCCCTTATTTCTCCAACCAACAATTCTTCTCATTAACTCAAAAATACTGGCATGCCTAGCCATTGGGTAATGGAGTCATAAGCTAGATTTCAATCTTCTGCAACTTACTTCAACATGACTGAAATACAGAAATCAAACTACAATCTAAAACTGAAAATAAATTCTCAAGTGGCGACCTTATTCATCTTCCTACTTCTAATCAGCTGAAATTCACTTGATCAAGTGTATACAAACTTCCAAAAGAATTTTTTTAACAACTGATTTCTTGACATGTCTTCGCAACCATTGATGAAAGGCTGAAAATTATGGAGTATAGTCTCTAAATGTGACTCATACTTGCTGCTATGGACGAGAAGCACTACAAGACTAATAAAAAGAGATACTTTCAGAAAACTAAACTCCATATAATCATAAATAGGATCTGCAAATCAACAAGGAGCCTTAGTCAAAACAACTTTCAGTTCAAGGATAGGCTGACCCATACTTTCCTCTGATAGAACAATGCTTTGATGAAGAACTTGTTCATATTTTTCCCAAATTTTTTCTTCGATACTGTATCCTTGTAGCTCAGATTTATACATTTCAAATATAGGCTCATAACTGTTTCTTTTATCATCAATTCTCAGTAAAGGTGATAATTCCTCGACAATTTGTATGAGTTGAGCATCATCTTCTTCCTCGGATTTAGATTCATAATTGTCATAGATTGGATCATCACTGTAAAATTTTGGTATAACCATGTTTTCTTTACATTTATGTTGTTCACCATCACTTTCAACTTGGTTATCAAACTAATAGAAACATCCTAGAGCGAAACATTCGACTGGATACCTATCTTTATAAAAGGAATTAAAAGCACCATGAGACTCTTTCAAACAAGTGATGTTATTTTTAGGAAGATCTCTACACCAATTAAGGGCTGCACCCTCCAAAGAATATCTAAATAACTTAATCTTTACGTCTTCATGAACAGAATGCATCCTATGAATCCAGTCATGAAAATCCCATAAAAACTCAGGGGGTACGTCCCAATCATGTCCACTAAACATTGGAAGAGAAAATTCCCATTCACTTATATCTGGAAAAGGATTAGGAAAACCATCTATATTTGTAAAATTGCAGAAGGCATATCTTTTAGTGAGGATCACTTCCATCAGAGTGTTTGATTTGAAAACAGTGGAGTTGCCTCTGGATTCTTTGTCATGGAGTCGCTAGGTGAAATATCACAATCTTCTTCATGTCGCCAATTCTTGTTCACCATCAAGAATTGATCATCAACAATTTAAAACAAGAGACTCAGGAGAGTACTTCGTTTCAAGGCATTCATCTCCTGGAAAACACACCAAAAGATGTTAGCACTGGAATCAGCACTTGGATTATGACAAGCGCCTGACCAGACACATCTTAAGATCAAGGCCTTTTCTTATAATTTGATTTATGTTTTTTGGAAAGTGGTTGAAACTCACATGCACTGAAAATGATTTTGAGCAAATAAGGATATCTTACACACATGAGGGCATTGGTGTATGATGTGGTAGAAAATTTGATTTTGTAGCCTAATGGTTAGAAGAATGGAAGATAAACAGTGGATATGTAAAACAGAATCCCACTGCTAAGAGGAAAGGGTGACACAAATTCTAGATCTGAAATGTATAGTGAAATAATGCTTTTAAGAAACTTACAAGAGTCTTACTTTACATTTAAAGAATCCTATTACAATGAATTCTTCTGACTAACATGACCTCATGAATCAGGAATGCTTGGTGAATCAAGATTGACAAAAACATATTAACATGCATGCTAGATCAAAAGACTTATAAAAACATGATACCGTGTTTAATTTCACCTCAAGGAATGCATATGAACAATCTTTAATTCATACTGAATCGGGAAAGATTGGAACAAGACTTACAAAAACAAATCCATATGTCTTGGAGGTTCACAAAACTTATAAAAGCATAAGATAGAACTTTTATGATAAATCTGGAAAGATAAATAAAGAATGTAAAAACATAAGGGAAAAAAATACACATACCACATAGTTCGTGAGTCCTCAAGAGTGCATTTGGATATATTATCAACTCAAAAATATTCAACATAGTATACAATAAGTTGAACAACCAACCCCCTTTTTCTTCCTCTGTCTTCTATCTAGTTATATTTTTACAATAGATCTGCCATCAAGGCTTAGACCTTCGGATTCCTTTCATAACAACTTAACATAAAACAGATAAGAAAGAGAAAAAGTAGATTTTCTGCTATTTTTAGCTATTAACAATCCTAACATAACTCTGATGGAATTAATCATATTGACAAACTATCTTTGAGCTTTAAGAAAATATTATTATTTTCTGATAGGTGTCTAATCTTTAAAGCCTTTGCTACCATATTTTCTGTAAACCTGTGATTGTTTCTTGAATGCTGCCTGGTGCCTTATGGAAATGTGTTGGTGCTGAGAGTGATGGTAGAAATCTATTTCAGAGAAACTCTATTGTTGTTCCTTTTCTTTGGTTTCTTTTTTTTAGTGATTGGGTTTCGAACTAAATGCGGAAAGAGTGTTGGAGTGGAAAAACCCGTATAGATAGGTTTCAAACAAAAGGATCGGGCATGTGAAAGATATGAGAAGGAGACACGTTGAATTATGGGTCATGGGGAAAAATAAAAGAGGAGCGAGAAATATGGAGGTTAAACAAGTTATGGAGGTGGATTGAAAGATATAGCGGGGTTTCATTTTATTAGCGGGAGAGATTATTAAATAAATGATGAGTGGGAGGAGAAAACCTCTTATACATATATCGCAATCACAGATTGGGGTTGGAAACTTTTAAGCATAAGACATAAGCTGGAGGTAATGTGATTTTAGATGGGGGTGATGATGTGGCAAGGAGGTTTGGACTGAGGGGGGTGAAAAATGCGGAGAGGAGGATACGTAGCAGGAGGAGCGATGGATAAAACAGCTTTTCAGACCCACCTCCCCCCCGCAATGTTAAAAGACGAATGGAGAAGGGGGGCCAAAAAGGCATGAGAAATGTGGATCAAATGGCGTGGAAGATCACGAGGTGTAACGACCGGTGGAAATTGCAATCGCATTTCGGCATTTATAACGGATTCCTGAGTGCCTATCCTCCTGAGCTTGTGAATTATGATATACGATTGGGTCCCACAAATATCACACATCGCACTTCAGCGTTTATAACATAATCCCGAGTTCCTATCCTCTATAGCTTGCGATGTGCGATGGGAAAAAGGTGATGTAGCAGGGAAAGGTCCCACTCAATATCGCAATCGGGGAAATGAGGAAGCGGAAGTGAATGCAGAAAGTGAACTTTGCAAAAATGTGATGTGAAAAGGTAGGTGGGGTCCATAAACGGCTTTTAAAAGCAAATAAGTAAAAACTTCATCAAGTCAATGAATATGGTAAAATTTGTTCAAATCATAATATAAAGGATTTTTCTAAAACATTTTGAATGTTATGAAATGGATCAAAAAGAAATGATGGGTCCCAAAAATATCGCATATCAGAAAGTTTGTAGGATTCGATAATGGTTACATGTATAAGGTTTGAATATGCGATAGAAATTAAGGTAAAAAGGGTATAATATGATATGGATGGTAGTGGGTGTGTGGAGCTACTTTTTAACTATAAAAATGGAATTTTAATAGTTAAAAAGGGGTTTTGAAAGAAATGAAACGTTGGACTTTGGGTTTTTTTGGAAAAATGAAAGGTAAAAGAGGGAAAATGAAATGAATGAAGGTAGAAATGAAATTTTCTCACCAATACACTTTGAAAGCGACACTTTCATCTTACAACCGAACTAAAAAGGCAGATTGATTCCTTGGAGAATGATAACCAGACTTTGAAAATCTTTAAAAAATTGCACCACTAACAAGTACCATAGCAATAAAAACGTTTAAATGGATAAGACTTCACATGCTGATAAGATATGAATTGAATGCTTCTTACATTAAAATGATTATGGAGGTATGGGAGACAAAACTGTTAATTTCTGACATTAATGGTTGATATGGGTTTTTGTGCCCATATAATCATTTCCACATTAAAACTAGATCTGTCGCATCGCAGCATTGCTCGTGTGCAAATATTCATTTAATACCAATCGTCTTAGCTTTCTACCGATTGTGATATCACAATCGCAATATCGGAGAAAATAGATGAAGTGTGAAATGTTTAAGTTGACAATAGTGCGATGTGCGATGGACTATATTGCATCAATGAACATGTTCGGGGGAAGAAGAATTATTATGTTTGCGGGAATGTAATGTGATGATTATATCGCATCAGGGAAATATGAGAGGTGACAATAAGACCGTCAGGGCAGGATTTGTGAAATGTGTAATGCAATATGCGATGGCTTACGTAGCAGAAGTGGGTTGCGCAGGCTTTCCTTATAGAATTTTCTTGAAAATATGGCTTTTTCTTATACACATCAGATCGCAATATGTTTCAAGTGACCTTTTAGGAGTCATATATGTTTCATTGTTTTTTTTTATTGCGATGATGTGATCTTTCTTTGCTTAAGTGTTTTCAAGGCCAAATTTTAAGGTTTTATCCCATTTTTTATCCCCATTTCTATCTAATGAATTACTCTAAGGGTCTTATTTGTTTTAACTCTAAAAATTAAAAAGGGTCCCCATTATTTTCTAAGGTATCTATTGCTAAAATAATGGTGGTTTTTTATTAGCACAACAGAACCCAAATAATAGTACATAGTTATAATTGTATAAAACTATAATTTAGAATCACATGTAAATGTTGATTTGTACTACTATTATGTTTGAAAATGAAGTATAATGAAGGAAAACCTTGTAAATAATCTCATTACAAGAAATATGAAGTTAAGGAAGGTTTTATAGAATGGAAATCCAGTGCAAGGATGAACACTTGAGAAACGTAGTGGTGCTAAAATCTTGTAAATATATATTCCACACAAGGTATGGTTCACAGGAAATTGTGTGAATCTATAACACCAATTTGGATGCTTTGTAAGTACCATGAGTGCACTCTATATATATATATATATATATATATATATATATATATATTTGTCTGTGTGTGTGTGAGAGAGAGAGAAGGAATAAATTAAATTATAAATAGGGAGTACAACGTATTCTTATTGGGTTGTGCATGTAGACTCCAAATATTCATTGGAAAATGTTGGAGTACATGCAAATAGTTAAGAGGGGTTTTGAATCCTGCAACTAGTAGCATGCTCTAAGTAGAGCATATAGAAAACTAAAACTTCAATAGTTGAACAAAAGCTACCATGACTATGGATATCTTCTCCATGTATGAAAAGGACAGCAATATCAAATGAGGGTTTTACCCCTTAAGCTACAATGAAAAAACTCAAGTGGAAGTATTAGAATCAAAATTATCGAATATGGGATTTTCATTTTTTTCGGTTCTTCAACTTTCTACAAACCATAACAATTTTTTTGTGTAGAATTTCATTTTGCGATAAAAATAAAAGTTGTGAGAAATTTTGTTAGCTTTCTATTACTTATTTTTTGAAATTTTTTTATGCAGATTTGATATGTCAACTTAGTGTTTCTTTGAGCGTGTGTTTCTTAACAATCAAAGGATTCATAAAAAGTCATGTTATGACGCAATGTTGTATTCATTTAAAATTTGTGTTTTTGAGAAAAAAAAATGTGTTACAACAATCTAGACAAAGTCTACTTTGGTTTCGTCATATTTACAAAGCCAATGGATGCCTATCATAATTACTAGAATTTTTTGAACTGGTCCAATACGAAAAACTGCGTATTTTGGATATGTTTCGCGACGCAAGAAATTTCTTAACATATAAGTTATAAACTAAAAATCTAAAAGCTACCCATTAGAGACGACGGACCAATGTAATGCCCCATAATTTTTTTAATTTTTTTTACATTGTATTTTTGAAGATACAAAATTTTGATTTCACTGAATCATAATGACCCTTAGAAATTGTTTGCACCTATTTTATTAGAAAAATAATTAAAATTAGTAAACGTTTATGAAATTCCACAAAAGTTATATTTCCTGAAAGTAGATTCAATTCTGAAAATGCTTGTCTTGGTTCTGATAGTTAATTAACAACCTTTCATGGAGTTTAATCAGTCCAAAGTTGCAGAAACGTATTCAGAGCCTGGTTTTTGCATAACTGGTGACGCATTAGTTCGGTCGTACTATGTTTTGCGTCGACGGCTCGTTAAGTCTAACGACTTATTAGTTCGGCCGAATTTTTAATCAAAAGTTTGGCCGAACTATTGTATAACTTTCGGTTAGCCGGAAATTTTTGCGGAGCCTCTACTAAAACACATTTTGCGGCAATATAAAATGCCGCAAAATTATTCACAATTTTTGCACATTTCGCACATTTCATCTCATTTTACAAAGATCTTGGTTTGGGTTTAAAAAATTTTCTTCAAATTTTGGATTTAAGAGAATTTCTTGGAAGCAAACTGATTTTACAAAGAATTGTTTTGGGTTTAAAGAATTTTTTTGGAAGACATTTCTTGGAGGCGGCCTGATTTTGCCAAAAATTGTTTTGAACTTAAAAAAATTTCTTGGACGTACATTCAAAAGACATTTCTTGGAAGTATGTATGTGTTTTGAGTTGAAGTAAATCTTTGAGTTTCGTTTCATTTTTATAAGACATTTTTCTCTCGAATTTTTTAAAGTAAGTGTTTTGGATTGGAGTATGTATTTTTTGCAAAAACTTTAAACTGAATTTTTTTATATTAAATCTTTTGTGATATTTTTTGTAATTGAGTTATTGTCTAATTTTTTGAAGGAAATTTTTTGAACTTCATACCCTATTATCATGGTAAATCGAAGAACTTGTGCAAGAAAATATGATCAAAAAAGAGACCCTGAGGAACGTAGAGAAGAGACGAGACAACCTCGCAAAAGAAAGTTAGAAGCCCTCTCAATTATTGAAGAGGAAAATCAACCTCAAGCAAAAATTGAAGCAGGTATGTAAATGTAAATATTATGATCTATTGATATATTTAAAATTTTCCTAATGTAAAATGTGAAGCTTAATTTTTATTTGATGAACTAATTTGAAAAATATTTTGTTTAATGTAAATAGACAGAGATATTCCTCAAAATATTGAAGAAGAAAATCAACCTCAAGTAGAAATTGAAGCAGGTATGTAAATGTAAATATTATGATCTATTGATATATTTTTAAAATTTTCCCAATGTAAAATGTGAAGCTTAATTTTTATTTGATGAACTAGTTTGAAAAATATTTTGTTTAATGTAAACAAACAGAGATATTCCTCAAAATATTGAAGAATAAAATCAACCTCAAGCAGAAATTGAAGCAGGTATGTAAATGTAAATATTATGATCTATTGATATATTTAAAATTTTCCTAATGTAAAATGTGAAGCTTAATTTTTATTTGATGAAATAATTTGAAAAATATTTTGTTTAATGTAAACAGACAGAGATATTCCTCAAAATATTGAAGAAGAAAATCAACCTCAAGCAGAAATTGAAGCAGGTATGTAAATGTAAATATTATGATCTATTGATATATTTAAAAATTTCCTAATGTAAAATGTGAAGCTTAATTTTTATTTGATGAACTAATTTGAAAAGTATTTGAAATTATAGATATATTTATTAATTTAGTTATTTATTGAATATGTACTATTTTTTCGAATATGTACAAATGAAATCACTATCGATAATGAGATGTTAGAAAATGTTGACACTCACACATATGGAGATAAAAAACCTGACCATGTTATACGATATCGTGTTAACTGCATTTTTGAAAATTATTTCTTAAATAAGCGGGTGACAGTTCAGGCTCAAATGTTGAAAGGTCTCCTATCATTAAAGAAATTAAAAGAAGCTACGACACTATTGGGTATTCGAAAATCAACCAAAGATATAAAAAAATGAAGGAAGATGTGATAAAAAATATGAGTAGTGCTATAAAGTCAATTGAGAGATCTAGAGAGAAAGATGTTTCAATTGTACGTAGAGGAATACAGATGGCAATGATTTCATCAAGTACTCAAGAGAATCGTTTGGTAACATCTATGGCACGAGCACTGGGAACCTCGCGAAAAAATTTGCACAAACATCAGAAATTTCGGCTGCAAATAGATGTAAATGATGAACTCGCTTGTTGGAGAGCTATTTGTAGGCAACCATACAAAGATAGACTTGGATAAAATGTTAAAAAAATAATATATGAATATTGGAAGAACAATTCGCGTGTTTCACCAACTGCAAGGCATGTGATGCGAAGAAGAATAGCATGAAATCAGTACGAAGAACATGAAAAATATCTCTTGGAAACCACTCAGATAGAGTTATTCAACAAGTTCAAAGAAGAGAATCGTCAAATTCATGTTTCACTCAGTGCTTTTGTTCAACAAAAACCATGGTATGTAAAACCTATCACCGTACGCGACACTTGTTGTTGCCGGTATCATGTGGAATTTGAGTTATATTATGACACATTCCTTGATTTCGGTAGAACATTATGGAAGGATTCACCTCCTCCTTCCACTATCCGTGAATTCATATCTCAAATTCTATGTGAAAGAGAAAGCGATGAACTATTTTACAAAAAGAAATGTGTTGGTGGTAAAAATGCGATGATTGTGGAAATTTGACTAAATTTCAAAACAAATATCGTATTGATATAAATGATCAATCATTGTCCAACATGAAAGTGAAATGGAAGAGATATGAATATATCGATACATCGATTCAAGGTGCAAATAGTGTTAAAATAATTGAATTACTAGAAGACGAAATTTTTCTGATAGACTTTTTGAGAAAGTTTGAGGCATAAATTTACAAATACACCAAGCATTCCCATAGAGCTCGATGGCAAGACTTGCAATTCAAAAAATCTCGTGAAGTTTTTCCACCAGGGACCATTTTGTCAGTGATTGATTTTGCAAAAAACTACACATTTGTTCCACAAAAATAAATTCAGAGTGAATACTATCATTCTGACCAAGTCTCCATGCTCGTCCATATTCTATATAGACATGCTGAACAAAATGTCGATCATATAGAAAGCACGAGTGAAAATCGACATATCATTAAAGAATATCATTTTTATATTAGTGACGATCGTACACATGATACATGTTTTGTACAACATTGTTTTGGAAAAATTTATGATTCATTGAAAAATCGTGGAATAACATTCAATGAACATTGGATATGGTCAGACGGATGCGCAGGTCAATTCAAATCTACACAATCATTCTTTTGGTTGTGTTGTCTTCATAAGAAAACCTACATTAAACATTGTTGGAATTTCTTTGAGACTAGCCATGGAAAAGGAGAACATGATGGTGCAGGAGCATGCATAAAACGAGCACTTCAAAGATATCAAATGAACCACTCTGCAAGCCGACTTGTGAACGCTGAAGAAGTTTTTCAATGGTGCATCGCTGCTCTAAGCCATGAGAGAAACCCATCAAGAGAAGTGTGCAGGTACATTAAATTTAATTTATATTGGAAATCTAATTTTAAACATTGTACATTTATCATGCAATGATTATCTTTGATTGTATTTTGATATCATATTTACAAATTCTTCTTCTAATTTTCCATATAAAGGTTTTTCTGGCATATTGGAATCGAATACGTGGATAGATCAATTGGAAATGACATTGAAACAATAAAAGAGACTCGAAAATTGCATTCAATTCAAACAAAGTCGTCCAGAAATGTGTTTGCATTGGATAAAAGAAAATATTCTTGTTTTTGTGATGTTTGCATAGACAACACAAAATCCAATGACGTTTATGAAAACAAAATGTATGTGAACGATTGGAAACATACAGAGCTAAATACAAAGGGAAAAATGTCTGTTGCAATGTTTGAAGAAATGAAATCAGAGGAAACTACAATATCATCTGATGGTGATAGAGTTTCTGATCTTGTTAGAGAAGGTAACATTTGAATTAATTTCTAATGATTTAAAAATATAGAAATAAATTTAAATATGTATAATTTTGTTAAGTTTATTTTATTGTGCAGGAGATGTTTTTGTTGTAATTGCACCTATTGACAACAATGAAAATGTGAAGTATTATTTGATGCGTTGCACTGAACGAAAAATGAAATTATTACAAAACTATAATGATCACGGATTTCAATATGACAGAGGGTCTAATATACTGAAATGTTATTTTTTCAGACAAACTCAACAAAGTGGAGACTTTGTTTACTTTGAATACTATGAACCTGATTCCATAAGTTATCAATATAGTCACTTGGTGTGTGCAGCACGCATAAAGTTGATAGAAGTTCAATCAAAGAAAAAATCAAAAATTAAGAGATGGAAAATGTCAAAATATGATCATGAACGGATTATTGAAGATGGAATTCCATTAGAATTTTTTTGAGTGAATTGTCCAACAATTTATTCTCTTTGGATTAAATATGTTTTAGAACTTCAGTGCTCAACTAAAAATTGAGATTCTTATGTTATTTGTGCAAGTGTTTGCACATGTACAAATTGTTTTGGTACAAGCACATGCTATAGTATCAACTAAAAGTAGCTTTTCTATACATGTGCATTGATGAAAAATGTTATATGTATTGGATATATATATATGTTCTAGAATGAAATTAATTGTTCTAGTTTTACTATGTGCATTGATGAAAAATTATTTACGTACTCAATATATATGTTCTAAAATGCAATTAACTGGAACTAGTTTTTCTATGTGCATTGATGAAAAACTAGTTGGATTTTCTGGTAAAAAGTGTTATCACTCAGATTTTCCTTGGAGTTTTTAGAAAAGGAAAGGGGTCCGAGGTAACCACAAACCAACCTTCAGGTACAGAATCTAGCCAATTTGTACCCAGAGAGGGCTCTCTCTATAAAATTTAGCTTTGTTTTTCGAGGTATTAGGCTAGTTATAAAGTCCAGGGGTTTTGTTTGAATTTAGGTTGATGGAATTATTTAGCTGAGATTAAGATCAAATAGTTTCATTCCATTGGGCTAATGGAGTCAAAGGATTGGCTGCACTGGCTTAAGTTTTTTAACAAAAGATGGTTTATCAGGGCAAGATAATCAAACTAGAAACAATTATAGATCTAAAGTGAATGGAATGGAATTCAAACGGATGAAAGGCAACAAAGAATCTTTCAACACATTAAAGAGAAAAGAAATAAATTGATTATCAATAAAGAGCAATTAAGTATTCTTTACTAAATAACCAAAGATGAATAAACTAGACAAACAGAAGCAATTAAGAATTCGAAGTTTAAACCAGTTTAGAAGAAAACATTTAGAATAATAACGACTGAAATCAGATTACACCTAAGTACTTTTTGATTTAATCCTTTTCGTTAAATATTAAGATAATGAAACACAGATGATATTGTAAACAAATATAAAACTTCAAAACATGGGATAGAGATGACTTATTGATCCTTCATTTGACACATGAATCCTGAGAAAATTCTTCTGCCTCAATTCCTTGTCCAGTTTTGCCACGAAAAATTTCTCCAAAGCTCTTTATTCCAAATATTCAATGTTACATCAGAGTATAAGAATCCACCCTCAATAATCTGATTGAGGGCTTATTTGTACAAAAAATCATACAAAATATCTCTTAACAAAACGAGATATAATCTAAGATGACTCACAAATAAGTTACAATAAAAATAAAGACAAATGGTCTCGTAGATAAGATAAAAAACAGCTGATATTGTGTTGTTTCCTCCTTTTGAGAATGTGCTGGAGGGAGGACCTATATTTTGGCTCATTGTTGTCCTCTTCAGTAATTTTGTTCTAACTGCCTTGCTTCACTGATACTCTTTGTTCTTACTGATACACTTTTAATTGAACCGATACTCTTTGACCTTTGTTTATCCCTTTATCCCTTATACTGTAGTAAATAGGCAAAATTTCATATAAGGATAAATTTTACAAAAGTTCCAACAAATCTTCCCACCATTTATCTTCTGCTATTCTGGTCCGTTGAAGCTTCCTTAATGTTTCATCAGCCTCAGTATATCTGAAGAAATTAGGCTGATTTGGAAACAAATGTTTTATTTCATGTTCAAGATAAAACAAATTCTCTAATCTGTTATGAAGATTCCTTCCTGTAGGTCATGTTGCTTCTGATGAAATGGTTGAGGAACTGGCTTGATTGTGAGCATGTTTGTCGAATTTCTCAACATAACTTTCCAGGTCCATTATTTTATCTTCTGAAACCATAGGGTTGGGCAATCCTTTATTCAATAAAACATCAAACCTTTCTCTGAAAGCAATGATTTCTCCTTGCATGTCAAAGCACCTTCGTTCTAAATTTTGCATAAGATTTCTTTTAGTAAAAACTCTTTTTATCTCTAAGATTGTTCCAGTTCTGTCCTGAATACCCTGATCTGCAAGTTGTTGTCTGGTTTGGGTGTTTAGAAATTGTATGAGCTGATCGGCTTCCTTAGGCCTATTTCCTAGTTCTTCTCGTGTATTTTCAACTTCATCCAGAGCTACTTTGACCAAATCATTCTGCTCGTATATTATCTGAATTGAAGACCATATATCTCTTATTGACTGGATAATATTATCCCAAATAATGTCATTTATTTCTCGTAAAGGTTTCTCCAATGTGAGATCCTTTTCCAAAGCTTTAACCAATTTCTCCAAATTTTTGACTTCTCTTGTTTTGTCAGCAACAGTCATTTTTGAAATATCATATTTCTGTTCCAAATTAATAAGATGTAACTTTGTGAATTGAAGTTCTGTTACTTGCAGTTTCAAGTCATTCATTTGCTTTACTAATTCTTCAGAATTTAAATCAGAAGTATTTACTTGTGATGGCTCTATTGGTTGACCTGTTGGCTGATTTTTTGGCTGACTTGTTGTACCTGTGATAACCTCTGCTGTAGATACTGGAACACTGGACTGCTTGTCTTTTAATGCTTGTTCAAGCTCTTTTTCTGTTTCAGTCAGTTGCTCATTCAGCCTCAAAAGTAAGTCCATCATTTCTTCTTCAGAATTCTTCTTTATTACTTCTTCAGTTTGAGGATGTCTTGAAGCTGGCAATTTCAACTATTTTCTCAAAGCTGCAATGTCATCATATTTTTTCTTGATTATAGCTTCTATACCTTTGACATCCTTTGGATTGTGACCTAATCCAATAATTATTTCCTCCAATGTTTTTATCCTGTTGTCTTTGGCTTGAGAAGAAGCCTTTTCAAGCTGCAATTGTGTACTAGTGTTCTCCAAAGAATCCTGTAACCTGTGAGCTGCCATTGCCTTATCAGTCAAATTAGAATAGATCATTTCACCAGTCTGCTTATGTAACTCAATCTGATCTAAAGGATGAATATCCTTTGCTAAGACTTCAAAATTTGTTCTAATATAATCTGCAGTTGTTTGAGGTTGCTGCACTTTGGGTTTGAAGTGACTCATTATCATTTTGCCTTGCTGAATTTCATAAGCTGACATCAATCTTTCTTGATTCTTAGGGGCCATCTTCAAATATTGATTATAAACCTGGATTCTTAAAGGATCGTTCCTGGCTTTTATATTGATAAATGTCTTCTTTATATCTCCTGCATCTTTAACTGGTGTTTTGAAAGAAGATATTTCAACACTCGGTTGCTTTTGTAGCTCTTTCCTGTGTGAGGTAGTGGATGCTCCACTGACTGTACCTGTTTGTTGACTACCCAATTGTTCTTGTCCTTGACTATCAAGGATTTCATCAATAGATTCTACTTCTGGAGGAGTATTCAATTTCTGTCTCTTGGCCTGAGGCTGTTGTGAAGATCCAGTGAGAGGGGTAGCAGCTTCAGCATCTCTCTTTTTTCCCTTTTCTACATTTAATGGAGTCTGCAAACTTGACATCTCTACTGGATTGGTTTGAACAGAAGAAACCTGTACTTGATCCTATCCCTTGGAAGTTTGAGGTTGTTCTGTCATAGTGAATGTTTCTTTAACTTGTATATCAACCTCTTTCTCTTTTCCCTTAGATGATACTGCAATGTTTTCTTGTAACTTCTGCTAAAAAATTCCAGCTAAGGAAGGACCAACCTCTGATCTTGGTACCTGTGCAAAAGAGTCTAGGTCAAGCATCTTTTCAAGATCTTTCATAACATTGTCTACATTGACCTGCTCACTATCCTGCTCTATCATTGTTCCTTCTATCCATTCATCTATATTAACATATTTTTCAATCTTTGGGATTCTGTGATGTATGTATGGTGCTGATTTATTCTTCATTATTTTATCACAAATGAAGCTGAATGGGTCATAAGGTACCCAATAGAAACTCTTTTGTAATCTGAAACGGTCTTCTAATATCTTTTCAGCTTCTTCCCCTGCATCCCTAGAGTTACAAATAAAGGGACCTAATTGACTTTTGATCCGGAGTTGAGCCTTCTTCTTTGCATTACAAAAATGAATTATATCAGAGTTTTTCATCTGCCTGAAATACTCTAATGCAAAGAGTCTCATGGGGACATATTTTGGCAATTTGAATGGACATAATTCACATCCATATATTCTGACTTCTGTGTGATTTTGGTAGAAGTACCAATTTTGAGAGCTGTAAAGTTTTCTTGATTTCATTGCTGAGTCTTGGAGGAGAAACTCCTATCAACAAGGTGGTTGCAGGGTGTATAAACAGATCAATGAACTCATTATAGGAATAGGGAGAATCTCGAGAACTATGAGTGATGGCTGACCAAAAGATAACAGACCTAGGATCCCCTTTGGCATCAAGCTTTTTGATATAGAAAGGGAAATTTTCTGACTGGTAATAGAGCATGAGATGGTAAATGACAAAAGAATACTTGAACACTTTCTCATTCTCTAATCTCATGAATTGATCATGGATTTTGTCTTCAATGTAGGATGCAAAGTCATACTTGACAGCAGGAGGTTGTCCAGGGGTAAAAATAGACAATAATACTAGAATCAAATGGTCAAAATATTCACTGGTATTAAAGCTTATTATAAAGGATATCATATCCAAAACAAGTTTACCCTCCTTAGTGAAAAAAGCATACCCATAAGGGAGAGGGCCTTTAGGCTGATGATCAGGGAACATAAAGGTCTGGCAGATGCGGCTTAATTCTTCATGGGATAGTTTGGTGGATTTCTCAAGTAATTCTCCCATGGACAGGGGAGTGAGGGCTTGATAAGGTTGAAAATGTAGCATCTCATTGATAGACTGAGTAGTTATTGGGAAGAGGACATCTTGACTTGGGGATAAGACTGCTCTTTGGTTAGGATCATAGTTGGCATGAAAGTAATGGATTATCTCAGGAAAAATATGGACAGAGGGAAAGAGGTACCTGGGAAGATTAGATTCCCATACCCCAATCATATCCAAGCCATTCAAATAATTGTCTCTGCAGCGACAAAAAATTCGAAGAGGACTGTCACTAAAAACCAGGTCTTTAATTTGGAAATCTCTGTCGACTAATGATAAATAATCCAAGTCTCTGTGAGGGGCGTTCAATGGGGTGACATTTAAAGCCAAGGGAATCTCCATTTCTGGCTCTTGTGGATTCATAAATTAATTGCAGGGTTTTTGAAGAAATGGGCACAATCTTAGGTTTTTGGGATTCAATTGCGGTTTTGGGAACTCAGGGAGACCAATTTAGAATCTTGTTTGAGTTTTTTGTATAAAGTTCTTTTAAACAAAAACCAAGATTCTAACGGAGTTCAGTGGAAATTAGGGTAAATACCTGTTTTTGGGAATGTACAGTAATTTGGACAGGTACTATTTGAGGCGGATGAACTCTAGATTACTGGTATGCAATAGTCTTAAACAAAGTATAGTTAAGGGCACTCGACAGTTGATTTTTTGAAATTCTTTGCATGGAGGGTGAAGTCGTTTTCTGCGTACAAAATGATGAAAAAGACGCGGGTTTTTGTTTTATTCACAAAGTCAAAAGGGTGGCGAATTTTTTATTATTTTAATAAATGACGTCAGTATGTACGACAGATAAGTCACAGAGGGGAGGTGGTAAGCGGTTTGTTCCGCACCGCTTTTGAGGGAAGGTGGTATTGAGCGGATGGGCAGTGATTCCACAGAACAAATGACACGTGGCCATGGTACTATTTTAAAACCACCTTCATTTCGTGCGTTATTGTTTGGATCGGAGATGGCCAGTGGAATTATCAATAGCTGTTGATCTTGGAGCGGCTGATTGAACGGTGTTCGGGACATGAAGTTGACGAGGAGTTAATAGGAGGGCCCGACGCAATTTATTATCAATTAATCGCATCGGGAGCGTTTTAATTGGCGGGTTAGGTTCTTAATTAATCGTAGGGATTAATTAATTCCTGAAGGGGAGTCGGGGAAGGAAATATGTATTATTTTTTGTTTCAAACATATATAAAATTTGTTTAAATAATTTTTCGAATATTTTATTATATAGTAATTAAATCAAAATGATTTATTTACCATAGGGGGCGGGAATAATATGTAAAGATATATTTTAACCAAAAGAGAGTATAAAGTGGGTTTTTTATTTGAATAAGTGGGGATTAAATACTTTGGTTAAAACTATAATATATGGGTTTTTTGGGATATTATAAAAAAGGAGTTATATATAATAGGAGAAGGTCATTTCTATAAGGAGTTAATAAATAAAATCAATGTTAATATGACAAGGGGACAATGTAAACTCAAAATACATTAATATAACTAAGAAAGTGAATATTTAAAAGCAAATTGCATTATAATCATTTGATCACTTAAACTTAGGATAAAATGTGATTTTGAGGGTTTTTTATGAAATAATGCATAGTCTTCCTAAGTAAAATGGGATTTTACTTAAGAGAAGATGTTTAGAAAATGAGTGAATGTTATGAAGAATGATTTCAAGTACTTGGGCTTTTCCAATTATTGGGCCGAGGGTCCGGTCCCTCCAAAAGTCAAGGAAATGCCTTGAGCCCCTCTAATTTTTAAATGCCTTAGTACTTAGGGGAAATTAGTAAAATATTTTAGGGAAAAATGAAAGG
Organism: Pinus albicaulis; assembly: GCA_034641835.2. Taxonomy (NCBI): domain Eukaryota; kingdom Viridiplantae; phylum Streptophyta; class Pinopsida; order Pinales; family Pinaceae; genus Pinus; species Pinus albicaulis. The sequence goes on from CM076578.1 coordinate 1,631,558,959, forward strand.
GGAGGTTAAAAATTTGACTTTGCTTTGCTTTAAAACTCTTCCAGTGGAGTGTCTGCTTTTGCACTTTGTGATTAAAGTAAAATATTTAACACATCTAGAATCATTGATCATCACATGTAATTCTGCAACATCAACTAGCTACCCTACCCACTTTACTCTACCATGTTTTCTTCTTTATTAGGGTGCACTTAGATTGGAAAACTCTTATCACACTTTTTCTTTTACATATGGGAATCTATCTAATTCTAACCTTATTACATCCAAGGGCTCAGATTAAACTATTGAGCTCCTTTTATTTACTCTACCTATCTGCTTATCTGCTAAGATTAAACAGTTTGGTCAGATTTTGGGAACTTAGGGAGACCAATTTAGAATCATGTTTGAGTTTTTTGTATAAATTTCTTTTAAACAAAAACCAAGATTCTAATGGAGTTCAGTGGAAATTAGGGTAAATACCTGTTTTTGGGAATGTACAGTAATTTGGACAGGTATTAGTTGAGGCGGACGAACTCTAGATTACTGGTATGCAATAGTCTTCAACAAAGTATAGTTAAGGGCACTCGACAGTTGATTTTTTGAAATTCTTTGCATGGAGGGTGAAGTTGTTTTCTGCGTACAAAATGATGAAAAAGACGCAGGTTTTTGTTTTATTCACAAAGTCAAAAGGGTGGCGATTTTTTTATTATTTTAATAAATGACGTCAGTATGTACGACAGATAAGTCACGGGGGGGAGGTGGTAAGCGGTTTGTTCCGCACCGCTTTTGAGGGAAGGCGATATTGAGTGAATGGGCAGCGATTCCACAGAACGAATGACACGTGGCCATGGTACTATTTTAAAACCACCGTCATTTCGCGCGTTATTGTTCGGATCGGGGATGGCCAGCGGAATTATCAATAGTCGTTGATCTTGGAGCGGCTGATCGAACGGTGTTCGGGACATGAAGTTGACGGGGAGTTAATAGGAGGGCCCGACGCAATTTATTATCAATTAATCGCATCGAGAGCGTTTTAATTGGCGGGTTAGGTTCTTAATTAATCATGGGGATTAATTAATTCCTGAAGGGGAGTCGGGGAAGGAAATATGTATTATTTTTTGTTTCAAACATATATAAAATATGTTTAAATAATTTTTCGAATATTTTATTATATAGTAATTAAATCAAAATGATTTATTTACCATAGGGGGCAGGAATAATATGTAAAGATATATTTTAACCAAAAGAGAGTATAAAGTGGGTTTTTTATTTGAATAAGTGGGGATTAAATACTTTGGTTAAAACTATAATATATGGGTTTTTTGGGATATTATAAAAAATGAGTTATATATAATAGGAGAATGTCATTTCTATAAGGAGTTAATAAATAAAATCAATGTTAATATGACAAGGGGACAATGTAAACTCAAAATACATTAATATAACTAAGAAAGTGAAGATTTAAAAGCAAATTGCATTATAATCATTTGATCACTTAAACTTAGGATAAAATGTGATTTTGAGGGTTTTTTATGAAATAATGCATAGTCTTCCTAAGTAAAATGGGATTTTTCTTAGGAGAAGATGTTTAGAAAATGAGTGAATGTTATGAAAAATGATTTCAAGTACTTAGGCTTTTCCAATTATTGGGCCGAGGGTCCGGTCCCTCCAAATGTCAAGGAAATGCCTTGAGCCCCTCTAATTTTTAAATGCCTTAGTACTTAGGGGAAATTAGTAAAATATTTTAGGGAAAAATAAAAGGGGAGGTTAAAAATTTGACTTTGCTTTGCTTTAAAACTCTTCCAGTTGAGTGTCTGCCTTTGCACTTTGTGATTAAAGTAAAAGATTTAACACATCTAGAATCATTGATCATCACATGTAATTCTGCAACATCAACTACCTACCCTACCCACTTTACTCTACCATTTTTTCTTCTTTATTAGGGTGCACTTAGATTGGAAAACTCTTATCACACTTTTTCTTTTACATATGGGAATCTATCTAATTCTAACCTTATTACATCCAAGGGCTCAGATTAAACTATTGAGCTCCTTTTATTTACTCTACCTATTTGCTTATCTGCTAAGATTAAACAGTTTGGTCAGATTTTATTCTCTATCTCTAAAACATGAAAAAATGAATGAGTCAAGTTTAAACAGTTTGACTCTTCATAAATTGTGGCAAAAGTTTGACAAGCTGCACACAATAGCTTATTACAGAACATGAAATAGTAGTGGCATTTAGACTTGCACACTTTCCTGGTCTATTTTTGTTTGGAGTTCATTTCTTTCATTTTTTTGACCATTTTATTCTTTTCACCCTTTGATTTTTCTTTTAGGGTATACCCTCTTTACATTTTTTAAATTTTTTGATTTTTTGAATAATATGGAAAACCTTTGCAACAAAAAGGTATGAACATATTACATAGCCCATCAAGTCAATCATGAAATATGACACCTATTGGTATAGGAGTCTAACAAAAAGTATGGACACAATGTAAATAAATCATCTGCAGTATAGTTTTGTACGAAAATTCCTTTCAGACAAGAGCCTCGAAGCACTTCTCCGACTTTTGGTGGGATTTGACCCACATCTCTAATCCTGATTGAAAATCTAGTACAAAATTTGCTTGTCCAATGGTCGGATATGTTCAATGTGCATTGATGAAAAATGTTACTTGTCTTGGATAGATATGTTCTAGAATGCACAATTAATTGTTCCAAGTAGTTTTTCTATGTGCATTGATTAAAAACTAGTTAGATTTTCTGGTAAAAATTTTCCATAATGTAAATAAATCGACAAGGCTACCTATTTGAGTGCATTAACGACATTGACCCAAATTCAACAAACTTATATATATATATATATATATATATATATATATATATATATACTAGACTTATATTTCCAATCAAAATTAAAGGGATAATTTGTACATATATCTACTTCTTTAAACTCTTTTTTCAATTAGAGCTCAATTGATACATGGTTAGTTGCATTGAAAAGCTATGTTCTTCCTATTGGAAATTTTTTCATTCAAACAAAATTACATGGATAGATCAAAAGCAAACTTAAAATTCCAAATGTACTTCAACCATCCAAAAGGGATTTGTGCAACATTACTTGACATGCCATGCCAATTATAGTGAACAACTATCCAATAGAAACATTTAACATTATATACCACATGTGCCAAATGTAGATTGAAACCATCCAAAACTTTAAAATTTTAAAAACTTTTGATAACATATCGTGCAACATTAAAACATTAAACATCACATGTGAAATGTAGATTGAAACCGTTCAAAACTTGAGTTTAAAAAACTTTTTGATCATATATAGATCGTATTTCACATGCCATGCCAATTATAGTTCAACTAGATGGACAATAGAAACATTTAACATTATATACCACATGTGCCAAATGTAGATTGAAACCATCCAAAACTTTAAGTTTTAAAAACATTTTGATTATATATCGTGCAACATTAAAACATTAAAAATTTAAAGTTCATTAAATATCACATGCAAAATGTAGATTGAAACCATCCAAAACTTGAGTTTTAAAAACTTCACATGCCATGCCAATTATAATTCAACTATCCAACAAAAACATTTAACATTAAATATCACATGCCAACTGTAGATTGAAACCATCCAAAACTTTTAACTTTTAATTTAACAAAAAAATATAGATCACAATATTACTTCACATGCCAAATGTACTCCAAGCATCCAAAACTTAAATTTTAAAAACAAAACAAATTATAACACATGTCATTACATAACATGCCAAATGTAGTTCAGATGACAACATTACTTCACATTCACATGCCAAAAGTACTAAAACCATCCAAAAATTAAATAAAAAAAATTATATTAACAATGTAATAAAATATGTCCAAAAATTGTAAATCTCACAAGTATCAAATTGTATCAAGTTTAACAAATTTTAAGACCATCTAAATTTTGAAATCAAATCTACTGTAAATCATGTCCATCAAATAGAGACGGATCTAGCGTCTTCCCTACTAGGGTCTCAGTCCGTGCCCTATCATGTGAATGGGAAACCTACATACAAAATGCACATGTACTTGAACATTAAAATTTGATGTTTTAAAAATGAATGAGAATATATATATCTAGAACTTCATGTAAAAAACAAAATATAACAAAAAAATCGTGCAATACCTCATAAGGTTCCCTCTCCATTTGATGAACAAGTTCTCCCATAGGAACATCTGCAGCGGTAAACTGTACAATATACATGTACAGTTATATATATATATATAATTTATATAAATTAAAAACTTTCAAATGAAAATGCACGTGTACATATATAAACTTATTTTCAATAATATTAAAAAAAGGAACTAAAGACAACTTGTTCAAATGTTGTCGATGTTCCTATCTCCGTCGCTAGAGTCCGCGGATTAAAGAAATCTTCTATAGGAACCTAAATTCAAAAATTTTAAATAATTAAAAATATCTCTCTCTCTCTCTCTCTCTCTCTCTCTCTCTCTCTCTCTCTCTCTATATATATATATATCTCAATTTTTAATGGAACTTTTTGAGGTAGAATATATATATATATATATATATAACTTTTAAACATAAATTTTAAACTTGTGAAAAATTGTTCATACTTGTGGCTCATCTCCCAAGGAAGTAGAAGGTACATCTCCCAAGGAAGAAGAAGGCACCGCCATCCCAAAAACATCAGACGGAATCGGTACCTGTTAAAACATTTTATCAAATTATATATATACATACATGTACATGTGTGGAAACAATTGTTTATTTTAAAGTCACTTAAAAAACACTAACATTTTCCAACATATCTTGATGGTCAGACCCATCTGCATTGTTTGAACCAGAGGTCCCGAACGTGATATTAATATTTTCGTCACGCATCATGTGTGAGAACTGCAAATGGTGTTTTAACATATAATCATACATTTTTGTTAGATTAATGTACACATAAAAATAAATGTATACATGTACATACACGTGTATTTATTACAAATTGTACACATGTATATGTAAAAATAATTTCAAACCCTAAGGTCACTAACACATATCGTTCCGGTGCCCTCTTCCTCGTGAAAAATTAGGTCTTGCAAACCATTGCGACAATTTTTTACGTATGTTCAGAGATCTTCAACACTCATGTTGTCAATCTCCTCATATGTACAATAAACAAAATTGGCATGTGCATTTTCACGTGCTCTTTGTCGATTTAAACAAATATCGACTCCACTCAATCCGCTATGAACATTGTCCATCATAACATCCCTTACTTCTCGACTTATTTGAGAAGTCACATCCATCTCTAATCGCAAAGTTTCAACTCGAAACGGTTGACTCACTAATGGCGGCTCAGGGCGAGGCAACTCCACATCTCGCTTAGCACCCTTACGGTCATATAATCGACCTTTCCCCAGGCCAAAAAATTCTGAAGGAAGATCATTGTAATTGGATTTCATACCCAAAAAAAATTCTGCATAAAACATTTGTGCAAAATAAACAGGAACCTCGTCGTTCTATGGAAGCCTTCCATAGGCCGCAAGGTGCCTATCATACAAATAACGAGCTATGTCTGGGTGCTTGAAATACTGCACCTTCAACATTTTTCTTTTTGGCCCTTCCTTGTAATTAAACATTGACTTGGCCACTTCTTTTGTAACTTTTTGTTTTATTCCCTCCCATTTATCAGGACCCATCACTGTTTTTTTTCTCTTTCTCATCATTTCTACAAACGAATCAGTTGTTGGCCCAATATTTCTGTACACATTCACCATTTCACCCAATGAATGTGTAACTATTTCAAGGCTTTGTCGACTCTCAGCAAGTAGAGACAAAGCCACGAGATCTCTTTGCAATTTTGCATGAAGTATTTCACACCTTTGTAAGGTGCATTCCGCCATGTTGGTTTCCCATGGTATATCAGTAATCTCATTCGGATAAGTTGTGCTGGGTTGACAGCCTTCTTCTTGAATGTAGCGGGCTGCCCTGCGTTTATTTTGACCACTAGTTCGAACATTTTCGGCCTCTGCATCAATATATATAAAATTTCATATATTAGAAAAAACACGTGTAAAAAAATTTGTACAAATTTAATGAAAAAATATTGAAATTGATGGCAACCTTGACGTTGTTGGTTAACATCTTCTCCAACATGACCCTGCTGAGAACCAGACCCAGAATGATGCTGCTGAGAACCAAACCCAAAATGACCCTGTTGAGAACCAGCAGTGGTTGATTGTCCTTCGGGGGAATAAATATCACCCCCTTCATGCAACCTGCTACCACTCATACCTCGACCGGTTGAACCATGGCCACGCTCCATGGATGGAGTAGAAATCTTTCTCCTCTTACCTCCTAAAAATTAAAATATGAAACTTATTAACAACTAATTTAACTCACAAAGTTAATAAAAAATCAATTCCATATGTACACACATGTATGGAGATTTAAGATTATATTTAAATACTGTGAACATCCCCCGATCCCTGAACCTCCATATGGGATTCGGCTGATCTTCATCGTTCATCCTCCATGATATATATCTATTGATTGACATTTACACAAAATAGATTTCAAAAAATCAATTTGTAATTTAGTGTACACAAATTATGTAGAACAAAACTTTCAAAGCAATAATTGATCATGTGTGAAACTAAATTTAATCGAAAAAGAACGTGTCTCTTTCCCTACGCAAAAAAATAGTTCAAGGTAGTTAATATTCATAGACACGTCATCAAGCAGGTCAATGTGATCATCCCCAACTTACTTTTCATGAAATTAGGCTTGGAATCCTCTACAACCTGGTGGATGGAGTTGAATGGGAACTAGGTCAAGGCCTTTACAAAATACATGCTAGTGAATAACACTTACTAGGTTATGCCAACAAATAAAGTGGGAGAAATGTTTTCTCCTTGAGGTTATCCAATTGGGTGTGTAATACGAACTTCACCCATTTCCTACAGGTTTCTCTCTTAGGTTACAAAGTGTCTTCCACCTTATTAGTTATATATTTTTCAATTTCCCATGGATTCCTTGAATTTTTTCCCCTACCATCTCCCTCTCTCACTCCCCAAATTATTGTCATCAAACATGCCCCATTGAGGATCTAGAGAAATGTTTGCACCATACTTAGAACTGTCATTGCTGCTAATTGAAATTGGAGAGTCATGTATACTAGATTGCTTGCTTATGTGGCTCTTACTTGGACAATATCCTGAGATGAGTTTGAAATGATGGTCATATGAGGTTGGAAGCTACTTGGTGTAATTTTCCTTAAATCTTCAAAAAAAAGAGCAAAAATGTCATTTTCGATCATTTTTTATTAGCTTCTGCATACACCAGATGTTATCACAATTGCAACACAATCATGTTCCATGAGCATGAATTATGAATGTTGCAAGCCAAATTTCAAGGAAATTTGCATTCATTTTAGGAAAAATAAGGCTATGACATTAAGGTCCATGCTAGAAAAAATTATGCAAATAAGGTTGCTAAGTCTTGATACTTACCATGTGTTTCAAAGCCATAACGAAGGTTGGCTTTGAGATTGTCCTCCCAAAGCCCTGTCTTGAGATGAAATTTAATTCAATGTCTCTTAGATTTGCAAGGTGGAATTGATAGAACTATTTGATTTCTTTACCATAGATGGATATCTCCTTTCTCTACCATCTTATTTCCAAGTGAAATGGGAATTTTCACATTTTGAATGCCATTACCATGTAATTTGGTAGTCTGCTAGCTAGACATATCACAAGTAAGGTTGTCATACCAAACTATTTCTCTTGCTCAACTCAGTGACCATGACTCTCTTCTCACACTTCTTACCATAAGATCTTTAATTGTACATGTCACGCAAAGTTGGGGGTTCTAGGTCTACACCTATTAGGTAAAGTTGTATTTTATGGCATTGTGGTCCTTAAATTTGGAGGTGTTCCACCTGAAAAAGTAGGCATTAAATATGGATGAAAAGGATTTGTTTTAACTTTGATAGAATTTCCTCGTGGAATTACTGAATTTCTCGACGACATCATGCTATCTTTGCTCAAAGAAGAAGGTTTTGGAGGAGAAATTGAATTCTTTCGACTTATTTTTGGCATTGAAGTTTGAAATAGTAGTTTTGATGACTCCATTGATGACCTTGCTGAGGAATTTGATGCACACAATATTGAATTTGAAGATGGTTTAGAAGACGTTGAAGAATTTGTAGATTTTGGTGTTGTCACTGAATGTTTCTTTGTTGTTGGACTTGATCAAGACACAATTTAACTTTACGAGCAGATTGAAGACCTTGAAGAGGTTTTAGATTTTGTTGTTCTCACTGAAGGTTTTTGTCTAGTTTTGTTTCTTAAACCATCATTTGCATAGGACATTTTTGGTGAATAGATTCTTGACCTTGATGAGAGGATATGATACCTTGAAGATGATACATCTTTTTGTGATGTCACTAATTGTTTCTCTATTATTATGTTTGTTAAACATCTCGCTTAGGGTGAGGCAACTCCACATATATTGTACAGTTTATGGGACAGAAATCAATATGTAGAAATATTCACTTGGTTTTTATAATTGGATAGAAGAATGACTTAAAATGACCTTGTATGTCTTCTCATTTTAGAGCTCAAATTTTTAGGAAGGATTTAAGTATCCACCTTTCAAGAATCACTATAAGAGGTTGATAAAGAATATAGGAAGACAAAAAACTAACCAGTGGTGTAATAAATGGATTTCTTGGGAGGTAGATTGGCATATGGACTTTTGGTAGCTAGAACTTTTCCAAATAAGTGAATGTATTCGAAAACCAAACCTGTAGTTTATTTTGGTTTAGACAAGGTCTAGAATTTGAAAAGTGAATTCCCTCTTTCTTCCTCTTACATGTCCAATGATCGAAATCTGGATTGAGGGAAAAAAATTTCCTAAATAAAAATTTTGCATTTTATTTGTTGTACACATGATTTTTAAAAGCTAATTAACTCATAAATTTCTCACAAAATACACTTAAATCTTGACACATAAACCCCTTCCCAATTGGCTAACTTTAGACGATCCTAAACACATTTTTATTTAACTAATGAGGGAGATAGCCCAATAAAACTAGTTTTTCCATATTCAAATCAAGTTGGTATCAAAGTTCAATTTAGCTCATTTTAGTCAAGGTTAGTTAGAAGAATTAACTATTGGTTTTTGTCTTCAATTTCCTCTCAAAATGAATGTGTACGTGCTTTTGAGAGACATGCTAGAGGAATAAGGTCCAAATTTTTGATGAAAATGTGCTATGAAAGTAAAGGGTTAAAGGCAAACATGTACAAGGCATAGTTGAGCCAAATTTTGTTGAGGAAGGGCCTAATTATTTGGGTCTTGGTTATGGAAAACATGATGGAGAATTCTCCAAAGCCAAGGAGGCACATGAAGCTATTCCAAGAAGGAATTTTATTTCGTGTTCATTACCTCAATCTTGTGAAGTTTGTGTTCATGATGAATGGAAAAGTTTGACACCCACTTTGCAAGAAGATGTTAATAAACATGCAACTAATGAGAATGTAAAAGAAGAGGATGTTGAAAGCTCTATCTAGTCATTGAATTCATTGCTAGTATTCAGAGGAGAGCCACTACCTCATCAAATTCACCTCCTCAAGAAGGCGACAACGGTGAATGTTCAAGGTATAAATTTGCCTTTAATCAAATTGCTTTTGATTATGATAAAAATGGTAAATATTCACATAAGATTTGGAAAAGAACTTGCACATGTTCCTTTTTGTGGTTTGAATAATCATAATGTTTATAGATTTTGGAAGAAGATATCCATGCACATTGAAACTTTCTAAATAAATGAGGCAAAAAGTCAAAGGCCCATTGGACAAGGAAAATGATGTTAAAAATAAGATGCAATTGTTTATTACTCATTGCCATAAGAAAGGTCACCTTGTAGACAAGTGTTGGACTTTGTATCCAACAAGTCATCCACAACATTTGAAGAAGGTGGAAAGAGATAATGACAAGAATGGAAAAGAGGATTCCATAATCGATGAGGGTCAGGATGATTCACATGATGATGAAGTGCAGCTAAAAGAAGCGCCATTGAAATGGTTTGCTAACAAATGGTTAGATTTCTTATCCAATTAAGGCCTTGCATGTATTTTGATGTTTCATGAATTTCTTTGCATTTAATCAAAGTATGGTGCATGTTGCATGAAGCAAGATGTTGAAAGTAGAGTTATGTTGACACACTTAAATGCAACAAATATGGAAATTTGTACATGAGCTATTATTTGACTTGAGAGTTAGTTGTTTGAATAGGCATGTTTTGTTGACTTTTGTTTGGTTGATGGTTTTGTACACCAATATGTAAGAGTACATGGAGATATTCACATGATGTGAATTTTTTTTCTTTGAAGGAGAAAAATGATATGTCAACGAGCTATGTTTCTTGCATGATGTGTTTTTCAGTTTTATGGTTTTGTTTGTGACAAGACGTCACAAGATTTTGGGAAGGTCCACTCTTGAGTGAGAGCCTCATGATTACAACCTAATCATGAGAATCAAATGGGAGTGCATCCTTATTTTGAAAACAAATAAGATTCTAAGCTACCTAGGACTCAAACCATTATTTTTAAATTTGAAATATCATGGTGTGTTGTTTCAATGCATGAATCCAAAACCCTAACATAAATTGTTTTATTCTTTTTTTGCAGGATTTAGTTGGTTATATTAAAAGTTAGTTGAATTTAAAATTCTTGGCTTAGTGGCATGAACCAAACATATTGTACATATTAAATGAGGAATTTCGCTCTCCCAATCATTTCTAAATCACCCATATCACCAAGAAAACATGTTTTAAAAGAACATGCTTTGGTATGGGAAAGACCTTAGGTTTCAAATATTATAAGAAGGTTTTTGATATGGTTGAGAGAATGTGGAAAATAGAATCCATAAACAAATTATTTTTCAAAACGTATTACTTTCAAAGTATCAACAAGGAATGTACAAGGGTGTTCAATGAATTAATGCTATTTATTTAAATTCGATGATGTATATCTTACTCATAATTTTAACAAATTATTAAATAATGATCTAGATTGGATAATTATATTATTTGTCATATATTTTGATGCTTATAGAGTGAAAAAACTAAAAGAATCAACTTGTAGGGTCATTTTAATGGTGGGTGGAGAATTGGGATCTAAAACCTTTTGGAGTCATTTTGAGGTTTTAAATGACATTTTTGGGGGTCAAACGATTATTCCTTGTGCTGAAATCTTGACCATTATTCTACACTTAAAGACATATATCCAATGGTGCAAGAAAAACATCAAATGAAGTTCATTCAAAATTTATGCCTTTAGTAAGTTGACCTATATCATGTTGACCACCATGGTACGAGAGAATGACATTTTAGCCCCATTACTCATGCATAGCAAGCTAGCTACATGTGGAATTTTAACAAGACTCTAAAAGGTCTAAAATCACAAACCTCATTAATAATTGACGGAGTCAAATCTTACACCTAGTTGGCTATCACGCTATGTTAAATACTTGGCCACTAGGAGGAATAAGAGTTCCATTTTGTGTTATTGTATTTTGTTCCATAGTTGAAAATACAACTAGGAGTGTGAAGTTAGAGAGAAAAATGTATGAAGTTAAGTTTTTATAACAACCTTACATGCCAAAAGTCTTAGCTAACTCTAGAGAGATTACCTTAAACATATTTTCCATACCATAAAAGAGAGTAGAGCATGTTTGCATTTTAGTGTTGTTTTTCTCCCATAAGGATTTCCTAGGGAAAAAGAGTCTAGAGCATCATTACATTTTAGGGTTGCTTGTCTCCCATAAGGATTTCCTAGGAAAATAATTGTGTTGATTGTCTAGAGATATGTATGTGTGTGTTTCATTATGTTCTATATTTCTTACGTTGTGTTTCATTATGTTTTATATTTCTTACATTTCTGCCCTCCTATTTTTCTTTCCAATCAAGGTTTATAAAGTAATGTGACAAGCAACATGAGACTTGGAACAATCATTTTCATTATCTATATGGAAGGCAAGAAGGATTATATCCCCTTAAGCTTAAACTTATGTAGTTTGTTAATTTTTATCATATATTTTTTGGTAAGGGTAAATGTTTTTTTATCTATAGTACAAGTCATGAGTTCCCCAATTTTACCTTAAATGTAAAGCATGATTCTAGGATTACTACAATTTGTACTTGGTTTTTTATTGTGATGATGCCCTATCTCAATCACTTGGCCATCTCTCTATGGGTAGTTAAATCTTTATAACAATACTTAAGTAATATTTATCTATTTGTATTATGTGAAATGTAAAAAATGGTATACTATTTTTCATAAAATTGGGTTGAGTTTATCATATATTTCGATGAAAGTTGATTATATGACACATTTTCTTTAAAAGGATCTAACAATTTTGTTAAGGTATGAATTTGCAATTTTGTGTGGCTCTCTATCAACCTTCACTTCCTCATTTCTAGAAAAAATCTACTTTCTCATTCGTATACCCACTTTCTATTCAAATGCATGAGTTTTGAACTCTCGGTAACTATGTTTTTCCACACCGGGAAATTATATGTCACATTTTATACTAAAGTTCTAAATATTATTTTGAAGTTTGGATTACTGTTATTCTTTTATATAATTTAACATTAGATATAAGTTTAAATTGAAAGCTACTTAGATGAAATATAGCTTAGATATGGCATTTGCAAATTATTATCTATTTATTGAACTAAAGGACATAATTATTACACATGTTTAATTTACATTAAAATGCTTCTTTGATTTATCTCCTATAGCTTAATGTAATGCTAGATATATAATTTAAGTTGAAGGCCCATGAGATTAATATGACTTCTATGTGACATTTGTATTGAATCATCTATTTGTTGTGTTATATGAACATAATTGGTGCGCATATCTAATTTGCATTACTAATATGTCATGCTTCTTTAATTTATCTTTTATAGATGACCGGAGCATCCCTTTTTAATCTATCCCTTTTGACTTCGGATATGTGGGCAATATTCATCTGCATGTTTTTCTATCATAAAGCAGTGAGTAAAATTGTAAATTCCATTTGTGTCAATGTTAAGGTTAAGCACATGGATTAAAGTTTTATATATTAGATGAGGAGGCCATGTATTACATATGGTTTTGAATGAGCTTTTGGACTCTTTAGATATATATCTAAAGAATCCAAATGCTCATTCAAGACCATATGTAATACATAGCCTCCTCATCTAACTTAGCCAGGGATTTGCAATACTATATTTGAGTTGGCTAGCTCCATTTCAAGATATTATAATGTTAGATTATTATTTCTATAGATTTTTATTATGGTAGTAAAATGTTAGAAAAAACCAGAAACTGTACAAATAATATTATTCTAGATATATGTAAAAAGGACATGGTAGAGAAGATCAAACAATATTAAACTTTTCATAAATAGTTTAGATAAAAATACATTTTCTAATTTTGATTGTAAATTCTAAGGCTTAAAGCAATAATTTTTCTAGTAATTTTTTTTAAGTAATAAATAAACATTTTCAATCAAAATCACATCCAACACATAATAAAAATAATTTAAAAACAATTTAAAACTTCATACACTATATGACATTACTATGAAAAAGAGCATAAAAATATACAAGCAAAAAATACATACAATGCATCCATTACATTGGAGTCTTCAGAACATACAATGCATACATTAAATTTGACGGAATTATTCACAACACAATTGGTGTCATTTGTTCATAAAAAATTGTTGAATATGAATGTGCAAATAAGGAGGTTTCACATTGGCTTTGTAGAATTGAGAATTTAAAAACTTTTTTTGCAGGTATTACTTATCAACATATATATCGTGAAAAGAATATTGTTGCAGATGAATTGTCAAAGTAAGGGCTGAAGGATGTTTTTGGAAAGATTAATTACCAGCTATATAACATGCAGGGTCTTCAGGCTGAAGGTTCAGTCCCCATCATTTAAGTACAGTGGGGTTCAGGGAGGCTGTGTTTTCAGATTTCAGGTTTAATATGTGTTGTTACTTTGACAGTAAAAACATTGTTGTCCCTTTTTGTATGAGTCGTTCCGTAGATCCTTCTACTGTCACTTTTTGGGCTCTTCAGGGGCGGAGATAATATATTTTCTCTGTTTTGAAATGGTATTTTTTGGGTTGTATTATTTCATTTTGTCTTTGTTCGTTATGTGGCGAAAATCTGACATATTCAGTAACTTTGGGAGTGGAGGATTATGATAAAAGTGCTATGTGAAGTCCTTGCTGTTTTGTTCCTGGTACATAATATAAACCAGGGTATTTTTCTTACTGAAAAGAAAAAAATAAAGGAGGTCGAAATTATGTGTAACCATTAGCAATCTATTTTAAAGGGAAGTGGTACCCAAAATGGAAAGATTTAAAGGAAAAACTGCAGAGTTAGGGAGCACGCTGAGGGAGCTAGAAATGAATCTGCATAGGGCTAGAAAAGGGAATTCACCACGCTCTAGTTATCCAGAAGGGAAGTCTTCTATGAGAAACCAGAGTCTAGAAAGGTTGGAGAAAAAAAATTGCAGATGCCAAGTTGAAGATTGTGAAAATGAAGGTAAACATGAAAATAAGAGAAGACATAAATCAGTTACGTGGACAAAATAATTTTAGTTTCCTGGTACAAGAGCCACGATGTTCCCATTGAGAAGATATTTCATAAGTCAAGCAAGAATACAAATTGGCAATGAAGGTAGATCAAGAATACACATCCTTAAAGATTCACAACTTTTGTTTTTCCTTGCTATTTATTGAGGAGGATACATGCAAGAAAAATTAAAAAAATCTAATCGATTACTGGAGAATCCCACGATCTGCATTTAGAAACCAAAGGCGACAGAGGCCAAATCCCGAAAAAGAAATGAAAGAGAGGAAGAAAGGGAGGAGTTTAAGCGGTTAGTGCCTGTATCCTAACTATTATTATTTAAGCGTTCAAACTATTCGTTTTTGTTTTAATTACTAATCATTAATCCGACAATGTGCAAATCTTCAATTGTATAAAATTTGATCTGATACATGATCCCCTCCACGTAGTTTAAAAGCACTATCAAGTCGAGACATTAAGCACTGTCAAGTTGAGACATTCTCTTGATACATAATCCCCTCCAAGTAGTTTAAAAGCACAATCAAGTCCTAAAATTAAGCATTGTCAAGTCGAGACATTATCCTTGCTCCTAGCTCCCGGCTTTATGTACTTCAGAATTTATTAAAAGAGGGAGTCCATGCACAAGCTATGACATTACAATAAGTTCGAGCTCAAATTGTCATTCATAAAATGGATTGCAAGAGAACCACGAAGGCAAGAGACAACCAATGTGGAGGAGGTTAAATTGTTGTTTCAAGTCAAACCTAATATAAAACTAATACAATTTAACACGGCAAACAAAGCTAAAAAACAAACAATGGAACAGTTGATCAATTTTTTGTTCATTATTCCTACTCAAAATTACTGTGGAAAGGAGTCATACAAGTTGCAAGAGGTTCGCTTGAACATACCCGATATACAACAGCAACAGCGCCGATGAAACGAGCAACGAACAGCGCAGCGAACAGTCACGGACAGGAGGAGCAAGAGGCTGACGGGAAAAAACGCGCGAACAGAGCAGCGAACGGTCGCAGACAACGCGTGAATAATCAAACTGGTAAACAAACCAACATCGCGGGAGATTTATTTATTCGGCCGAACTTTTTTAAAAGTAAAAGTTCGGCCGAACTCACAGTTCGACCAAACTTTTGTTAGAAGTTCAGCCGAACTTTTGTCGTCGGTTTTCCCATCTCCAACGAAAATTTTGTTTGCTCACACTGTCAATGTGCCGTCAATCTAAACGGAATCACGAGTTCGGCTGAACTTTATAAGAAATTTCGGCCAAACTATTTCATAGTTCGGCTGAACTTTATAAAATGCTTGGCCGAACTATTGCTGAAAAAAAATTTCGGCCCCCGATTCTCACAAAAGTGTAACCCAGCTTCACGTTTCCGCCCCATAACAACCATGAAAAGATAGGATAAGAAGGTTATAATAAACTCTAATCATGTCCAATTGTTGCATATATAATATGTTATGAAATCAAAGATTTCATCATATAATGTTTCCTGACAGGACAGGTCACTAGTGTGACTCATAAAAATAAACACGGTAAGAAAGTAGTCCTTTAATTATTATTACCACTATTAAATGACATGAAAAAAAACTGGAAATCCCATGCCTTGAAATTTACAATAAAAGCATTGAATGAGGTCCATGGAATTCGACATAATAACTAAGTAAATGTAGAAAAAGGGCCTATTTGTATCGATTTATGTGTTATATTGATGATTTCCATCTCTTGTTAGGTGCAGGTTGATGACCTTTGGTGGGGTGCATGAATGAAAATTGAGGAGAATGTTTGCTTACGCGGGATGAGCATGCACTGGGAATTCGAGGTGATTTTAGTGGAGGTAAGTTCCTACCAGAATTGACACCTCAGTGATTGCCCAGTGGGCTTTCATCCTCGGAAGTTATCACCAGAAAGCCAAGAAAAATACTGAGGAAAATGCCTTTGATCCTTCTATGATGAAATAAAAAAAGAAAAGAGAAACATTGAATATGGTGTTTACTTCAAGGGGAAGAATTGTTTCATTTTGCTCTTCACAAATTTTTTCTTCTGTTTTAGATTATTATGTGACTTAATGACATAGAGCCAGAATAAAATTGGTTAATTCTGTTAATTCTATCTTTTTACTTTTGCAGGAATTACCTGTAAAACACATGATAACAAGACTTACACTGCTATAAGGTTGTTAAGCCGTTTGAAGTCACGGTGGACCTTTATCTTCTTCGTTTGAGGAAGAGGTAATGTGGAAAATAGAATAACTAGAGAGAAATATTATGTTAAATAAATATTCATAAAATAGCATAGTTGGAGATAAATATTGTGCTATAAACTTAGCTGGAGAGAAATCCTAAGTTTGGGTAAAAGTTTAGAAAAACACGGTGGGAGAGAAAGGTGTGCTTTAAAGGAAAAAGGAAATATTTTTCCAAATTAAAAGAAAAATACCTAGGAAAATAAAAGGGTGTAGATCCTAAAAGCAAGACGTTGCTAGGAAAAATATGTTGGGAAGAAATATAAAACGACACTAAGGAATACAAAAGGTAGAGGATTCTCGAAGGCAAGAAGTCTGAGCTCGGGGGGAGCTTTTTAGGTGTGGCTCTTTGGTTGGGTAGAACATGCTCTCTTCCATAGTTTCCCCAAAGGAATGCTTATTATTCAAATAAGTTTTTGTTTTTAAAGAATAAATATATTCTATTATGAACTAGAAAATTGGTTTAGTTTCATTGAATGATTGTATATCTATGGAATTACTCCTTATTAAATTAGTAAAATTTTCTCATATGATACTCACCATGGAATTAATGTAGACAAAGAAGAAGAAAAAACTATATCTCGAAGAATTATTTATAGTAGGGATTAAATGCTATTTCTCTTGAAGTATGTATGGGTAAGAATATATTATTCATGGTTTAATTTAATGGTATTTTTGAGTAATGTGATGGGGGGTATATAGTTGACTAGAATAAAAACTAAACACTAGATTATAACATAGTTATTTTATATGAGTAACATGGAAGGAATTACATTTAAGTAATAATTGAAAATTGAAACTCAAACTGTAAGAAAACTCTATAAAGTAAGAAAACCTAGAATAGATACAAAATGAGGAGGATATGTTATGGAATTTTGGTAGAAATTTTATATCCTTCTACAGACACATGTTTGAAAAATTAATGGTAGGAATAATTAGTAATTGATTTTGTTTAATCTATAAGAATGTATATTAGAATTTTATACTTAACGAAAAGGAATAGGTTAGGAGAAACATTATCTTCGGAATGGCCATATCACAAATTGGAATAAAATCCAAACTAAATATTAGAGTACCATTCATTCAATAAATATCCGAGTGAGGATTTTGGGATGAAATGGGAATGGGTTCGAAGGTATAAATATTTAAGCTCTAGTTATGGATCTAATATTTGTCCCTTTAATCTATTGTGGATTATTAAGTCATGATGGTATACGATGAGAAGCAATGTAATAAGTAAAGGTTATGGGAAGCAAAGAGATATCTTATTGATGGCTATAAGCTATTATAAGCACAATGAAACACATGGAAACATACAAATACAGAGAACTTTGGTTCCATGAGAGTAATCAAAAAAAAATTATCATAAATAAATCATACAAAAACATAAATTAATTAATCATATCATGCCTCTACCAATACAATTATAATACTAAATTTCATACTCAAAATGCATGGAGTGTAAAAATTAAATATATAAACTAATATATTTGAGAGAATTATAAGGTGAAATTTTCATTAAAATTAAAATAATAAATACAATGTTGTAGATTTAAAATATACATCTATCCTTTGCTTGTAATATGAATTCTTTGGCCATTTTCACCATAAGCGCATTAGTCCTTATGATACATGCATATCATATTTTATATACATAATTAATCATGATTTATTTATCCACTTTTACTCATGTTGCAAAGGATATGTTACATGTGCACCTCTTATTTTCCTTTTAACAAAGGTTTATATTATACTTATTTATTTGATAATTAAACCCACAAGTACGCCTACATGTAACCTTGTGAAATAACCTACGTATATCACTTGCGCAAAAGGTGTTAGGGATTGGATAATCATATTTCCCTCTCCACACGTAAATCTGATAGTGAGCCATTTTACACTCTTGATATGGAGATCACGTTTAACAGTCGAGATGACCTGAGGTGATCTAATAGGTAGAATTGAGGGATGACCCAATGATTAGGGTTAATGGCATTTTCTTCAATTCATTTGCCTTAGGTTATGGTTCTCTCCATCATGTCCATGGTTTTAGTCTACATATTCAGACCTTCATATCTATCATACCATTACATTTATTCAGTGAAATTATTCTCCATGTGGCCTAACTTAATGATTTCAAGAGGTAAACTCTGACATTTCTTTCACTACTCACCTTCAATTTTTTTGGATTTTCCACCATAATGGATTATAACCTATCTTGTTTTCTTCTGTTGCAAGGTTATTGGGATTCGTGATTAGTAATATCCTTTTATCATGGCTCCTCAACACAGGGTTGTGGCTATAGCTTTTCATTGGAAGATGGGGGTTCCAATCGCAATCTTATTTCTCTGGAAATTTCTATGATATCTACCATGCTCTTTCATTTTAGAGTTTTTTCTCCTCATTCTTTCTTTAAATTTCCTCACACTGTCATTTTTTTGTTGCTGGTTTTGGTGAGAACACAAATCCATCTTTCTCTGGTATTTCACCGTCAACAGCATAGGTAAATTCTATTCAATGGAATTTCTTCCTTTTATTTGGGATAAAATTTCCTCTCTACCCAGTTCGGAAAATCCTCATAAATATATATTGGAATTCGCCCTCTTCATTTTTTTCAGAATAATTTTTGTATTCTACTTTTAAGATTAGGTCTATTACTAAGGTCGGACAGTATTAAGGGTTCTCAATATATTCTCTATTACCAGAGTATAATTTCTCATCAAGGTTTGAGTAATCCCTGAAGAATTTAAATTACTGTTCTTTTTGTTTTTAACTAACCTGGTTATGTTACTATTTCGCTATTACTCTTTTTTTACAGTCATTAATATTATTATTTTGGTTTATTACAATAAATCCTAGGGGTTCCTTGGTAAGTTATCACTCTAAGGTAATCTTTTCTTTTTCATTCATGATTATAACAACAATATGATACTTTTAATGTACAGCCCATGACATTTTTACTAATTGGGTTTTAACATTTTTACTAATTGAGTTTTTTTTCATAATATTGAAAGGAAAAAACAACAAATGTTTATTTTATTAAATATTTCTTGACTCAATGAATGGTAGCAAGGGAGTCCATCTCTTTTCCATTGTTAAAAATTTACAAAAGAACATAGTCTTTAATTCAAACATAATTAACTAGAGGTCAATATATTCAACATGATGTCGTGTTTCTCAAACAATTTACTTCAAATTTCTTAAGTGCATTATCTTAGTGGCATGGTTGTAATTTCCTGCAGTAAGTTATTCCTTGTAAACTACATTGACGATTCATCACTCTACATGAATCAATAGCTAAGCATAATGACCTAATTTCTTGTCATAGTGTTAGTTATCATCCATCTTCCCGTTGTTGCAAAAGGGATAGATTAGAAACTATTAATCTATTTTTTGGGCCAAATGTGGCAATGAAATTTGCAAATTTTATTCTTTTATCTGATTGTAGCTCTCAAAATTCATATAAGCATTGTGAATAGACAATATGTGGAGAATTATGTTGCTTTCTTGAAGATATTATTTGCAATATATATATATATATATATATATGTCAATTTTCCATTAAATTAAATGTGTGTCCTTGTAAATTTTAGCAAAAATTAAAAGGTCATATAGCATGACTTAGTAAAAAATGTGTGTGTGTCTATATATATATAAGCATGATCTACACAGAAAAATAAGTTTTTCATAATAATAAAAATATATTTTTATGTAAAATTATAGTTTTTATTTTTTTTCAAAGTTGGAAAATTAATATTTCAATTGTATTTTATGTGTTCATTTAATATTTTTTTCTACTATTTAAATAAATTGAAAAACTAAAAGTACCTTTTTGAAAACGACTAGTAAACAAAAGTATTTGTAATTTTTAAAAAATTTTGTTTTATATATTTTATGTTATTGATTTTTAATTCAGTCTTTTCAAAATGTCCAATTCTTTGTTTTACATAATTATTATTTCATATAAATTTTAACCTATGACTTTTTTTTAATTATATAAGAAAGTTTATGTGGTTAATCTTGCTTTAAAATATAGTGCTACGATAATCCAATCATGCTTGACTTAGTGGGAATACACAAATTGAATTTAAGATATTTAAATCCAAATAACAACTCGTATGGTCGACTTTGCAAGTATATACAATCTGAATTTAAGATATTTAAATCCAAATAGTAGCTGTTTTATCTGGATAATAGGTAGAGTATTTAAAAGTTACATTTTACAAACGGTGTTACCCTCGTTAAAAAAAATTTCCAAATACACTTCTTTAACAACTAATTGACATTTTAGATTACTAAAATTAAGTACAAATATTATGCTTCTCATACAAAAACACTTTCCTTACATTGAAAACCTAGATTGCCTCTAGTGTTAAAGGGAACTCCAAATATTGTCGACTTTATGTGTTCAATTGCCTTTCTTTACCCAAACATAGTAGTATATTTTTCCAAACAAAGTCATCCTCTAATATCCCCTATGGTAAATATAAGCAAGCCCCATATAGAAATTAGAAATTTCATTATGAAAATGGCTTTGTCATATTTTTTTGTTTTCCTCCAACCAAGACCAAAACATGCAACAACCTTTTAGACATGTTTATCTCAAAAAAATTGGTTTACTTCATCGTGTTATAGATATCAACTATTTATGTAATATGCATGATACTAATCAAGTGCATCCATTGGTTTACTACATCATGTTATAGATATCAATTATTGATGTAACATGCATGATATTAATCACCCATATTACATCACACCTAAAAATGAAATGGCAATTAGGAATATTTATGATTTTCTTATAGAAAGATATTTGCTTATGAATGTTATTTATTTTTCTATGACTAAAATCACCATTAATGCCCTAGTTTTAAAATAATTAGTTTCATGGATTGCCTTTGGATCCACTATAATTATATAAATGCATGGCACCAATCGAAAAGATTTTAACATATATCAATCTATAATACCAAGTTCAAAACTTTAGGAAACTTTATAAGGCCAAAGTACCATAAGGAAAAAGAGATTAAAAATATACAATATTTGTGAACATTCTATCAAGGAACTAATTTCAATAAATCTTTATAGCTAAAACCTCAACTACCTCTATGGTCAGAGATGTTAGAATTCCACGCATTCCAGGTATGATCTATGTCTTAGCTAGGAAACATAAACACACTGAATATTCCTAACTTTAAAACAACTTTTGCATAGTGGAATATATCAGCAATCAAATCAATGTACAATGCACAAAATTTAAGCCCAAACTTGTTTCTTATTAGTCCATTAACAAAAAAACATCAGGGCTCCCATCCCATGGATCATGCCCCTTTACAATCCCTATACAATGAAAATATAATACAACTTAATTACACAATGTACCTAGGTTTAGGTTGATTCCTTCCATCTCTCATATGCCTTGACAAGTGGAAATCCTTCCTCACCAAAACTTCATCAACTACTATAACACACAGGGCACTTCTTTTCCTCCTCAAACTTCCCAGCCAACTTAGGCTAACAGTTCACTCAGCAATTTCTCTACCCACTTGGTAGCCATGTTGTCCCTTCACTTCCACTAGTTGTCTCCTTTCAATTTCCCTTATCCTTCTTCTTCAACTTCCTAGTGACTCGGTATCCCTTCTAGCATACCCGAGTCATTTTTTTCCTTTTGTAACACCTCTTGTAGCCCTTATTCTTTACTGTTGTAGCATTCTACAACCCTTAACCCTACTAGCTCTTGTATGTTGTTGTAACCTACAACATTCCTAGAACAGGCTCAAAAACTCCTCAACCTTATCTTTCCCTTGTTGTGGATCACCTATAGTAAGCCTACCAGGAAACGGCTTCCACTTCCTACACTCGACTTCCTTTGTTGCCCTTACAAAATCTCGCAACCTCCTTGTAGCCCACAGTCCTCTTCCAACCCTCAAACCATAGTTGTTTCATTTGCAACCTCCTCTTGGTAGTTGTGGCCTATCCTCTAGTTGTCCAAATAGCCCTACTCGGCCTCAAAACATAAAAGACTCATTTCCGTGCTTGCTACTTGCGGCTCCTTTGCTACCTAGGCTAAGTCCTTTTAGCCTCCTCACAAGAAGTAAGTCACTTCTCCTTGTCAACTAGCCTCTCCTTTGGCCTTATTTATACTTGTCCAAAGGGTGTGAGGTGTGTCCCTTGGTATTGTTGGCCGACCTGAGCCAAGTTGACACTTTAGCCAACTTATAATTAAATTGTAATGTGACAGCTATATTTACTGCTAACTAGTTGGTTAACTAGTTAAGTAATTTTTATTATTTGTTAATGAAAAATTGAGACAATTAATGTTATTAATTTTAATAATAAAGTTGTTATGAAAAATAACTCGATAAGAAAAGTAAAAAGCTGATGGTAAATGTTTCCAAGAACTGAAAAGAGGTTGGGAACAGTTGGAAATAGTTACCTACTCCTCTGAGGATAAAGGACTGATCTCGGGGAGGAGTAGGGGTTCTGTTGTTGGAAAAAGGAAAGAGTGAGAGATTCCTGAGCTAGTAATAACCAGTGGAAGTACACTCAAAAATTTCCTGAAGTTTCTGGTACTGACTGGATTGGGTGTCCTGAGGTCACAACAGAAATAAAATCCACTGTTAACCTGTACCGTTCAGTTTGGAGCACGGGGGCAAGGAGGACGTAATTGCCTCACTTGATGGTTGGGAGGACCATAGCTATATCATTTAGAATTGCAGATAAGTATTCATGTAGTTCTATATCTGGTAGATTATGTTATTTATATTTTTAAATATTGTAATCAGGATGGAATGTGCAGTAGTGCAAGATGTTTTGTACTTTAAATGATTATTGTTTTAAGGATTTCACACATCACTGTTAAAAAATTATTCTTTCGAGAGCTAAATGCTGTAAATATTTTCTAGTGTATTGTTATGGAAGAATGTTGAATTCTGGGAGCATTTATCAGTATTTTATGAGGGAGGAAATAAATATTTAAAACAGAGAAATAAATCTGGAAGTAAGAGATTTAGACTGTATTTGCTTTTCAAAATGAAAGAATAGTAGAATCAAAACTACTTCCAAGGAAAAGAGTATTGAAAACTAATGTTAGCAATAAGCTTTACAAACCCTCTAAACATTCATAAACAATTATATTGTGCCAATGGTACATGCTAGAGTTTGGAAGCAAATAGTACTAATTAAAATGATTACAATCTGTAAGAATATCATTTAAGATCTTTATAATCTTTTTTAAAAAAATGTAGTAGACTGTCAAATGAGGGTTCGGGTGAAAACCCAATCCCAAATCTAGTCGCCTCTCAGGAGAAACTCTAAATACTTGGACAGTGGGTATTCGGTGGTCTGGACACCTGGAAGTCAGAAGGAAAATTATGCACAGTAACTTCATACAAGAATGTATATAGAAGAATCTTTTTATACATTTATCAGTGGAACAAAGCTAAGAATAATCAAGTAAGCTTGTAAGAGGAATTCCTTAAATGCATATAACAGCAAACAGTGGAGAAAATTTTATCTTCTTCAACAGTAAAGAAAGAAATACAAACCCAGAAAACATATAGCGAGGAATAATTTCTGAATGCCATTTTTTTTTTATTAACGCATAAAAATGCAGTGAATCCAAAGTCCATAAATATAGCAAGAAAACACAAGACAGAACCAAGGTTCTGCTAACATATGAAGAAACAAAGCTATGCAAATAGTTCAAAGTAACAAGCACTGTATCTAATCAACTCCGCAGATTTTAAACATATGGGTTAAACCCAGAACACTGTAAGATCTGCAATATTCAAATCAAAGTTTTAAATCTTCAATGGAAAACCCCTTTTAAAACTTTACAAGGTTTCACTGAAGTAAAATACACAGTCGAATTTCCTAAACATGCTACAATAATGTTCTCTTGAGGAACAGTAAACCTAGAAATGGATTTGAAGCCTTCAATATCGGAAGCTGAGGGATTGTATATGGAGTTCAACACACATGCCATTTGGGCAAATCTCTCGAAACATACCTGGAGAATTTCGAGCGGAGTAAGTAAAAACTGGACTTAGCAAACTGAGGTTTCTGCAGAAGAGATTGTCACAAGATTTTAAAGGCATACCTGCCAAACCAAAACAGACACAAGAGAATAAGTATCGTGGGTCAAGGAATTTATGCTTAAAACAAAATAAATAAGAAAATGTAAACCTAGAATCGCATTTACCTGTGAAGGACGTCAAGAGGAATAATGGACGTCGTCCTCTCCATAGTTCCTGTCCGACAGAGAGATTAAGCGATAGAAATGGTTAGTAAATCTACTTCACAATCTGAGCAACAGGTTATCTAACTACGATGGCAAGCGTGAAGCTTAAATAAAACAAGAATACAGTTAAGGAAAAAGTTAACATGAACGATGGGAAGGAATGAGATTTTGATGCAGAGAAAATCAAAGAAAACTTCAATAGCAAAGTTGGCTTTAAAACATGAATTTACCTCCATAACTGAGCTGAGCTTAACGCTATCTTGGACAGCCCTATATCTTTGCAGCAACAGAGTTCTGAGTTCGGTGGGAGCAACTCTCGGTAAACCAGAATAGAGAACAACGAAAATAACATGTAAAATAATGCCAAAGAGCAATTCTAGGGTTGGCGGGGTTACCTAAACAAGGCTCCCGCCTAAACCTAAACCATCGATCTCCCAAAAGCAAATCAACGGTGTAGATCTGATTTAAGGTACATTGTAAACCCCCGTAAATCTGTGTGTTTTTACAGCTATCGTGGGAGATCATATTCGGATTCAAAACATTAAATACCAGAACAAACAACTGTATCTCTATTAAGGTGAGATGACAAGTGTTACGGAGGAATATTAAATACATAGCAGGATTGATTTTGAAATCCGATATCCTTATTTATTTATTTTAATGTGTTAATTTGTTACCCACAGTTTTGGTTTGTTACGAGTTGTAAATAATCATGTGAATTGGTAATATAGTATTAGCATTCGGATCTTGTCTAGGGGAGTAAATTCATGAAGAGTAAGTGTTATATTTACTCTATGATAGAAAGTAAAAGAAAAAAAAAATTATGTATGTGTGTATGTGACATGTAATTACAAATGTTTTTCCTTGGGTTCCAAGCCCACTCGTTTTGGTCTGAAACCCCAAACTCAAAACCACAAAACCCCCAAGAATTTTCCACTTGGAAATACTTTCTGAGCTACCAAATTTCAACACTCCCTCCTAGTGAGGATGGTATTTCCTTTTTCCTCTTAATCTTATTCGCAATTGCATCCCTCTAGAAGACCTAGATCTTCGAAGACACCATGCTCCTAGAAGTCTCCCACTTCAAAGCATTTTGCATGACCATCCAAACCATGACTTTCCTTATTCTTATAAATCTCCATCTCCATGACTTTCATTGCAAGGCCATGACTTCCTTGCATGTTCCATGATTTTTCCTTGCATTACCATGACTTCCTTGCATGTGTCGTGACTTTTCTTACATGATCATGACTTTCCTTGAATTTACCATGACTTTCCCTTGCGTGCAACATGACTTCCTTGCATGGTCTACAACTTTCCTTGCATGCACCATGAATTTCCTTGCATGGTCCATGACTATCCTTGCATGGACAGGAAGACTCCAATTTCTCACTTGAACCTAAAGGTTAGACTTCCGATGGGTTGTTGAATCTTCCTCATGGTCCCTTTGAGCCCATACAATCTTCCCTTGGCTCACTCTGTGTTCCCTCTCAGAAAGTTTTGCAACTAAACGTGTGTCCTTTCAAGGTCAATATCGAGCTATGGTTGAACACTTGGTGTTGGAGTTCAAGTGTGAACTTGGGTTAATTAGAAGATTGCATGTGAAATGTACATGCAAATGCCAAATGAAAAAGACATGTAAATGTAAGTGCACATGGGATGTAAATGAAATGAATTGTAAATGCCATGCAAGGTGCATTTCATTTGGAGGGAAAATTAGTTGTTAGGTATTTTTATTAAAATATTTCCTCCATGCATTAGAAAAATCTTAAGGTTAGGGGTTTTGTGGTATGTATGCATAGGGAATCCATGCTTTCTTTTGGGTTGTAAAGAGCTGCATAGGAATATTGGGAGGTCGTGCCACCTCCCTGCCAGATGCCTATTCTGTAAATTCTTGTCTGTGTTAATGCAAAAGGGAATTCGAATTCCATTATTTATACCTTGTTCCTTTTATTTGTAACAATGTGATGTGTTTGTTTAAGTTACTGTTAGTTTTATTTTGTTGTGCATATATGTTTTTCTAGTGAGTTTTGCATCATTTTTCTCTTATTTTCTCTCCTGGTTAGAGGGAAGAAACTCTTCCCACCAAATTGCACTAGCCAGGAAAAGTCGTGTTCCCCTCTTCAGTCAGGGAGCAGCAATTTTGGAGAGAAGCCCGGGTAAATGAACGTCTGGTCAGAGGGACGCTATAGGCCTAACCATCCTGTAGCTTAGGAAGAGCACAAAATCTCTAACTTCTTGGCGAGAAATTTTTTTGGTTCCAGGGATAGAGGCCACTAAGTCATTGGCATAGACGTAGATTTGTCCCATTGTGTTCTTAGAAAGTTTATCAACAACTTACACTAGCTGGCACTAAGATTCTGCAAAGCTCGCAAAGCATGCTTTATACCACAATTTATGTTTTATATAGTGGGTTTTAAATCTCTCCAGATTTTAGACAAAATGCCTCCTTATTTTATGTTCTTTAAGTTCCTTGTAACACTATGCAGTCAACTTTGCTACCATAATTGTTATATATTTGAAATGTCCAATGGAAAAAAGGCCCCGCAATCTTCGAACCATATATTCCTGCGCTGGAATATGGCAGCCTGACATTACTGCATCCAGTGTTCGAATCGTGTTGAGTTCTGACGGAAATGGGGGACCGCCCCTCCACCTGTGATTTCTTCATCCTAGGTGCCACAGGGAATGTGTACTCCATGCGACTTGACCACATTCCCTCCTTCACGTGCCCAAACTTCGATAAAGGCAACCCCTGCAGACACATATTGTTAGTCATGTTGCGCATCTTGAAACTCCGCATGGATGACCCGCGGGTGTGGCAGAAGGCCCTACTGACTTCAGAGTTAGAAGAGCTCTTGCATATTTCATGCTTGAATGAAGAGAACGTTTTGGCTAGCCAAAAGATCTGTGCACGATTCAGGTAGATTGTGGGTTCGAATCCCAGGAAAGAAGAGAAAGACAAAAAGGTCTAGAGGGACTTGTAAGGCCATTTTCCAGTTGAGTAGAAAGACGGACTTGTAAGACCATTGTTCAGTTGAGTAGAAAGAAGGAAAAGAGTTGGGTACAAAGAAAAAGTACTATATTCAAGAATTCAACCTCACCTGTGATCTCCAAAACAAAAAGTACATTAGAGCTAAGCATTCAGTGGGGAGCAAAGATTCTTATTGCTTAATTAAGAACTAACTCACATCAACTTTGGTGGAGAGACCTCAATCTCACTTGTGATCTCCAACAAAAAAGAGTACATTAGAGCTAAGCATTCAATGGGGAGAAAATATTCTTATTGCTTAATTAAGAACTAACTCACATCAACTTTGGTGGAGAGACCTAAAGGAGACCTACAAAAGTTTGGGAATAAAGTGGAAGAAACCTAAACGAGACTTAAAAAGAAGCTTGGCAAGAAAGGGTGCGTACTTTTTGCACTTTTGGGCAGTGGAATCGGAAAAACATTTCATTTTGGAATTTGATTCTTTCAGAGACATCAGGACAATTATGGAAGTATGTTAGCATCAATTCCCTGGCATTGTATTTTCAGTGAGGGGACTGTTAAAAGGTTGGATCAGCTCATCATCAATTTGCGCAAGAAAAGTATTGAATTGGAGAAAGTAAAAAAACAAAAAAAGTGGTAGTTGTAGTAATCTCATAGACTATTTTTAGTGAGACCCAAATCAATCATTCATTTATTTTTATGAACCCTTCATTCATTCATTTTATGAACCCTTGGATAGAGCTAAGGACGACGTTGTTTTCTATAGGGTGTGTGGCAATTATGTGCACAGGGATGTCTATTTTATGAACCCTTGGATAGAGCTAAGGAGGACGTTCTTTTCTATAGGGTGTGTGGAAATAATGTGCACAGGGACGTCAAGTAGAGAAAGCCACCCGCAATGGAATATGGAAATTGTGCGAGGAAAAGAGGAATTTGCAGTGCATGTGCAAAGGAAGAGACTGAGACTGCATATGAGTAGGATGGATAGCTCTTTGCGTGCTCGTGTGGTAACATCTGGTGGATTATGTCCGGGTTTGAATATTGTCATACGAGAAATTGTATGGGGATTATATATGTATGGAGTTTTATGCTCGCAATACAGCTCCATTAACACCAAAGATTGTGAGTGTTATTCACAAACGTGGAGGCACTATTCTTGGCACTTGACAAGATGGTCACGGGACACCAAAAATAGTTGACAACATTCAAGAATGTGGCATTAATTAGATTTATACAAGAGGCTTTACTAATGTTCCATATGCATGGTTAGAGCTTGTAATCGTCTCACCAGATGCAGAGCTCATAGAATGTTCAAAAATTTGGCAAGCGAATAGTGTCGGGGGAGCCATAGCTCAGAATGTGTCAATCCCAAAATTATTAAATTTTATTACAATGGCCTAATTTTACAGTAAAATTTCCAACACTTTTGAATCAGCAACCTATGTAAATTTTGTTCTAGTTTTGTTTTTTTTGGTTAAAACCAGTCAACTTATGAAGAACACGTGTAAGAACAAGAACAAGAAATGAGACCCCTAACAACAATAAACAATAGATAAATCCAACAACATCAGCAAGTGACAGAAGACAAAGGGCCTGAGCATGTACAGCAGACAATGACAGTGGAAAAAGGGAGAGCAATAGAGAGTTAATTGCAAGTTGGAAGAGAGTGTGGTCTTGCGAGCAGAGGTTGGGACACCCATGGGAGTAGATAAGAGATGGGGTCTTGCGAATAGGAGGTTGAGACTCCCATAGACAGAGAAAGGACCACGCAAAGGGAGTAGATAAGAGATAGGGTCTTGTGACTAGGAGGTTGAGACTCCCATAGATAGAGAAAGGACCACTCAAAGAGGGAGCTCAAAGTGGAGTAGAGGATAGTGCCCATCCTATAGTTCAGCGGTCAGAGGTGGTTTTGGATCACACAGTAATAGTACAAGTGAGAGTGGATGTCTAACTGCAATTTGTGTCAGGGGCCAGTTGGAGAGCCCAAGTTTGAACTTGGGTTAATTAGAAGATTACATGTGAAATGTACATGCAAATGTAAAATGAAATGCAAAATACATGTAAATGCAAATTAAATGAACTGTAAATTCCATGTAAAGTGCATTTCATTTGGAGGGAAAATTAGTTATTAGGTATTTTTATTAAAATATTCCCTACATGCATTAGGAAAATCCCTTAGGGTTAGGGGTTTGAGTTATGTATATGTAGGGATTCAAAGTTGTATTTTGGGTTGTAGAGTGTTGTGTAGGGTTCTAGCTGCATAGGAAGATCTAGGAGGCTACATAGCCTCCTTGCCGCCATGGCAGGGAGGGCTACTTATTCTGTAAATTCTTGTCTGTGTTGATGCAAAAGGGAATTCAAGTTCCATTATGTATAGCTTGTTCTTTTTATTTGCAATAGTGTGATGTGATGTGCTGGTTTAAGTTATTTTCAGTTTTATTTTGTTGTACATAGATGTTTTTCTGGTGAGTTTTGCAATCATTTTTCTCTTGTTGGCCCTCTTGGCCAAAAAGAAGAATTTTTTGGTCCAACACTTGGCTTAGTCCACTCTAGACCACCGCAACTCAACTCTGCAAGTGTCCCCATCCTCCTATCTCAAACACCTCATATGCGCATGGTACCAATACCAAATGTGCAACATTATAACCCAATGAAGATATTATCACATGAAACTCACCAAACTACAATCCATATGAAGTTACCTCATCCATGCCAAAGCACTCCCTGCCAAGGCACCTGAGTTGTCACAAATCTCTTTAATAAGCCAACAGAAGTCCATCAACGGTATCGGAAACATGCCACTCGACATATTGTTGCGCACCAAGTTCTCTGCCAATCCACCAAAACTCCAATTCTGCCCCACCACACTACAATAATCCACAACTCCTTGTCTCACAAAGCATACCTAGAAAACTCATTTGGAAACAATATTGCTTCATGCAATAGCCCCACAACTCCCTCTCAGAGCTTATAACTAGGCACAAATCTAACCCAACTACTCTTTAAAGTAGCTTTGATACCATGTTATAATTCCACACACCTCAAGTCTATTATATGCCTTAGCTAGGAAACATAAACATAGTGAAGATGCCTAACTATAAAAGCAACTTTTGCACAATGGAATATACCAGCAATCAGATCAATGTAAAATACACAATTTTCCAACAATCAGATCAATGTACAATACACAGAATTTACGCCCAAACTTTTTTCTTATTAGTCCATTAACAAGAAAACCTCAAGGCTCCCATACTAAGAATCATGGCCCTTTACAATCCATGTACAATGCCAAAATATAATACAAAGTAATTATACAATGTACCTGGGTTGAGGTTGACCCTGAAAAGTCGTTGTCCTTCCCCACCAAAACTTCAGCTACTTATTGTAGCACGTAGGGCACTTCTTGCCCTCCTCAAACTTCCCAGACAACTCCTTTTAGGCTAACAATTCACTCAACAAGTTCGATACCACCTGGCAGCCTTGTTATACCTTCACTTCCACTAGTTGTCTCCTTTCATTTGACCTTCTCCTTCTTCTTCAACTTCCTGGTGACTTGGCAGGCCTCCTTGATGCGGCATGTTGGTGTAACATATAGTAGTCCTAGAACAAGCTTAGCAACTCCTCGACCTTCTCTTTTCCTTGTTGTGAATCGCCTACAGCAAAGCCCACCAAGCGGCGGGTTCCACTTCCTGCACTTGGCCTCCTATGTTGCCCTTACACAGGCCTGTGGCCCGTGGTCCTCTTTCAACCCTCAAACCAGAGTTATTTCCCTTGCAACCTCCTCTTGGCAGTTGTGGCGTTTCCTCTAGCTATCCAAACAACCCTACTTGGCATCAAAACAAAAGACTCATTTCCTTACTTATTGTTTGTGGCTCCTTTATTGCCTAGGCTAAGTCCTTTTAGCCTCCTCACAAGAAGAATGTCACTTCTCCTTCTTGTCAACTATCCTCTCCTTTGGCCTTATTTATACTTGTCCAAGGGGTGTGTCCCTTCGCCTTGCTGGCCGACCTGAGCCAACTTGACACTTTAGCCAACTCATAATTAAATTATAATTATAAATGTTTTTCCTTAGGTTCCAAGCCCACTACTTTTGATCCAAAACCCCAATGTCAAGACCACAAAGCCCTCAAGGATTTTTCACTCATAAATACCTTTCAAGCTACCAAAGTTAAACACTCCTTAGTGAGGAAGGTATTTCCCTCTGCCTTTGAATGTGATCCGCAACCAAATCCTTCTAGAAGAATTGGATCTTCAAAGATGCCATCCTCCTATAAGCCTCCCACCTCAGAGCATCCAACATGGTCATTCAAACCACGATTTTCCTTGTTCCTAGAAATCTCCAACTCCATGAATTTCCTTACATGGCCATGACTTCCTTGCATGTGTCATGACTTTTCTTGCATGATCATGACTTTCCTTGCATGGTCCATGATTTTCCTAGCATGTAGCATGATCTTTCCTTGCGTGCACTCTAGCTTCCTTACATGGTCCACAACTTTCCTTGCATGCACCATAACTTTCCTTGCATGGTTTGTCACTTTCCTTGCGTGACCTAGAAGACTCCACTTTCTCTCTTGACCCTGAAGGTTAGACTTCCATTGGGCTACTGACTCTCCCTTCTAGTCTCCCTCTGAAGCCAAACTCCCTCCGAGCCTACACAACCTTCCCTTGGCTCACTTTGTTTTATCTCCTAGAAAGTGCTACAACTGAACTTATGTCCTTTCAAGGTCAGTCCCGAGCTACGGTTGAACAATTGGCCTAGTCCACTCCAGACCACCACAACTCAACTCTGCAAGTGTCTTCATCCTCATGAGTCAAACACCTTATATGTGCATGTCTCCACTACCAAATGTGCAACTCTGTAACCCAATAAGGATATTATTGATTTTTGTAGCTTAGGAGGTACTCCCACACCCCAAGGTACAGGCTTTGGGAGAAGTTTGACCCACATAGGCCTTGTGGGCAAGTGTACCCAAGTAGTGGGTTTTGCACCCAAAGTTGTGGGTGTGAAACCAAGAGGATATTTTGATAGTTTTTTCATTTAGAACATATGGGGCACCCTTAATGACCTAAGGGGCACCAAAGGCATCAATAAGGTGGCGTTGGTTGGATGAAAATAATTTTTTTCTTATGATTTTATGGAGTTTAAAAGAATTGTTTAGGTCGACTTGGAGTTTGTGGCTAAGAAAAACCCCACAATAACTCTATAAATAGAAGACAATGTGAGCTCATTCATCCATCCATCCAAGTGCATCTCATCTAAGTGGAAGGCAATCTGATCTGGTTGCAGACCTAAGGAGTTGATCCAGCGTGAAGAGGAGGACAAGTTTTGGTCATATCTCTTGTGATCTAGTTAGGTCGAGATAGGGAAAGGTTGGGCGAGTTTTAAGGACATTATGGGAACTCGTGTTACAGTAGATCTTCTATGTTTATGTAGGTTGCATAGTCTTGTGTACCCGAGGTAGGGCCAAACCCTTGTTACAGCAACTTGTAGAGGGTCGTAAGGCATTTTTTGGAGGATCAAGAGGTCTAGACTACTATTGGAGCTAGGCCGCACGCATTGAGGAACCAGCGCATAGATTTAAGGGATAATTTGCTAAGGTTTGAGGATTTGTACAGGCCGAAGATTCGGGCAGTGTTGTATGTACTACAAGAGCCCTAAAATAGGGTCATCTAACTCAGAAATCAATGCACAGTACAACAATGATTTCAAGGAATATGTGGATGTCTTGAGAGGTATGTGAATTGTCTTTCTAAGTTGATGAATGCAAGGGATTGTAAGGTTGTTCAAGGGTTTTGAACAATATTCCTTTATGCCCTAGTAGGTATGTTTCAATGTCATGTACAGTCACCTAGATCAGCCCTAAAATATTTTTCTATATGTGTGTGCAAGTGGAAATAGGTAGGGTGATAAGTTTACGGTTGTATGGCTATCATGAAGTGAGGAGATGAGGGAATAATCAAGGAGAGAAGTACTAGTAATATTCCCTAAGTCTAGTCAACTTGTAGATTCAAGAGAACTATTATGAGGGTTGGTGTAATAAGCCCTAGTATAGTGAAAAAGAGGGCAAACTTGTTACCGTTAGTGGGAAGCTTGATTATTGTGCCCTACATCATTTAATGCAAGAGGCATTTCAATGATAAGAGGGTTGATTATGCAAGACTTAGGTTTTTCATTCTTGGAGCAACCAAGAGACAACAAGAACGCAGATTGTGTGCCCTAGTTCAGTGGGTTACAGATGGACAACTTCAATGATATGAGGGAAGATTGTTGAATCCCTAAGTCCGGTCATCTTTGGAGCAGCAGAGAGACTAGTAGTGCACAGAAGTTGGAAGACCCTAAGTCCAGAGATAGAGAAGAAACCCTATTTATGTTGGAGGGTTGTTTGGTGAAGTACCAATGAGCAAACATTTTGGTGGAGCAAGAGGCTTATTAGTGGGGAGATCAGTGGGCCAAAGTCCAGTCACTCTTGGAGTAGTAGGAGGGTTGATAGTGGCAAATTGTGTAGTTGGAGATGCAAACATTCTGAAGTTGCAGATGTTGCATTGATCAACGAATGGGGAGGAAAAGTACCCACCATATGTGTTCAAGGTAGGTGGACTAAAAGGGTTGAGTGTGTGCACCTTCAGCAAGTAGGTCAAGTGTATCTTGTTCAAGCGGGTTGGTGGTCATAGTTGTTGACACCAAGCTCTAGTTGTGTCTTGTATCAGGGATCTATGTAAGGGTGATGATCCTTGGTATAGCAGCCCTAAGACTGTTGTATTAAAGTTTGTAATATAACAAGTAGTGGGTTAAAAGTTTAAAATTGTCATGTGCACAAGATTGATTCATTGTTGTATGTTTTTCATTGTGCAAAGTAGTAGTGTTGAGGTATTTCGATGTGTTTATGATCGTGCTTTTAGACATAGACCTGTAGTTGAAGTGTCGTGGAAAAATCAACATATAATATTTTACGAAACTCATCTAATTGCAATCCATATGAAACTACCTCGTCCATGC
This sequence comes from Pinus albicaulis, assembly GCA_034641835.2. Taxonomy (NCBI): domain Eukaryota; kingdom Viridiplantae; phylum Streptophyta; class Pinopsida; order Pinales; family Pinaceae; genus Pinus; species Pinus albicaulis. The sequence continues at coordinate 1,631,594,089 of CM076578.1, forward strand.
CAAAGCAATCCCTGCCAAGGAACTTGAGTTGTCACAACTTACTTTGACAAGTCAACAAAATTCCATCAATGGTATCAAAACCTGCCACTCAACACACTATTTTGCACCAAGTTCTCCACCAATCCACCAAAACTCTCATTATGCCACCCCAAGGTGCAATAATCCACAATGGAAGGATAAGAAATAAGAAAGAGTCGATCAGCTAACCCTAAAATTAATTACAAGAGAGATTATCTTTAATTTTATGATGGTTGTGTAGTCTGTGTTTTATATAGGCGAAGGGCGGAATTAAGTCGAAATCTCGATAGTGCTTTAGGAAGAATAGATCAACAGCTCTTCTCTGAATATTTACCCTAAAATTTTCGAGAGTATGAACCTCAATCCATATGTCCCTTCTGTACAAGGTACTAATGAGTGTTTGAAGATTTCTGCTATGAGAAACTTGAGTGTCTAGAGAATTCAGAATATGATCCACAATAGACATTTTTGTGTCAAAGTTTCAAGTCTCTAACAAGACTCATCATCGGGACAAATCCACAGAGAAGAGCAAGCATGAAGGGTAAAAAATATGGAATGGAAGGATAAGAAATAAGAAAGAGCCGACCAATTAACCCTAAAACCCTAAAATTAATTACATGAGAGATTATATTTAATGTTATGATGGTTATGCAGTTTGTGATTTGTACAAGAAAAGGAAGGAATCAATTTAAAATCTTGACAGTGATTTAGGAAGAATATATCAACTGCTCTTCTCTGAATTTTTACCATAAACTTTGTTGAAGAATGTAACTAGGTTTGGTCTTCACTACTGTACTTGAGTCATTATGTAATAAAAGAATGAAGAAAAGAATTTTATTATTGTTCAATTGACTTATTAAAGCATGGGTTTCATGCTTGGGTCAAATGTATAGGTCAAGCCTCCATTGTAGGCTTTAGGTTATTGTCAAAGTCAATTTTGTTTACTGCTCCATCCATCAAAGTCTCCCTGTTGTCGAAGGACTCATCATCAAGTCGACTTCCACAAGATAAACTCATGTCGGCCTAAAAATAGTGACACACCTCTTCATATGTTCATGTCGGCTCATTTCGATATGGAACCAACTATATATAGGAGTATGACCTCTGCTCAAATCACAGAACAGAACTTGACAATTTCAGAGAGCTCAGATTAGTTGCAGGTTCGGAAATCACAATATGTTTCAGTGTTATCACAGAAGATAAGTCTCGATGCTATCACAGTAGAGATAAATCTTCAGTGCTACTGCAGCAAGGAGGTTCGGACCTAAACCCAGAGAAGGAGAATCGAATTACAATCTTGGTGCAATCACAGTAATGCGGATTACAGTGAAGAATCTTAATGCGGATTACAGTGAAGAATCTTAATGCGGATAACAGTGAAGGTATGCATATTACAGTATTGCAAATCACAGTGATGGTATATGGATTTTGGCATACCTTTCTAAGATACAAATGTGGATTATAGTGAAGGTAATGATTTCGGTGTTAATGCAAACACAGTGATGAAGTCTCGGTGAAAACACAGTGATAAGGATTGGTTGCAAGCACAGTGATGAGGTTGACTTGATGGATGGAGGTATTCTTGAGTCTAAGTTGTAAGGGTCTTGGTCGTCTCATCTTGAATCTACTGAAGAAATAATTTTGACCGGGTTTTCCCCAAAGAGTGGGGTTTTTCCCTGACAGTGTGCCTACAACTCGTGTCCTCTTCTTTTGTTGCTTGGCATTAGTCTTGATGATAAGAAAATATGAGTCGAAATAACACCTAATAATAACGAAAACATCAGATCCATAATTTAGATAAATGTCTTTCAAATGATTTTTTTAATTGATGGAAAAAACCCTAGCAGAGCTCTGCACCAGGCCGACCTCCATGACCTAGGGTTTGCTAGTTTTGGTGTTGGCTTCCCCAGGCAGACCTCCACCCCCAAACTGTTAGGTCGTGATCCCTCCCCTGGACAGCTTAAGGCTCACCGATAACCGACTCTAGTGGGGGGACAGCTGCTCCCCCCATTACAGGCCAGCCTCCCACAGGGGCGGCGGCAGGGGCTAATACCGTCAATCAACACAACTCTGGCCCGTCTCAAGAAACTACAGGGGCGACTCCCACAGCGCAGCCCACAAATATACCAGCAGTAGAAGAAGCAAATACAAAGTTAGCAAGATGCATACCAAAGAACTCCAAGAAAACAGTGATCGAACTCCCAACGCATCACATCAATGGCAGAATCCAGTTCATGAAGGATCACGCATTGATAGGCAAGCTCATGGGCTTCTGGCTCACGAAAAAAGCGTTGAGAGGATGGATAACTTCGAAATGGAAACCCGAAGGCCACATTAACCTACAGTTGTGCGCTAAAGGCTTCTTCAACGTGCTCTTCACTTGCACTGAAGACAAAGATAGAATCATGGATGGAGGCCCTTATTTCTTCAACACTGCAAGTATTTACCTCAGACCCTAGACAGAGCGCTTCAACCCTGACAAACAGGATCTTACTTGGGATCCGGTCTGGATCCGGCTCTACTCCCTCCCCCAATATTACTGGGATGAGTTGACCCTCAGAGACATCGGGAATGCCCTAGGGGAGTTTTTCAAGATCGTAGAGGAGACCAAGATCAACTGCTACGCAGCTTATGCTCGCATATGTGTCTACATGAACTTAGCGAAACTGTTACCAGGCGAGGTAAGTTTGTTGCATGAAGATTTTGAATGGACACAAACTATAGATTATGACCACATTCCTTTCGGATGCAGGAAGTATCACCAACACGGGCATCTCTTCAGAGATTTCCCCCTAAACAAGAAAGTTATGGCTGAAAAGGAATCCAACGATCAAGAAGCAGAAGGATTCACGAAAGTAGCAAGCAAAAAAAGGCACAACAAGAGAGCTACCCCTTAGCAAAATAAAAAATGACCTACGACTAGCAACAGCTTCGCAGCCTTAAATCAGCTAAATGAAACGAAAATGAACCAGTCATCGAAGTAAGGCATACCTCCATGGAGCAGGCCCAGTCCTCAAAGGCTCAACAGGAGAAGGTCCCCCTTGAGACCTTCCTAAAACCTCCAACTGCAAACTACGCAGAGGATAACAATGTGTTAAAAGGAAAAGAATAGATCACGGAGTCGATCCCAGAAGCAATGGAGGAAGAACCAGAAAGCATTGACCTGGAAGGCCTGGATCTTATAGGGTTAGAGGATGCCTGCAATAAGAAAGACTTCAAATCTATCCCGAAGCAACAAGTCCAAAAGATGGAAGAAATCCTAGCCAGAGCACAGCGGCTCCCCTCTCTAGGTATCCAAGGAGGCATGCTCATTAACATCAAATACTTCACGAAAGAGTCCCATAAAAGGGGCAAGAAAACAACTCTGCAAAGAACCATAGAAATAGGGAAAGAAATGGTGGATTCTGGGCGATTCCCCAAACTGACTAGATTCTTCGCCTATACCACCAATCCTATCCCATGAAGATCATCTCCTAGAACATAAGAGGGCTCAACAGCCCACGAAGTACAGGACAATAAAGAAAAGGATTACTGAGGAACGCCCTGCAATATTCTACATGCAAGAAACCAAATGTTCCAGCTCCACTTTGGATACAATCTTCAAAAAAATTGAAAAGGTAGCAATGCAATAGCGGTTGATGCCAACGGACCGTCTGAAGGTTTGGCAATCATCTGGAACCCCCAAATCATCTCCTTAGATAACTTTCACGCTAACAGACACTTCTTCCATGCCAATTTCACCTGATTGGCACGGATATCCATGGTCTGCTCACAAATGTCTACTTTCCACAAAACACCCAACAAAAATTGGAGCTCCTGGACAACCTAGCGGAACTCAATAAACAACGAGCCTTTCCACTCTGGCTCCTGGGAGGAGACTTCAATATGATAACCAATCTTCAGGAAAAGAAAGGAGGAAGGATGCATTTGGACTCGGACAGTAATGGATTCAAGAACTTTATTCATGGTAACCACCTCATCAATCTACACACCTCCAATGGAATCTTCACATGGAACAACAAAAGAGGAGGTGCCCATTAGATAGCCTCAAGACTAGACAGATTCCTCATCACAAAAGATTTCATTCAGCTAGGGGGTGACATAGCTGCTACTATCATCCCAGCAGCAGGCTCTAACCATTGGCTAATACAACTTCAATGGTTATGACCAGGTAAGCATGCTCCTAAACCTTTCCACTTTGAACATTGATGGTTTTAGCACCCAGGGTTCAAGGATATGGTTTCCAAATGGTGGACCTCCTTAGTACTCCCGCAAGGCACTAAAATGCTCCAGTTCCAAAAAAACTGAAACTGCTCAAAGGAAAATTGAAGGTCTGGAACAAAACAACGTTTGGCAATATCTTCACAGAACATAAAGAACTAGAGGAAAAAATGAAGAAGTTGCAACAGACTATTATCCAAGAAGGACGCTCAGCTGAGTCGGAAAGTCAAGAGAAGACCTTAACTACTTAGATGGAAGAAAGACGGAACCAGGAAGAAGCTCTATGGAGACAAAAATCAAGAATCTGTTGGCTCAAAGAGGGAGAAAGAAACACTAAATTCTTCCATCATTCCACCATTCAGCACAGGATGCATAACAGAATTACAGTTCTCAAGAATCAAACTGGGCAAAGGCTGGAAACGCAAGAGGCCATCACTGAGGAGCTGCACAATCACTTCAGGAACATTCTGCAGGAACCCAATCACTAGATGCATGAGGCCATTGGGGAAACCACTCAACACATTCCCAAGCTGATAACAGATGAACACAATAGGATGTTGCTCGCAGCTACCACTCTGGCTGAGGTGGAACAAGCAGTCTTCCAGCTGAAGGAAGGGAAAGCTCCAGGTCCTGATTGATTTACCACCAACTTCTTCCATTTTTTCTGGGAGACCATTCAAAACAAAGTCTGGGAAGTAGTGGAGGAATCGTGCACTACCCACTGGCTCCTACCAGCGCTAAATGCTACCTTCATCACTTTGGTTCCGAAAGAAGACAACGCAACCTCGCCAAGTAAGTATAGGCCCATAGCTCTCTGCAATGTCATTTACAAAATTTTCTCCAAAGTTATTGCTAATAGGCTGAAGCAGCTCCTTCCCATAATTATCTCCCCAGAGCAAACAGGTTATGTGGAAGGCAGGAAAATACTTGATGGCATCATTTTAACCCATGAAGTCATTCACTCTCTCAAAACCTCCAAAAATCCTGGCATGCTTCTCAAAATCGACCTATCCAAAGCTTTTGATAAACTCAGCTGGGAATACATCAAAAAAGTTATCATAGCCTTTGGCTTCAGCCACACCTGGGTACGCAAGATCATGAGTCTCATCAACTCTCCTTTTCCCTCCATTTTGGTCAATGGTATCCCCTCTGCTACCTTTAACCCCTCAAGAGGCATCAGACAAGGGAACCCCCTCTCTCCCTTCATCTTCATCATTATGGCTAAAGGATTGGGTCGCCTTCTCAAAATCTCCATCCAGTCAGGTGTCCTGCTTGGTCTACCCCTCCACAACTTGCCCCCCTCCTCTCACCAACAATTTGTGGATGACAATATGATTATGGGTTACCCCTCGATCCAAGAAGCCCGCTCCCTCAAATCCATTCTCGACTCCTTCTTTAAAGCCTCCAGCACAGAGGTCAACCCTGAAAAATCGCATATCTTTTTCTTTCATACCCCCCCCCCCTCCCCCCGCTCACACAACGCAACATTGCCCATATCCTTGGATTCTCCATTGCTTCTCTTCCTTCCAAATACCTAGGAGCTCCTCTGACTGACTCTGCCATCAACCACTACTCCTGGAGAGCCTTGCTAGACAAAATGGAAACCCAGTTATCCAACTAGACCCATCGCTCCCTCAATATAGCTAGTCGCCTGGTCCTCATTAAATCTATCTTGTAATCTCTCCCCATTTATCTCTTCTCAGTCCTAGCAGCCCCCAAATGGGTCCTCAAGGCCATGCGCAACTTGAAAAGATCTTTCCTATGGGGCGGCACCAAAGAAAAAAACAAATGGACCTTAGTCAACTGGAAGGATGTTTGTACCCCTAAAAGTTAGGGGGGATTAGGATTGCGCGATCCTGAGCACAGCACTAACATAATGGGAGCTAGCACCTGGTGGAAATGGGTCTCCAACCCTAACACTCCATGGGCCAACCTATGGGCGGCCAAGTATGCACACTCCTGGCATAAGGAGGACCTCATCTGGTACAACTTAGAATCTGGGGGATCCCAAATCTGGAAAGCAGCAAGTAGCCAAAAAAGGATGATACAAATTCATAGCTTCTGGGAGCTAAGAAGTGGTACCCAAGCAAGATTCTGGGTGGACTCCTGGCAACAGATGCCAAGCCTTTCCTCCATATTCCCCAAACCTATATGGAGTGCGGCTCTCCAAGGAAGGCAAAGACAGAATGTACAAGAGTTCTGGATGGAAGACACCTCCCAAGCATATAGGCAATGGCTACACACGAACAGATGGCAAGACGACTGGAACAAGAGGGCCATACAGACATCTGGGAGGATCTCAGCACCAAAAGAAAAATCAGAGTAAAGACAAGACCTGACATCCTCTGCTGAGGGCATATGCCTAGTGGAAACTACTCGACCAAGGAAGCTTACAACATACTTCATCAGCAAAACCCCGGCCCAACAGATCTCATCTGGAAAAGATATGGAGGGCCAATCTTTGGCCTAAAGTAGCCACCTTCCTGTGGCTGCTTAGTAAACAACGCATCCTCACATGGGAGAATCTTTTGAAGAGGGGGTTTGTAGGACCCTCCAGGTGCCCTTTATGTTAGGAAAACCTGGAAACCATCGACCACCTGTTGGTCCAATGTCCCACTGCTAATTTCTTGTGGGATAGAATTGCAGTCTTATGTCGTCGTTCCAACCGAGTAAGGGGCAATATCATCAACACCATCAACAGCTGGACGGACAGTCCTTATACTAGCACTCTCCTTAATAGACTCTGGCAGATCATTCCGGGCATCCTCATTTGGAACATCTGGAAAGAAAGGAATAGTCGCATCTTCAAAGAGAAAGCATCCACATCAGAGAAGATCTAGGACTGGATTCACAACAACCTCTCTGAAACATTAGCCTTAGATGCTTGGAGTCAGGAGGACCTCCCTACCTCTACAGCAGAGCGCCACATATGGAACAATTGGAAAATGAGTCTAAACACCCCCTTGGACATCAATCCTAGAAGCGCAGGTAGAACTCCTGCCCCTGAAAAATGGTATCCCCCCCAAAGGGCTTCTTCAAATGCAACTTCGGTGGTGCATCCAAAGGCAATCCCGGAAATGTAGGATTCAGAGACATTATCAGGAACTCTCAAGGTGATCCTCTACGAATTTACTACGGTAACATAGGTTGGGACAGCAATAATTCTACGAAGTTAGAGGGGCTTATACAGGGTATTCAAATTGCAATTGAGTTTCATTACTTCCCCCTGGAAATGGAGGGAGACTTGCAGGTCATAACTATGGCAGCCACAAAAATCCTCCAAGGATCGGCTTCCTCAAAGGTATCCAAAAGATGGAGGCTCGCCCATAAGCTCAAGGTTCTGGAACAGCTGATACACAACCACAGAGCCATTACTTTTTGCGACGTGCGCAGGAAGGCAAACTTCGTTGCAGATCTCCTTGCGAACAAAGGGGTGGAAAGCAGCTGTGAGATGTATCATTCCAACCTAACACAGGTTTAGGAGGAATCACTCAGACAAGAATGTCACACTCTCATTCAGAGGGATCTTCTCCCCCCGGATGCTGGGTGACAGAACTGACACGAATGACAATCATATCTCACACACCCCGGAGGACAGAGATCTTCTACGCATAGCCTCACTTGCTGCGGATCCTCAAACCGTTAGCCATATGCACAAGACTAACAGAATCAAGTATGATGATGGGACGCTGGGAATTGCGTCACCCTGTCCAGGGCACCCTTCTGCATCTATCACCATAAATGGTTATCATGATTAACCTGTATAGCAGCCATCCCCCTTCCCTCAAGCTTGCTCAGGCGATTGATCATGGCATGCAGTTGCATGCGAGGCATACTCATTGCCATCCTCCTCGCATATGTCCAAGCCCCTTTAAAAGGATTAGCTCTCAACCCCGAGAAACCCACAGTATTGTCCCTCTGCCTTTAGTTTTTTTATCTCTACTCTGGCACTTCCCTGATTTCAGAAGGCCGCGAAGCCCTATTCTCAGCGTTGCGCCGCGCAATCCCCTCCAGGTTGTGGTATCCCATTCTGCGCACCTCTTCCCCAGCCCTTTCGACCCCCCCAGCCCCAGCGCTGCTTGCCCCTTGCTATGTATCCCTCCCTTGACATCTCCCCCCTGCCTTATTGTGCAATGGCCCCTAGATTACGCCAGAGAACCATCCAAGGTGGACAAAGAGGGGCTCTCCCTAGCCGTTATCACCGTAGCAAGGACAATCGACTAGAGTCGATGGAAGGCTCCTCCTCTGGCATTTTACCCCGAGCAGGAGGAAGCAACCCCTATGCAAGCTATGCAGAGAGGTAGGTGTGGCCCGCGGAAGTCCACCATCGCTCTCCAGACGCACCCCCAGCCCCGCAAGACTGACCCGTTGCCGATTCAGGAGAAGGAAGACGATGATTTGGATGTCTGGGTGATGGATTCCGATGGAAACTAGACGCGTGTCCCTGACGGCGTAGATTCGGAGCCCCCCATCCTCTGCGCACCGGTCCACAAACCTAGGTGTTCAGTGGTAAATTCGGAGGAAGCGGCTGCGTAGGCACCTGCTTGCCCCATTGAGGAGGAAGTCCCCAACAGCGATGATGAAGACAAAGATTGAGGCCTACGCAGCTGCACATCTCTTCCATGTTTTTTGTCAAGCTTGCCATAAGTGCTTTTTTGCTTCTACATATTTTGTGCTACTTAGATACATCAGCGCTACTGCGCATAATGTAATTTTTTGTCTTAAGTTTTGTTCGAGCTGGTTTCCTCCTCTGAGGCAGCCCCAAAACCGAGTAACTAAGGCTGGGATTGGCTAAGCGCAGCTTGCCAACCCTGTCTGTAGCATATGTAACTTCTCTTTTTTCGAATTAATAGAATGGCCTAACTTACCAAAAAATAATAATAACAAAAACATCACAAGATAATGTCATAAAAAGAGAAATCGTTTAACTTCCACCTCCTTGGATTTCTCAACAATCTTTTCGAGAGTACAAACCTCAGTCCATACGTCCCTTCCATACAGGGTATACTAATGAGTGTTTGAAGATTTATGTGGTGAGAACCCTGAGTGTTTAGAGAATTCGGAATATGATCCATAGTAGCCATTTCTATGTCGACGTTTCAATTTTATAATAAGACTCGTCGTCGGGAGAAATCCACAGAGAAGAGCAAGGATGAAGGGTAAAAAATACATAATGGAAGGATAAGAAATAAGAAAGAGCCAACCAATTAACCCTAAAATTATTTATAGGAGAGATTATATTTAATGTTATGATGGATGCGTAGTTTGTACTTTATACAGGCGAAGGAAGGAATTAAGTTAAAATCTCGACAATGCTTTAGGAAGAATAGATCAGCCGCTCTTCTCTGAATTTTTATCCTAATATTTTCGAAGAGTACGAACCTCGGTCCATATGTCCCTTTCGGATAGGGTACTAATGAGTGTTTGAAGATTTCTGTGGCGAGAATTTAGAGTGTCTAGAGAATTCGAAATATGATCCACAGTAGCCATTTTTGTGTCGATGTTTCAAGTCTATAACAAGACTCATCGTTAAGACAAATCCACAGAGAAGAGCAAGGATGAAGGGTAAAAAATATGGAATGGAAGGATAAGAAATGAGAAAGAGCCGACCAATTAGCCCTAAAATTAATTACAAGAGATATTATCTTTAATGTTATGATGGTTGCACAGTTTATGCTTTATATAGGCAAAGGAAGGAATTAAGTTAAAATCTCAACAGTGCGTTAGGAAGAATAGATCAACTACTCTTCTCTGAATTTTTACCCTAATCTTTTCGAAAGTACAAACCTCCGTCCATATGTCCCTTTCGTGCATGGTAATAATGGGTGTTTGAATATTTATGTGGTGAGAATCTCGAGTGTCTAGAGAATTCGGAATACGATCCACAGTAGCCATTTTTGTGTCGACATTTCAAGTTTATAACAAGACTCACCGTCAGAACAAATCCGCATAGAAGAACAAGGATGAAGGGTAAAAAATATGGAACGGAAGGATAAGAAATAAGAAAGAGACGACCAGTTAACCCTAAAATCCACAACTCCTCTCACAAGGCATATCTAGTCAATTCACTTGGTAACACTATTGTTTCCTGCAACAATCCCACAACTCCCTCTCAGATTTGACACATCGGCACAAATATGATCCAACTGCTCTTCAAAGTAGCTCTGATACCATGTTAAAAATCCATGCACCCTAGGTCTATTCTATGACTTAGCTAGGAAACACAAACATAAACACATTGAAGATGCCTAACTTTAAAAACAGTGTTTGCACAAAAGAATATACTAGCAATCAAATCAATGTACAGTACACAAATTTATTCCCAAGCATGTTTCTTATTAGTCCATTAACTGGAAAACCTCAGAGCTTCTGTACTAGGGAGCATGGCCCTTTACAATCCTTGTACAATGCCAAAATATAATATAAAGTAATTATACAATGTACCTAGGTTGAGGTTGAGTCCTACTAGCTCTCATATGCCTTGACAAGTGGTTGTCCTTCCCCACCAAAACTTCAACTACCTGTTGCAGCACACATGGTACTTATTTACCTCCTCAAACTGCCCAGCCAACTCCCTTTAGACTAAAAGTTCACTCAACAAGTTCTTTGACCATTTGGAAGCCTTGTTGTCTCTTCACTTCCACTGGTTGTCTCCTTTCAGCTTCCCTTCTCCTTCTTCTTGAGCGTCCTGGTGACTTGGCAGCCCTCCTAGCATGCCCTGCTCACCTTCAGCCTTCTACCAAACCTCCTATAGCCCTTATTCCTCATTATTGTAGCCTTTTGCAACCCTTAACTCAATCTTCCTGGCTATAGTATGTTGTTGTAACCTACAACAGTCCTAGAACAAGCTCAACAACTCCTCAACCTTCTCGTTTCCTTGTTGCGGATCACCTACATCAAGCTTATCAAGCAACAAATTCCACATCCTGCACTTGACCTCCTCTACTACCCTTATATAGGCCTGCGGCCTACAGCTCACTCTTCCAACGAAATTTGTTTCACTTGCAACCTTCTTCTGGCAATTGCAACATGTCCTATAACTATCCAAACAACCCTACTCAACCTCAAAACAGAAAAAACTCATTTCCTTCCTTGTTGTTTGTAGCTCCTTTGTTGCTTAAGCAAAGTCCTTTTAGCCTCCTCACAAGAAGAATGCAACTTCTCCTTCTTATCAACTAGCCTACCCTTTGGTCTTATTTATACTTATCTAAGCAGTGTGAATCCCCAAGTGGTGTGTCCCTTGGCCTTGTTGGCCAATATGAGCCGACTTGACACTTTAGCCAACTCATAATTAAATTAGAATTATAAATGTTTTACCTTGGGCTCCAAGCCCACTCCTTTGTGTCCAAAACCCCAAACTCAAAACCACAAAACCCCCAAACCTTTTCCACTCTGAAATACCTTCCAAGCCACCAAATTTCAACAAAAGAGAGCTCCAAATATTTTCAATTTTAAATGTTCAATTGTCTTTTCTCTACCAAAGCATAGTAGTATAATTGTCCCAATAGAGCCATCCTCTAATATCCTCTATGGTAAATATAGGAAAGTATGTCTAAAATAGAAATTGACAAACTCATTATCAAAATAGTATTGTCATATGTTTTATTTTCCTTCATTGAGAAACAACATGATAACAACCATGTCTATATCAAAAGAATTAATTTAATTTATGATATTCTAGATTTCAATGTTTGAAGTAACATACATGATAGTAATCAAGTGCATCCATATTCCATCACATTTAGACCCGAAAAAATGGATTGTAGTGAAGAATATTGCTATTCTTATTACAAAAAGATCCTTATTAATTGCATTTTTATTTTGCTTTGGCTAGAAGCAACCATACAATCACCATTGGCACCATAGTTTAGAAATAATTAGTTTCGTGGATTTTAGCATAGATGCAATATGAAATAACAAGTTCAAAACTTTGGTAAATTTTACAAGGCCAAATTACTATAAGGCAAACACTCTTAAAAACACAAGATTCGTGAACATTCTACCAAGGCATTGGTTCCAATAAATCCTTGTAGCTAGAACATAGACTACCCCTAGTGTCCAAGGGTGTCAATGGGAGCTCCAAATATTGTCAATGTTACACATTCATGTGTCTTTTCTCTACCAAAGCATGGTAGTATCCCTATCCAAACAAATCCATCATCTAATATCCTCTATGGTAAATATAGGTAAGTAATTTGACATAGAAATTGACAATCTCTTTATATAAATGGCATTTAATTTCCTTCAACAATAAGCAATAACATGATAACAACTTTTAGACACGTCTATCTCAAAAAACATTGGTCTAATTCATCATATTCTAGACATCAATATTTGAAGTAACATGCATAATACCAATCAAGTGCATTAATAAAAACATTGGTCTAATTCATCATATTCTAGACATCAATGATTGAAGTAACATGCATAATACCAATCAAGTGCATTAATATTCCATCATATTTGGACAGGGAAAAGTAGAAAAGTAGATAGAAACCAGGAATATTGTTAGTCTTATTCAAAAAATATCCTTGTTTATGAATGCTATTTTATTTTTCTTTAGCTAGAAGCAACCATGCAATCACCATAACACCCTAGTTTAGAATAATTAGTTTCATGGATAGTTCCTCCATGATAGTTATGTACATGCATGGTATCTATCTAGAAACTTTTAACATAGATGCAATATAGATACTAAATGCTTAAATATATTTACAAATTAAAACTTTTAAAGACTAACCAAATGTTATTATATATTGAAATATATTTAAATGATTCAACAATGTTGTTATTCTCGTACTATAGTTTAACTTTTAATGTTCAACTACGCATTTGGTAATATAGGGGTGGAAGTATTCAACTACTCATTTGGTAATATAAGAGTGGAACTAGTTTGGCAGTATAGCCAATAATAACTCATACTAATTTTAACGTTACCATCATAAGACAATGGCCACATTCGGCAAATGTTCAGCCCATATGCTTTTTCATATAAATAACTAGCATTTGCACCAAGAGGTGCAAATAAATGTCGGGGAGTGGGAATACATCTTCCATGCGAGATTATTTTTCTTTTGTAGACACTTTTATTTGTTAATGTAATCAAATATTCTCGTTGTCTTCTAGTTTTCCCTAATTTATCACGAATGATGACCAAAACTCTACTGCAATTCGCTTGCACTTTAGCCAAATTTTTGTTGTCTTTCTTTTTATTTTCTTAACAAATCTGTTGCATCCTTCAATGCTTTCTGCTTTTTCAATTCAGCGTCACGTGCACAAACAGTAATTTCTGCTACAAATAGATAGATGGATTTTGTTGCTTTGGTCCTGGGGTGACATAGGTCTAGAGGAAAAGGGTCCATGGTTTGCACGTTTAGATGTGTCATGTTGTGTATCATGCAACCATGAGTTTGAACGATATTTTATACTTAGCAGAAATTCCTTATACCTGCCAGACAAGTTCGCTTTCTTTATCCCATTGAGGTTAAAAGAGAAGCACAAAGAAGCGTTGCTGCTAGCGACAGCGGCAAGTCGAGAAGGGAAAAGTGGTCACATGAAATATATGTTGTAAGGTAGATGATTTTTATTTTAGTGAACGCATAATTATTTCACATGCCCCGACGAAAAGAGCGTGGAAGAGAGTACATAGGAACGTTAATATGTAATGGCCATTTCCTGCTAGTTATCCTAATATGCTAAATATAAAGGTAAAGAAAGTTAGAATTGTATGACATTTGTAGAGGGGAAAGCTATTTTTGTGTTGGGTTGTTTTTGGCCGGGGGATAATTCTTATCCCCAACTGTCCAATTTCGGGACAATTTTCCTACAACTACATTCCTAGCAAAGATCCATAAAGTTTTTTTGATGCAAGGAAATGTATCAAGGATTTGTGGAGAGAAGCTCACAAATTTCAGGGGACGTTTTCCCAAATATTGAATAAATAAATAAAAATTTAAAATATCAAAATGAAAAGAGTTATTTTATTATTCATAATTAATCACAAATTGGGTCAAAGGGCAATGTTGGCCCAGAATTGAAGGTAGTTAGACAAGTTCTGCAAGTTGCTGCAGTTTTGAGAGCCAATGGCTGCTCCAGCTGACGAGGCAGTGACCTCTCCTTCCAAACCATCATATAAGGATGCTACTGTTGGGTTAAAGGAGACTGCAAAATTTTTGTGTCTGGCTGGGAAGAATCCAAGGCTTTCAGGATGCCTGTGCAGCTGCTTAGAAAAATATCCAGACAACATATGTCAGAAGATTACTTCTCATAGTGACCTAAAACATTTAGTACATGACTGGTCCTGTTGTTCTCTATCGGTTAACAGCCATTTCACCTTCAGACCAAGCACTAAGATGGTGGATACATACAAAATGGAAGGTGAAAGGATCAACTGACTTTACATTGTGCACCAAAGCCTTTTTCAGAGCAAGTTTCAAGAACAGATCTTTGAGTTTTGTCCCTATTTTTCAACTACTTAAAACTTTGCGTGAGGTACTGGTTGGAACTTTTCAGCCTAGCAAAAGAAGATTATTCAGCTTTATTCCTTGCCAACAGCTCTCTTAATGCAGGAGGTGTTGCATGAAATACAAGCACTCTGGGCATCTTCATTCAATCCTCTAAAGTTACCAAGGCCTTGAGGTACACTTGAATACTCAAATCCATGTTTTAATGAATATCTCAAATCCTCTCCCTTAGTCCATGCCAACAAATTGGTATACACAATAGACTGTAAACATATCCCAGTCAGGTGTGGATCATGCCATCAACACAAGAGCAACACATATCAAAGGGAAAACTGTCAAGTGCAGAAACAAATGAACAAAGGTCATAGAACAGCAAGATGAAGATATATATGAAGCTGAGAAACAAGATACATCCTCCATGTCCTATGGGTCACATGTCCACAAACTGAACACACAGGACATGTGATGACAGTGTTGGAAACACATGGACCACGCCATTCACGTGGGACACTTGTCACACCAAAAAAAATAAAATTTTAAAAGATCACAGAAATTCAAAAAGATGGTGCACATGTATTCCAATGTGTAACTGGTGCAGTTCTATGTGTACCCCCATGCCATATTTAGGGGGTCCATGTGTAAGACACAAGTATCCACATGTCCCTGTATCATGTGACTTAGGTACAAAAAAGCAACCCAGTAGTTTCACCAATGACAAAAACCAACACAAAACTATATGGGAATGAAGAATGGAAGATGTAGACAGAATTTCTGGTGACAAAACATGAGAATTTCTTCTTAAATTCCCTATCTGGAAAGCAGATAAACCTCCTGCACCACATAATGAAGAGGAAGGGCATACTAAATGTATAAGTTGCACAAATTCACTTCAGGCCAATGTTGTGAATATCGGCATCGGGATAAAATCGGCAAGGTTCCAGAAAAAATTGGGAAAATGTCGGTAAAAATCAGCAAACATCGGCAAAATTAAGATACCATAAAAATAACAGTAAAAATCAGCAAACATTGGCTAGGCCATCGTGATTTCAAGATAAAATCGGGATGTTATCGAGATGTTCGCAACACTGCTTCAGACTCTGCGCATCACAATGATACCTCTAGGAAAAAAGGAAATTGGCCCAGGATAAGCTCACAAATTAAGGTGAGTTGTTAATTACCTCAGAGAAAACCCAAAGACTATTAAAGGTTTATCTCCAAAACAACCCAACTAAACTACATTGAAAACATTATGCTGGATCAAATCAGGCCTCGATGCCTCAAGGAAGAGGAGGACGTTCAAAAAAAAGATATCTAAGATAATGGACAGGTAAAGATGTTTGTTCCTCCAAGAAACAAAATACAGATTTTGATGGAATATACAACTGTTCTCAGGAAATATGAAGTGAGTGAAAGTAAATAGCCAATAGTGCAAGAGGTTGAGGCATAGAAATCTTGTGGGATCCTGGGGAAATAAGGGTTCAAACTGGAGATAGAGGTCATTGGTGGGTTTCAAAAAAAAATTGCAGACAATATAGGACGCGTGAACACAAATTTTCCCCTTGTTAACAAGGACTTGAAACAAAAGCAAGCAACCTCAAGGATTTTAAGGCCCTGGTGGCATGTGGACCAAAGAAACTGAGATCTCAGCTGACGAGCACTTATGGATTTTATCCTCCCTTTCCTCTGTCAGATTAGCAGGACAAATATTTTTAAGTATTGCCAACAGTTGTTTAAACACAAATCTTCACAAACTAGAATAACCCAATTTAGTTGATAGTAGTAAATCAGATCTTTTTTTGGTAAACTGTCTCAAGATTGACATGGTAAATGATAAGAAGCCAGCTAAGGTTTGTGGATTCCATCCCGGATACCTCTCAATGTTGGTGCGGAGGGCAGCAACAGCTGGTTTGAAAGCAGCAGCAGCTGTTTTGGAAGAAAGACGATGTGTGGAGGTGCCATTATCGCGGATTTCATTCCCGCCAATCGATCTCGGCATGTAACTGCTAGGGAGCTATGGCCGGATTTCGACACATTCGCTGAATTCATCAATGGCGGAACCGTGCCGGAACCCTTCAAGCAGAAGAGTAAGCCCAGCAAGGGTTTTGTCAAGACGCAGCAGGATTCAGGCTTTCGATGTGGCGACCGAGCTCTGCGCGCAGCAGTCCACAGCACCGATCTCGTGGACGGTGGAGAAATCAAGGACGGGCAGGACGAATTGACTTTAAATCACCCAATACTCTGTCGCCACATGTCAAGATATAATTAGTTAGAAGGGTGATGAGGAAGCTCTCTGATTGGGTGGGGTGAACAGTGTTTGCCCACCCAATCTCATAAAGAGAACACCTCCGGCGTAAATATAAAGTCAAATGGCATAGGAGAATGATTTCGCATTAGCAATACAAAATAGAAAATAAACACATAAAAACGTATTAATCATTTCAAACGGTTTTGTGACTATTGTTCCACATAATGTTTTGAATTAATGTTTTTGTCACACAAGTTACTTAATCAACTTTAAAGATATTTGTACATTGAGGCTATGAGCCTTTACTTTTAACTTATGATCTGAAATTTATCTCTATCATGTTATTTCATTTGTAATTTATCTCTATCATGTTATTTTATTTGTACTTTTGTGTTGAACTTCATTTTTCGACACTAGTAATTTTCAGGAGACTAGTGATGGAATGAGGATGATCTCTCAGAAACATCCATCTGTTACACATATGTTATGTTTCAAATTGGAGATATGTTTGATGTTACTTAAAAAAAATGAACGGGTTTGTATATTTTTTTAAAAAATTTAAATCTGAAATATGTATATATATAAGAAGTATACTTTTATATCTAGATATATTTATAAATGTAAGTATATTTTTAAATTTTCTAAAATATGAAACATACACATTTCTGTACCTATGAGATGTCTACTTTTATATTTTAGCACTAGAATTTTTTCACTATTTATTTTTTCTGTACCAAATCATATTTGTACTCAAATCTTACTACAATAGTACAAATTCGTTGGATAACAAGTGGGCTTACCTTCAGTGTTAGATGCCATTACCAAGGGGTATCTATGCCACCAAATTTGCATAGGACTTGCACCTAACCTCCTCAATTGAAACATGGTAGATGCCATTACCAAGGGGTATCTATGCCACCAAATTTGTTTAGGACTTGCATCTAACCTCCTCAATTGAAACATGCTATATCCACTGCCCATCAAGGTTGCTGCAACTTTCACGCAATTTGCATAGGACTTGTACCTCACCTCCTCAACTGAAACATGCTAGATGCCATTACTAAGGGGTATCTATGCCACCAAATCTGTTTAGGAGTTGTATCTAACTTTTTCAATTGAAACAATCTATATCCACTGGCCATCAAGGTCGCTGCAACTTTCAGCCAGTCCAGGATGCAGCATGACTTTGTTGATCATATTAATGCACTAACATGTCTTCAGGGAGTTGATGCAGCATGACTCTGTTGATCATATTAATGCACTAACATGTCTTCAGGGAGTTTTGAACTCGGTTCTCAATGCTGAAAGTGCTTTGCTTTAAGCACTTAACCATGACCTGCTTAAATGCAATCATTGGTTGCTTACTTTCGCATGAAATGACATTGACTGACTGCAGTTTGTATACCGATGGCTACTATGAAACTTTTACAAGTTTATGTACTCATTATGAAGTGATCAAGCATCACAAATGGTCATATCACTCTTAATGCTTCAGCATTAGTGAATAAGCCCTAAAGAAGCAACTTGAAAAAGCGTTGAAGAATTATGCCTTGTAAATTGACTTGACTGCAGTGATGAAATTAGTCTTTCTGGTGAATCCTATGATATACTTCGTCCGGAAATAAGCTTGGTTGAGATATGCCACATCATAGCATCTCCTCTAAGGCAACAAGTAGCAAGCAAGTACGGAAAGAGGATAGAATAATGAAGATTAAGAAAATCCCTAACAGAATTTCTTGCATCAAAAGTATTAGAAAGCATAACAGCCCTTGATGCTCCTATTCAGGCACTCAATTTTGGAGCTTAAATTAATATCATTGGGCCTTTCGGGGGTTTAAATAGAGAACCCTAGTCATCCAAGTTGTTGACCAAGTTTCTAACTGTATTTTGTAAGGATTGACTCTCTATCTATTCAAACTTCAAACGGGAACTGCAACTGGTAATTCAGGTCTCCGGTCAAATCATCAGTTTTTAGAAAAGCGGTCTACCACCAAATGGAAGACATTGTGGATTGCTACAGCATATTATAAACATCCAATTAAATAGACTGACAAAAAAATACAAATTCTGTGTAGTATCCTTAGGAACTTATTGAACTGGACTATCACGACCACAGCGTCCTGCAATTTTCTTTCTACAATGACATTTCTTCCCCTCTGTGGTGTCATGTTGGTGACTGGAAAAATTGAAGGCCCCTGACATACCATTATTGTTGTTGACTAAGTTAGGTTCACAGGTGAAAATAGTAATTGATTAAACAAGATGTCAGTCATGTAACTACCATGATGTTGAATTGAATGTGGACGTAGGTGCTGAGATTTGTAGCTTGGGGGGTACTCCAAGCCTCGAGGATCCAGGATTTGGAGGAAGGAGCTCCACAAGTGGCCTTGTGGGATTGAAACCCAAGCATGGGGTTTTGCACCCAAAGTTGTTGGTGTTGAAAAGTGTAACTAGGTCGGTCTTCATGTTGACTATGTAAATATGAAAAGGAGTCAAAGATATAACATGTAATTAAGTGTCAAGACCTTGCTGGCAGTCTAATCAACGATGGAAGCCAAGGTATAGTTACAACAAAGTTTGCCGCATTAAATAATGAAGAAAATCGCAATTCATGTCGGCCTATTCACTGTGGACAAGTCGGCCTATCTCTCAGCTAGATGGTCGGCCTAAAAGCAAGCACAGTCATGTATATATATAACTAGAATTGCGGATCATTGTAATGTAGCTCCGGTGCAGATTGAAATAAAACAACGGACAGACCTGAAGAGAATTGCGGACATCGCTAAGAAGAAAATGCGGAATGGATATCTGAAATAATGACACAGATAAGGAATAAGCAGAGGTACAGGACTGAAGCATTATGCGGTAACATCCAAGCAAGAATTGCGGACATACTCTGAGACTACGGTCCGAATATAACAAAGATTTCAGTGTGGAAGATTTGCTGATTCAGTTGGGTTAAGAACTACCGTGATATGTGAACCTACAGCAGACATATATTAGGAGAGAGTGTGAATGTATACCAGTGGACAATGTAGTGTTGAAGTGCGAACAAATGAAGGTCACAGTGCAGAACATAAGGAGAAGAGACAGCCATAGTAAGGAAGGTAAATCTCCTACTGTTCAAACAATTCTATAAGCATATGAAATGTGAAGATCAAGATCTTAAGTCTGGGCCTTGGTACTTGTCATTGGAAGATCAATAAGAAGAATTCTTTGCGAGTTTTTGCCCTGGCTCTAGGAGCCTAATCTTTGTGTCCTACGTTTTGATAATTGAATTGATGAAAAATTAACTTAACCTAAAGAAGAAAAGACATAAGTACATTCACAAGTAACTATCAAGAAGAGAATTGTATTAACCTACAGCCCTATAATTTCTCAACAGTTGGGCCAAAACCATGACGAGAAAATGGCATGTGAGTGGTGGAGATGATAGAGCACTCCGAGAGCCGGGGGCAATGAAAATCATCAAAATCAGACATGTAGAAATGGAGATATAAATTTTTATGTGTACCTATTGGGTTTGCTCATGAAAAGTCAGGTCGGCTTGTGTTAAAGTAAGCCCACAAGGGCAGATTCGTTGAGCCCTTGAGATGCATATAAATAGAGGTCAAGTAGAAGGCTATTCTACACATCCTAAGTGCGTCCACATAAAAGAAAGAGCTTTGATTTGGACGGCGAGTTAGAGCAGCAAGGACGCAAGGGCAAGAACAGTGTTTTAAAACTAGGCCGGTCCAAATCGGATTCGGCTTGGTAGACCGAGCCAGACCCTTGCCTGGGTCGGCTAGGTAGAAAAACTAGTCTGGTGGTCAGTCTGTTACCGAACCAGTTGAATCGGACACCAATTCGGCCGGTTCGGTAATGGACTGGCCGGTTCGGCCGAGCCAGTTTTAAATCGGACGAGCTAGTTCGCTGGGAAAAAAGGCGACAACTCGGACTTCAAACTCAAAGTTTTTTTGGTTTTTTTTTTTTTTCTTAATGCCTCTACCCCTCTCCCAAGCCTATAAAAGTGACCCAACCCCCTCACATTTACACACAGCTATCTCATTGCATTTTTGTGAGCATTTGTGAGGAGTTTGTGAAGAGTTGGAGTTGATTTTTGGAGCAGTAGTGAGGAGGAGCCATAGGTTTTCTCGTCTGACTTTGATTCAGAGTCTAAGCCAGATGATCTTGCATTGTTTAGCAGTAGTGACTAGTGATGTTTTGTTGTAGAGGCCATTTAGAGCCTCCTTGGTTATGTGCTTTTGTTCTGATCTCTATATATTACATGTATTGGACAGTGCATTGGGTGCCATTTTGATAATAGATATATTCATGAGCATACTTTGATCATATGTTGTCTTCTCTCTATATTCTAATGCTTTGAGTTTGGAAACATGAATGAAAATCTTTAAAAATATGTTTTTTCATAAAAATATAAATATTTAATGTACTTTTTACAACGACTGAGTCATTGAAATCAACTAGGGCGAGTTGATACCGAGTCGGAGTTGACCCTCGGCCGGTTCCGAATCTAAGTCATAGTTTTAAAACTATGGGCAAGAGCACAAATCTGGAAGGTTATCTCTGAAATTTGGTGCGAGTTACCTTGTGGAGGATGCCACGGGCCTGAGGAGGCTTGGGAGACCTGCTCAGTGTGCCCTGCCACTAGTTTTGGTGTGTTCTTCTTGCAGTCTTGGAGCCGCTGTCACAGAGGTGAGTATTGGGACTGTTTCTGCATATTTCAGTGGTGTTTTGTATGTTGTTTGGGCCGCAGAAATTGCAGCAGCGTTAAGGAGGAGGATTTAAGTGGGCTGAGAGGCCTAGGAGAGACCTCCTATCCCAGCCACAATCATCTTAGGAAGGCTACCGCCTAAACAAACCCTTCTTCCATGAGTTTAGGGCAGATTTATGTTGCTGGAGTTACAAGTATGCTGTAGGGTGTTGTCAGGAGATTCCTCAAGCTCTATCACTGTGTTCTAATGCCTAGAATGGACAGCAAGAAGAGCAGCCCAGTTGGAGAAGGTTACCACAGAGTTTGAGCAAGGGTTGAGGGTTGTTGAGGGTGCCCTAACCAGAGTTGCAGGTGCACGTATACCAAGGCAAGGTGGCAGTAGCAGGGAGTTGCAGATGTCATCTTGTTTGATGATCGGATGTTAGAGGGTTAGTGTCCTAGAAGAGGACTGATTGGTGGAGTCTGTTAGCAGCCAAGAGGAAGGGTTTCCTAGGTGATTAGATGCCCTAACCAGGTGCAGATGCTACAGCAAGGATTGGTCACTTGTGGTCTGTTGGAGGGTAGCGTCAGAGTGGATCAAGTGTAGACAGTGGATTGGGCATTTATGGTCTGTTGGAGGGCAACGTGATAGTGCCCAAGTTGGAGCTCGGTGTGCACCATCTTCATGGACTTAGGTGGTTGCTAGAGTGGCAGAAGTTGAGCTCAAGGGTCTGATAAGCCAGGAGCAGTGTGTGCAGCCCTAGACTTGTGTGTGGAGAAGGACATCTACAGCAAATGATGGCCAGTCCTCCTGGCCCGTGTTCATTGTAGGAGATGGACATCTTGCAGTGATAGGTGGCAGCCCTTCGTGCCCTGTGTTACTCTTCATTGGAGCAGCGCAGGAAGACTATAGTGGGTTGAAGTCCCTGAGTAGTTGAGGAGCAGCAATGTGCAGTTGTGAGTTGTTCACAAACGGAGTTGTGAACAAATCAACAGGAATCTTGATGTGTTGTGCCCTTGATAGTCTAAGGCACAACTAGTGAGCAGATTGGATAGTCGATGTTCAGCGACCAGATGAACTTGGATTGTTGATAGAGGCAGCGCTGCAGATCAGGAGCCGAAGGACCGGGCAGGTACAGGGTACGACCAAGGAAGTTGTGTGGAGCTCTACATCAGCTAGACGGTCAGAGTTTTTTGTTGAGAGTAGATTGGTTGTCAATGGACTGACACCAAGCCCCAGTTTTGTATTGTTGTACTAGTGGATGTATGAGGGCCATTATCCTTGGTAGAGGAGCCCTATACTGTTGTATTATTCAAATTGATTAATATAACGAAGTTGGGTTATTGTATAAAAAGTTGTCTATATTTTGTGCACTAGTAGATTTACTGATGTTTATATTCCGTTGTGCAAAGTAGCTTCATTGTGATTCTTGGTTTGGTAGCGTCAGTGCTTTAAGATTTTATCCTAGACACTAGGATCGTGGAAAAACATGGTATCAGAGTCTATCTGAGCTATTTTGAGCGGAAATAAATCAGAGTGTGCACAGCGAAGCAACTCAGAGGGAGTTGTGGATGTCTATATCATGGAGCAGAGGGTTCAGCTAAAGACATGGATATGTGGTCTTGACTGGCTTGGTAGTGAGATTGGCTAGGAGTTCTGGTGGATTGGTGGAGAGCCTGGTGAACAACAGTTTGTTGTAGGGCGGATTGTTGATCATGGACTTCATGTGATTTGCCACGGATGGTTGGGATAGCTCGAGGATTGCTTTGGCATGGATGAGATCAGGATGATCGAGATGGCTTCATGTGATTGACTACAGATTGGTAGGCTAAAGCCTTAAATGGATCGTGATGTTGCATATCCAAGATTGGAGGGATTTGCACGTATTGTATTTGATCCAGGAGGATGAGTGCTTGCAGGACTGAGCTAGTGGAGATCCTGTAGGCTCAGAGGGAGTCTAGCCTCAGAGGGAGCAGCCCTATGGAGGTTTGGGATTGTGAAGTTTAAATATGATGAGGCAGATGCACTATCGAGATTGCAAGGTTCATTCTACAGAGTATGTTGTAGTGATGGATGCTAGATGGGCTAGTGTTGCTAGTGATATTGATGGAGACTTCCTAGTTTTGGAAGTACCTCCCTCGCTAAGAGGGAGTGTTGAGATTTGTAGCTTGGGAGGTACTCCAAGCCTCGAGGATCAAGGGTTTGGAGGAAGGAGCTCCACAAATGCCCTTGTGGGCTTGAAACCCAAGCCTAGGGTTTTGCACCTAAAGTTGTTGGGCCAAAACCGTGACAAGAATTTGGCATGTGAGTGATGGAGATAATAGAGCACTCTGAGAGTGACCGGGGGCAACGAAAATCGTCAAAATCCGACATGTAGAAATGGAGATATTAATTTTTATGTGTAGTTGTTGGGTTTGCTCATGAAAAGTTAAGCCGACTTATGTTAAAGTAAGCCCACAAGGGCAGATTCGTTGAACCCTTGAGATGCATATAAATAGAGGTCGAGTGGAAGGATATTCTACACATCCTAAGCGCATCTACATAAAAGAAAGAGCTTTGATTTGGACAGCGAGTTAGGGCAGCAAGGACACAAGGGCAAGAGCACAAGTTCTAGAAGGTTATCTCTGAAATTTGGTGCGAGTTACCTTGTGGAGGATGTTGCATGCCCCAGGAGGCTTGGGAGACCTGTTTAGTGTGCCTTGTCACTAGTTTTGGGTGCGTTCTTCTTTCAGACTTGGAGCCGTTGTCACAGAGGTGAGTGTTGGGACTTTTTGTGCATATTTCAATGGTGTTTTGTACATTGTTTGGGCTGTAGATCATGGTAATTGCAGCAGCGTTAAGGAGGAGGATTTTAAGTCCGTCAAAAGGCTTAGGAGAGACCTCCTATGCTATATGGTGTTGTGAGGAAAATCCTCAAGCTCTATCACTATGTTTTGATGCCTAGAATGGACACCAAGAGGAGCAGCCCAGTTGGAGAAGGTTATACCACAGAGTTTGAGTAAGGGTTGAGGGTCATTAAGGGTGCCCTAACCAGACTTACAGATGCATGTATCCCAAGGTAAGGTGGCAGCAACAGGGAGCTGCAGATGTCATCTTGTTTGATGATCGGATGCTAGAGGATGAGTGTCCTAGGAGAGGACTGATTGGTGGAGTCTGTTAGCAATCAAGAGGAAGGATTTCCTAAGTGATTGAATGCCCTAACTAGGTGCAAATGCTACAGCAAGGATTGGTCACTCGTGGTCTGTTGGAGGGCAGCATGATAGTGCCCATGTTGGAGCCCGGTGTGCACCATATTCATGGACTTAGGTGGTTGCTAGAGTGGCAGAAGTTGAGCTCAAGGGTCTGATCAACCAGGAGCAGTGTGTGCAGCCCTAGACTTGTGTGTGGAGAAGGACATCTACAGCAGAAGATGGGTAGTCCTCCTAGCCCATGTTCATTGTAGGAAATGGACATCTTGCAGTGATAGGTGGCAGCCCTCCATGCCCTATGTTAGTCTTCATTGGAGCAGCGTAGGAAGAGTATAGTGGGCTAAGTCCATGAGTAGCTGAGGAGCAACAGTGAGTGGTTGTGAGTTGTTCAGAAACAGAGTTGTGAACAACTCAACAGGAGTCTCGATGTGTTGTGCACTTGATAGACTAAGGCACAACTAGTGAGCAAATTGGATAGTCGAGGTTCAGTGGCCAGATGGACTTGGATCATTGATAGAGGCAATGTTGCAGATCAGGAGCCGAAGGACGGGGCAAGTGCAGGGTATGACCAAGGCAGCTGTGAGCAATGTCACATGGTTCGGGTTCGACAATGATTAGCTTCGGTTTGAGTTCGAATTTCTTGATGAGGTTTGGATGACGTTCACCATTAAGTTCGTTAAAAATATATATATATATATATATATATATATTAATTTAAAATGAATTATAGGATAAAATAGTAACAAATCAATATTAGTAAACATCAAAAATGCTATCACAGACATGGAAACTACAAAAATAAATTACAAGCTTGAGTTGTGACATGAAGTTATGAGTTTTGATCTATGGACTTGGTCAATGGCTATGAGGTTCGTCGAACCTCAAAACAATTTTCAAGGTTCGCCAAAATTCGAACCTCAAAGTTAAAGTTTGACAAACCTTGTGACATAGGGGTTGTGAGGAGCTCTACATCAACTAGACAGTCAAATTATCTTGTTGTGGGTAGATTGGTTGTCGATGGACTGACACCAATCCCCAGTTTTGTATTCTTGTATTAGTGGAAGTATGAGGGCCATTATCCCTGGTATGGGAGCCCTAGACTGTCGTATTATTCAGATTGATTAATATAATGAAGTTGGGTTATTGCACAAAATTGTGTAAAAAGTTGTCTATATTTTGTGTACTAGTAAATTTACTAATGTTTATATTTCGTTGTGCAAAGTAGCTTCATTGTGATTCTTGGTTTGGTAGCATCAGTGCTTTAAGATTCTATCCTAGACACCAGGATCGTGGAAAAACAACATGGTATCAGAGCCTATCTGAGCTACTTTGAGGGACAGTGAATCAGAGTGTGCACAGAGAAGCAACTCAGAGGGAGTTGTGGGTGTCTAGATCACGAAGCATGGAAAATTTTAGGGGCTAATATTCGCAGGTGGGCTAATTTTCCATGATTTTTCCATAAAAAAGATTCGCCAATTTCCATTTTTTGTAAAAATAATTCGCCCTAATTTTAAAATGTAAAATTATTTTATCTTAAAAATCACCAATGTTATATAAATAGTATATATAAAATCATTATAAATTTGAATAATTTTACAAATACACCAATAAACATTTTTATAGTTTGCATTTTATGAACTAGTGAGATTCGGCAATGTTTTAAACTTCAAGATAATTTTCCATCCTTAAAATTTTCCCTGTCACAAAGCAGAGGGTTTAGCTAAAGACATGAAGATGTGGTCTTGACTGGCTTGGTAGCGACATTGGCTGTGAGTTCTGGTGGATTAGTGGAGAGCCTGGTGAACAACAGTTTGTTGTAGGGCAGATTGTTGATCATGGACTTCCTGTGATTTTCCATGGATGGTTAGGACAGCTCGAGGATTGCTTTGGCATGGATGAGATCAGGATGATCGAGATGGCTTCATGTGATGGACTGCAGATTAGCAAGCTAGAGTCTTCATCGAATCGTGATGTTGAATGTTGGAACAGGGTCTCCCACAAGTTACGAAACTGGTCCATTTTGTGTATTTTTTTATTATATTTAGTCTAGCGCGGGGGTTTTGGGGTGGGTCAAAGCCCCTAAAGCATTGTAAATGGGTCAAGGGTAGACCAAGAGTCTGCAAACCACGATTTGCGGACCATTGGACGCATAGACTAAAATAGTATAAGTAGTTGAACCTTTTTGAGTTGTAAGACAGGCTAAGAATGATAAGAGATTGCTGCTAAGTGCGAATCGATAGATCTGGTCAAGGTTGTTGGGTAAGGACACCTGCTGCTGTGTGCGCGGAGGGCCTCTATCCTACTGTGTGCAGACCCTGCTGCTGTGTGCGCAGGTCGGGTTTTGGGGTATTGTTAGTAGATCTGAAAGATTAATGAATGCAGAAGTATTGTTGACTCTCTGAATCCACTGGACTTACTGTGATATGAATCTATGACATTTGATAACTTAATATACGTTGTTGTGTTATTGATTTAAGCTGCGAACATACTTGTGCTACTTATTTATGTTGCGATCTGGGTTTGTCTTGTTTCACCTCATACAAGAATATCTAGAGTAGATGCGTATTGTTATATGAGTTCATGATCTGTTGATTTCTGTGAGTGTTATTGTTGTTGCGCACGTGGATATGTAGATATAGGCTTTGGGATACAAGATCTGGTCACTCTAAGGGTGAACGCAGCTCTGCTTGACTTACCTACCCTCTCCCAGGGTGCGGAAACCTAGTTCCAACACCCACCCATACTACTTCAGGTGAGACTTTGACCTGCACAAGCGGGTCACTGCCGAAAAGGCCAGTAGTATAGGGGTTTGTTGGCAAACCTTGAACCTCCGAACCTGGGTCAGGACCCCTCGAGCCAACAAATGGTTCCGTTACCGGGACCTGGAGCATTTTGAGAGAGGCATCAGGTAATGCCAAGGCCATACTGAAAGCCGGAAAGAAAGGAAATTGATGAATGGTTTGAACAGCAAGTTCAGGAATTTGCCGTAAAAGAAAACTGCAATGAGAGGTTGACCACCGAAGAGTGGAAGAATAAGTACATTTTCACAGAGATCTACGAGATCTTCTTTGTAACGATTGCGATCGAGCTCCAGGAGTGGCTCACAGGACTGGTAGAGTTTCAGAAGTGTTGGAAGGACGAGCAAATCACAGAGTGGACCCCCGAACTAATCCAGCAATTAGAAAAGACTGATAACACCATCACTCACATAGTGGACCATTGGGTAGACAGTGTGTTAGGAGGATTTGTGACAGAATTTGCCATCGATCAGTTTGTCTCCTACTATGAAGCAGAGCGAAAATTCTTCATGGGGTTCCGAGATAAGTTTCTGAAGACTTTGCCATTGCTGATCAAGATATTACTATGCGAAAAGAGTATTCTGTGTAGCCATACCGAGTGAATGACTTCTGATCTGGACAGTAGCACAACGCGAAGTAGCAAATACTACAAGGCCAACCTAGAAGGAGATAGATTGTTCTACAGTCCGGTAAGGGAAGCAGCTTCACTGAGTCCTCCAGCCACACCGCTTTCAAACCAGCCTAGAGGTAAGAATTCACCTACCCCTCCGCCACCGGAAGATGATATGGCTGCGCACATGAAGTTGCCGACCTTTAAGGGTGTGGGGGATGAAGACATGGATCAGTTCTGGTTTGTCGCAGGATCGGTATGGACTGCGCAGAACGTAGCTAGTGATGCGGTGAAAAGGGCACAGCTGTCCCTTGCCTTCAAAGGAAGAGCTTTGGACTAGTACATGGGATATATCAGCCAAAACGCAAATGCAACCATTGAAGATATTAAGAACACCCTGAAACAGTAGTTCAAGAAACCTAAGTCCTATTCCCAAATCGTGGTTGATCTAAAGGATTTCAAGCAAGAGCCTTCTGAATCTGTGTGGGAGGTCGATCAGCGACTAAAGAAGGTGATCAGAGAAGGGGGATTCCAATATGATGACAGACAACACACGGAATGGTTTATTGCTATGTTGCTGCCTCGCCTGCGCGTATCTATGGAGCACCAAACTTTCGAATCACAGGAGAAGGCCTTGGAAGGTGCCCTGAAGTTAGAAGTTGCACCTCGGGTTGAGACTCAGCTGGGCGTCCAATAGATCCAGGGACAATTGGAAGTGATGCATATAGAGATCCAAAACCTGTGAAAGGAACGAGGGGCAGAGACTAGCCTCGAGAGATGGTGCATACGATGCCGGGTGAATGGCCATACCAAGGATAACTGTCCTCTGTTAGCAGACAATATGCAGGTCGGGGAACCTAGCCCATTGCACCCTAGGGAAGCTGCAGGACCCAGTGGGCCAACGCTATGGTGCGATGATTGTCGCGTCGCAGGGTTGCACGATACTAACCACTGTCCCCGCCTTGCTGCGTACGTTACAGAGGTAAAGCAGCAATGGTGTAGGTTCTACAGATCAGTGGAACATGATGAACAGAACTGTCGAACGTATGATTTGATGATTGATCGAGGAAACTTAAACAAAGTACAATCAGACCCTGCGTCACCGAGAACCCTCGCAGGTATAGGTGGCTCCCCATCAAGGGGCAGGGGAGGAGGGCGCGATGGAAGTGCAGGACGGGGACGAGGTCAGCTAATCTATTGTAACAATGGAGAAGCAGGACACTTTGCAAGGGACTGCCCGAACCCCACTAGGCAATCCTGCCGATATTGCAGACAGTTGGACCATGCAATTGAAGATTGCCCAATTTTGATAGCAAAAATGCAGGAAAAGCAATCGACACCTACGCAGAATGTGTAGAGAGTTAAGGCTGAGCTGCGAGACAACGATCCAAGTGTGAATGTGGTGACATGCAGTGGGATGGCCACCAGGGGGCCTGAGGAGGAGGCTGCGATGGAACCTCTGATCCGACAAGCAGTTATCAAACAAGAAGGCCTGAACCTAAAAAGGGGGAAAGAAACATTTATCATAGCTTGCAAGGACGTTGTAATAGAAATTGTAGAAGATGCGGACCCCTACCCTGCGCTCTTAGGGCTGGACTAGGCCATAGATATGGGCAGTATCATCAACCTCGAAAAGAGAAGCATGGTGTTTGAGGATAACGGTACAAGGGTGATAGTACCATTAGATCCTGCGGAAGGTGAACGATACACAGAGCTAGTGCGCGATGAAGAGGAGGTGGATCACATTTACAAGTTGACTGCGCGGGACGAAGATTGGATCAACCTCACGGCGGAAGGAGTACTCTGCTGGGAAAAGGACAGTGAATGCTTCTCTGACTCTGATGGGGAGATGGAGAATTGGCAAAATTGGTTGCATGATGTCTTGGCGCTGCAATGTCTTCGAGGCACAAGGGACTTCCGCTGCATTTCCTCAGAGGTAAGAGACCTACCCTACTTTGATGGTTCCGGTAGCATTAAGGAATTTTTGCTAGCATTCGAAGCAGAGATTCCCAAGGGATGAACGCTAGGGGCCCTTAAGCTAGCCATGCGTGGAATACCTGCGCGTTGGTGGGAGACGCATGAGGAGGCATTCCAGGATTGGGAGGAATGTCGAGATATGATGATCCTGCGATTTGGAGCCCCAACCAGTGTGCGGGTCAAGACATTCCTTGGATCGGAAGATCCACGCAAATATCTGGCTGCATGGGAAGAACAGTGGTGCGACAAGACAACTAAGGAGTGGGTTCACCTACTGATTCATGACCTAGGGCCGCTTCCATCTGCATGGTACTTAGATGCGGAGCTACATCGGGGCACCTGCCACTGGGGGACGTTGAAGAAAGTGTTCTTGGGAACATTTGGGTTAGTAGGCAGGACCATGGCGCTTGACGCAGTCCTGCGAGACATTGATACTAGGGTGTGGGGTGAATCACACCTGTTCATCGCACCAAAATTACCCACAGGAGAAACACAGATACCAAGCATGGTCAACTACCGTAGCCTAGACCCACTGGAGGATAAGGAGGATCCGCGAGCTGCGTTTGACTCAGAATTGGAAGGGATGTGCACGACTACCGAGCCGCTCAGGCTGCGAATGGGTTGCAATGGGACGCACCCTACGTTAGCTAAGAATAGGGATGCAGATATAAAAGGCAGAGTTATCATATATTCAAAGACTCTCACAACAAGGAAACAGCTGCAGTCACTCCTCGGCCATGCAGGGTATTACAGAAAGTTTGTTTGGGAATATGCGCTACTTACAGTGCCTCTGAAAGACTTGTTTCCACAAGGGGTCCGGTATGGTTGGGATGACACCTGTGGGGAAAACATGTCTTTGGTGGTGGAGTACCTTAGGAACAAGCCTGTGTTGGGGGAGGATGCGCAAGAGGCGCGGATGTTTAGTCCAAGCTCAGTAGGTATGCAGAGTGCACATAAGGAGCGAAAAGTGACAGTTGGAACAGTAAAATCGGGTAAAGAGGAGAAGTTACCGTTGAGTGGAGCGGGTGGCTGGCAATTAATAGAGCGATTCCTTGAGATTTTTTACCGTTTACTTGATGGTAAGCTCCGAATGACATTTACCCTACCGTTGGACGACCATAGGCACTATAAAGTAGAACGGCTAGCTCAGACAACAGTTCCGTATTACGTCCGTAACCTGTATGTAGTTTTTTTATGCTATGTGATTTTTTGGGCCTGTTGCGTCCTGTTCATGGCAAAGCGACCCACTCCCACTGCCAATAGGCCCCCATAATCAAGAGTCCCTGTTCCCACTAAGATAACAGCTCCTAGTCCCGTGGAAACCTCGGTACCTACAGAGCCCGAACGGGAGGAAGCCATAATTGGGTCGAGGGACGAAGAAATCGATAGGATAATTGCACTCTGGCTCCCTGAGTGGAGGAGTGGCTTCATCCCTAGCGAAAAGAGCACCGAAGGCACCTGCGCAACACAAGTAACCTCCCCTATCGACCCCAAGAAAACCACAAGACCATGCGAGAGGGGCTCGGACGCAGCCACGAAAAGGGACTCACAGCTCGCCGATAAGGACGTCGGGGCCGGTCCGCAGCTGGCACTGAGCGTGCAAAGGACAAATAACCAAGCTACCACCTCCCTCCAGAATAAAAAGCGGCCAGATGAGCCTGATAAAGGGCCCCGAAAAAAGCAGCGCACCCAACGCCAAGGATATGATGCGACGGTCACACTGACTGACAGTGACCTCAAACAAATCACGGACGCAATTACACTAGCCACCGAGGATAGATGGGCAGCCATAGAGGAACAACAGAAGGCTGCAATTGACACCTTTCAGTCCACGCCCTTCAGTGGAAGTCAGATACGCTGCAGACCAGCGTAACTCAGAGATGGGCTCCCTTGGCAATCAGCAGTACCGTGCTAGCACCGAAAGAAAGCTATCTCTGCTCTTTGCCTAGCACTGCCCTTGTAAGAACCCAGCACCAAGTAGATACAGGGGTACACTTGGATCTGGCTAAGTTGCCCAATGAGACGTTACTAGGTCTCCACACCGCCGTAATCCGGGAGACCCACCGGCGAGACTTGGAGGTGCATCAACAACTCAGTATGGCCAAGCAGGCCCTCAAGCAGAAAGACGCAGAAAAGTCCCTTACTGTATCGCATCAGGTGGAGCTTGAAATGGTGATCCACCAGCTCAGCACGGATGTTCTGGACGCAGTCCCAATCGCAGCTACACCTCGAGCCAAGGTAGAAAGTATGGTTGCAGCAGTAAAAGCGTCTCGAACAGAAATGCAGACCATCAAGGCGCAACTGGAGAAGCAAATCTCCGACTTACAGGCCACATTGCAGCCTACCACGCCGCCAGAGGTTCGAGCCCAGCGTGCTGCACTGGTGACCGAGGCTACAAACACCATCACAGAGCAAATTGCTCAAGGCGCCCAGTTGCTAGAATCAGCCATGCAGCTCTGGACCACGGTCCAGTTCAACCCGGTCCTCCGGAAGGTCAATCAGGACTTATGACAGCAGGAAGAAGCTTTTGCACAGGTCGAGGCTACATTGCCCACCTTGGTGCCTGCACAACGGTTAGCACAGTTGTAGACCAGCAGCACTCTCCAGGATGCGATTGAGAAACTCCGGTGCCAAAAGCACGTCCTCGAGGAACGCTTAAAGACATGGGCTGCCACAGCCCTCCAGCTCTCACAAGATGTCGATGGCGTGGTCACGCGACTAAACCAGACATTGAAAAACGTCACTATGGCAACCGAAGGGCCAACATCCCAAAAGCTTGTGGACCTCGCACAGAGCACCGCGGTCCAGAGTCACAAGTGGAGAACCTAATCGCCACCCTCACTGCACTACACGCGCAAGTGGAGAACCTACCATCGCAGTGACTCGAGACGAGTCACAAGATTGTGTTGGGGGGACGAGTCACAAGATTGTGTTGGGGGACTGTTAGAACAGGGTCTCTCGCAAGCTGCGAAACTGGTCCATTTTGTGTATTTTTTTATTATATTTAGTCTAGCGCAGGGGTTTTGGGGTGGGTCAAAGCCCCTAAAGCATTGTAAATGGGTCAAGGGTAGACCAAGAGTCCGCAAACCACGGTTTGCGGACCATTGGATGCATAGGCTAAAATAGTATAAGTAGTTGAACCATTTTGAGTTGTAATACAGGCTAAGAATGATAAGAGATTGCTGCTAAGTGCGAATCGATAGATCTAGTCAGGGTTTTTGGGTAAGGACTCCTGCTACTGTGTGCGCGGAGTGCCTCTGTCCTGCTATATGTGGACCCTGCTGCTATGTGCGCAGGTCGGGTTTTGGGGTATTGTAAGTAGATCTGAAAGATTAATGAATGTGGAAGTATTGTTGACTATCTGAATCCACTGGACTTACTGTGATATGAATCTGTGACGTTTGATTACTTAATATATACTGTTGTGTTATTGATTTAAGCTGCGAACATACTTGTGCTACTTATTTATGCTGCGATCTAGGTTTGTCCTGTTTTACTTCATACAATAATATCTGAAGTAGATGCGTATTGTTATATGAGTTCATGATCTGTTGATTTCTGTGAGTGTTATTGCTGTTGCGCACGTGGATCTGTAGATATAGGCTCTGGGATACAAGATCTGGTCACTCTAAGGGTGAACGCAGCTCTGCTTGACTTACCTACCATCTCCCAGGGTGCGGAAACCTGGTTCCAGCAACCACCCATACTACTTCAGGTGAGACTTTGGCCTGCACAAGCGGATCACTGCCAAAAGGGCCCGTAGTATAGGGGTTTGTTATCAAACCTTGAACCTCCGAACCTAGGTCAGGACCCCTCGAGCCAACATTGAATATCCGAGATTGAAGAGATTTGCACATATTGTATTTGATCCAGGAGGATGAGTGCTTGCAGGACTGAGCTAGGTAAGATCGTGTAGGCTCGAAGGGAGTCTCACCTCAGAGGGAGCAGCCCTATGGAGGTTTGGGATCTTCAGGTTCAGATATGATGAGGCAAAGGTAGCGTTCATTCTACAGAGTATGTTGCAATGATGGACACCAAATGGGCTAGTGTCGTCGGTGATATTGATGGAGACTTCCTAGTGTTGGAAGTACCTCCCTCGCTAAGAGGGAGTGTTGAGATTTGTAGCTTGGGAGGTGCTCCAAACCTCGAAGATCGAGGGTTTGGAGGAAGGAGCTCCACAAGTGGCCTTATAGGCTTGAAACCCAAGCCTAGGGTTTTGCACCCAAAGTTTTTGGTCCAAAACCGTGACGAGAATTTGGCATGTGAATGTTGGAGATGATAAAGCACTCCGAGAGTAACCGGGGGCAACGAAATTCATCAGAATCAGACATGTAGAAATGAAGATATTAATTTTTTATGTGTAGTTGTTGGGTTTGCTCATGAAAAGTTAGATCGACTTGTGTTAAAGTAAGCCCACAAGGGCAAATTTGTTGAGTCCTTCAGATGCATATAAATAGAGGTGTAGTGGAAGGATATTCTACACATCCTAAGTGCATCCACATAAAAGAAATCACTCTGATTTGGACAACGAGTTAGGGCAGCAAGGACGCAAGGGCAAGAGCACAAGTTACGGAAGATTATCTCTGAAATTTGGTGTGAGTTAACTTGTGGGGGATGATGCAGGCCTAAGGATGCTTGGGAGACTTGTTTGGTGTGCCTTGTCACTAGTTTTCAGTGCGTTCTTCTTGCAAACTTGGAGCCGATGTCACAGAGGTGAGTACTGGGACTATTTGTGCATATTTCAGTGGTGTTTTGTATGTTGTTTAGGTCGCAGATCATGGTAATTGCAGCAACATTAAGGAGGAGGATTTAAGTGGGCCGAGAGGCCTAGGAGAGACCTATCCCAGACACAATCATCTCAAGAAGGCCGTAGCCTAAACAGACCCTTCTTCCATGAGTTTAGGGAAAATTTATGTTGTTGGAGTTACAAGTATGTTGTAAGGTATTGTGAGGAGATTCCTCAAGCTCTATCATTGTGTTTTGATGCTGCCTAGAATGGACAGCAAGAGGAGCAGCACAGTTGGAGAAGGTTACCACAGAGTTTGAGCGAGGCTTGAGGGTTGTTAAGCGATCTGTAACCAAACTTGTAGGTACACATATCCCAAGGCAAGGTGGCAGCAGCAGGGAGTTGCAGATGTCATCTTCTTTGATGATTAGATACTAGAGGATGAGTGTCCTAGGAGAGGACTGATTGGTGGAGTCTGTTAGCAGCCAAGAGGTAATTTTCCTAAGAGATAGGATGCCCTAACTAGGTGCAGATACTACAACAAGGATTGGTCACTCGTGGTCTGTTGGAGGGCAGCATGAGAGTGGACCAAGTGTAGATAGTGGATTGGGCATTTATGGTTTGTTGGAGGGAAGTGGGATAGTGCCCAAGTTGGAGACCAGTGTGCACCATCTTCATGGACTTAGGTGGTTGCTAGACCGGCAAAAGTTGAGCTCAAGGTTCTGATCAGCCAGGAGCAGTGTGTGCAGTCGTAGACTTGTGTGTGGAGAGGGACATCTACAGCAGAAGATGGAAAGTCCTCATAGCCCGTGTTCATTGTAGGAGATGGACATCTTGCAGTGAAACGTGGCAGCCCTTCGTGCCCTATGTTAATCTTCGTTGGAGTAGCGCAGGAAGACTATAGTGAGTTGAAGTCCCTAAGTAGTTGAGGAGCAGTAGTGGGAGGTTGTAACTTGTGAGTTGTTCACAAACGGAGTTGTAAACAACTCAACAGGGGTATCAATGTGTTGTGCCCTTGATAGACTAAGGCACAACTAATGAGCAGATTGGATAGCTGATATTCACTGGCCAAATGGACTTGGATAGTTGATAGAGGCAATGCTACGAATCGAGAGCCGAAGGACCGGGCAAGTATAGGGTACGACCAAGGCAACTGTGAGGAGCTCTACATCAGCTACACGGTCAGAGTATCTAGTTGAGGGTAGATTGGTTGTCGATGGACTGACACCAAGCTCCAATTTTGTATTCTTGTCGTAATGGATGTATGAGGGCCATTATCCCTAGTACGAGAGCCCTAGACTGTTGTATTATTCAAATTGATTGATATAACGAATTTGGGTTATTCTACAAAATTGTGGAAAAAGTTGTTTATATTTTGTGCACTAGCAGATTAACTGTTGTTTATATTCTGTTGTGCAAAGTAGCTTCGTTGTGATTCTTGGTTTGGTAGCGTCAATGCTTTAAGATTCTATACTAGACACCAGGATCATGGAAAAACAACATGGTATCAAAGCTTGTCTGAGCTACTTTGAGGGACAGTGAATCAGAGTGTGCACAGTGAAGCAACTCAGAGGGAGTTTTGGGTGTCTAGATCATGGAGCGGAGGGCTCAACTGAAGACATGGAGATGTGTTCTTGACTGGCTTGGCAGCGAGATTGGTTGGGAGTTCTGGTGGATTAGTGGAGAGCCTAGTGAACAACAGTTTGTTGTAAGACAAATTGTTGATCATGGAATTCCTGTGATTTGCCTTGGATGGTTGGGATAGCTCGAGGATTTCTTTGGCATGGATGAGATCAGGATGATCAAGATGGCTTCATGTGATGGACTGCAGATCGGCAGACTAGAGTCTTCATCGGATCATGATTTTGCATATCTGAGATTGGAGGGATTTGCACGTATTGTATTTGATCCAGGAGGATGAGTGCTTGCAAGACTGAGCCAGTGGAGATCGTGTAGGCTTAGAGGGAGTCTAGCCTCAGAGGGAGCAACCCTATGGAGGTTTGGGATCTTCAGGTTCAAATATGATGAGGCAGAGGCACTACTGAGAATGCAAGGTTTATTCTACAAAGTATGTTGGAGTGATGGACGCTAGATGGGCTAGTGTCATCGGTGATATTGATGGAGACTTCCTAGTGTTGGAAGTACCTCCCTCGCTAAGAGGGAATGTTGAGATTTGTAGCTTGCGAGGTAATCCAAGCCTCTAGGATCAAGGGTTTGGAGGAAGGAGCTTCACAAGTGGCCTTGAGGGCTTGAAACCCACGCCTAGGGTTTTGCACCCAAAGTTGTTGGGCCAAAACTGTGATGAGAAATTGGCGTGTGAGTGATCGAGGGCAACGAAAATCGTCAAAATCCGACATGTAGAAATGGAGATATTAATTTTTGTGTAGTTGTTAGGTTTTCTCATGAAAAGTCAAGTCGGCTTGTGTTAAAGTAAGCCCACAAGGGCAAATTCGTTGAGCCCTTGAGATGCATATAAATAGAGTTCGAGTGGAAGACTATTCTACACATCCTAAGTGCATCCACATAAAAGAAAGAGCTCTGATTTGGACAGCGAGTTAGGGAAGCAAGGAAGCATGGGTAAGAGCACAAGTTATGGAAGGCTATCTCTGAAATTTGGTGTGAGTAACCTTGTGGAGGATGTCGCAGGCCTGACGAGGCTTGGGAGACCTATTTGGTGTGCCTTGTTGCTAGTTTTGGGTGCGTTCTTCTTACATACTTGGAGTCGTTGTCACAGAGGTGAGTATTGAGACAGTTTGTGCATATTTCAGTGGTGTTATGTATGTTGTTTGGGCCGCAGATCTCATGGTAATTGCAGCAACGTTAAGGAGGAGGATTTAAGTGGGTCGAGAGGCCTAGGAGAGACCTCCTATCCCAACCGTAATCATCTCACGAAGGCCGCAGCCTAAACAAACCCTTCTTCCATGAGTTTAGGGCAGATTTATGTTGCTGGAGTTACAGGTATGTTGTAGGGTGTTGTGAGGAGATTCCTCAAGCTCTATCACTATTATGGTTTTTAAATTTATGTGGTTTTTGTTGATTGCAAAATCCGGATTATCCACAGTATCATAAAACAATGGTCGACGTTTCAAATCTCAACGGGGATCCATCTTCAGGACGAGAGATGAATGAAGAATGAAAGAAGGTCGCAAAAGGTCAAGGTATAAATAATGAGGAGTTGGATGATGAGAAGAGCCGACAACAGATTTTATAATTCATTTAAAAATAAATTTTATTTTATTCTTTTTTTAAAAAAATTAAAGTTTTATAAATCAATTTTAATTTAAATAACTATTTAAAAAAATTTATTAAAGTTCTATAAATTAATTTTAATTTAAATAATAAATGTTTAAATTTTTATAAATTAATTTAAATAATAAATATTTAAAATCTTTAATAATAATAAATATATATATATATATATATATATATATATATATTTCCTTATAAACCCTTGAGTGTTATAAACTAGTTTTAATAAATTAATTTTAATTATAATAACCCTAAAAAAAAACCAATTTATTGTTTAATTATTTTTAAAAAGTTTTAAATTTTTAATCTTAATATTAATTTCATGAATTTGTTAAGAAATTTTATTTTAATGTCTAAATTTCTATCTATATCTAAAATAGTATAATAAAATAACCATTTAAATATATGTTAATGAATGGACAGCAAGAGGAGCAGCCCAGTTAAAGAAGGCTACCACAGAGTTTGAGCAAGAGTTGAAGGTTGTTAATGGGAAGGGTAGTTTTTCTTTTAGGGTCAGGTCTGTTTTCTCATTCTGTACGCTGCCCTCTTCTACTGCCGTTAATCTCCCTCTCCGCCTTATCGTCTACGAGCCATCGCAATGTATGAAGAGGACCTGGATTTGTTGGACAGCCCGGAGAAGGGACATGTCCTCCCAAGTCAGTATGATTTTATGAAGAGGGCTTCGGACGCTATTACATCGGATCATGAATCGCCTCCCCCTGTTTCGATTCCTTTACCTAACATTATCGAGTCGTCCTCCTCCATCTCCATGGAGAAGCAGAATGATCTTAAAGAGGCCAATAATCTGCCAAAGCATTCTCAATTTGTGTATCGTCGAAAGGGCATTAAAAAAAAAAGGAGATGCTGCAAAATTGGTCGTGGGTATTGATATTCTGCTTTCAGAAGTTCCCTCATGTCTGGATAAAGCTCTAGTCGATTGTTTATGTGGAAGAACAACATCCAAAGAAGCAATCCAGTCATGGATGGAAGAAAAATGGAAACCGGTGTTGGGCTATGTTCCTTCGTTCCATAAACTCTCGCGCAGATGGTTGTTGTTTAAAGTAATAACTTGTCAGGATAGGATCAAGCTCTTGGACAGAGTGTGGAATTGGGGGCCGGCAGGTCTAATCCTTCAGAATTGGGACATCAGCTTTAATGTTGATCGTTCCCCGCAGCACTTGCAGAAAGTATGGGTCATTCTCCCTAGCCTCCCCCAATTTTTCTGGCAGAAAAACATCCTTGAGGCCATAGGTAATAAGATAGGCTCTTTTGTCTCTTTGGAAGATGATTGGGACACTAAATTTGACAGAAGCTGCACAAAAATCCAGGTTGAATTAGATGTGCGAGAAGGTCTCTACGAAGATATTGTTCTGGAATGGAAACACCTGGTCCCAAAAACTGGACTACTGGAAGCTGCCTTTTCGTTGTTTCCTGTGTTGTAATATTGGGCACTTAGCCCAAGACTACCCTCTGCCTAATCACTCTCGTCCTCGTTTCAAGAAGATTTGGAGGAAAAAGAAGCCATCTTTTCGTGTTCTTGAGCCTGCTGGATTCATCACCACCCCCCCCCGAGCCCCCGGGTGATGATGTTGAGACAGAGTTGACTTCATCGAATCCTCCCTCTCACAAGGATTCCTCGCTTGATCATAAAAACCTGGAGGCCAGTGTCTCTTCATCTGCAATAGGTTTGCCCTTGAATGCGCTGAACCCCCTCCTTCCCCCCTCTATTTTGTCTCCTGATAACATTAGGTTGGATAGTAATGTTATGGCCCCTTACCCCTCCATCCATCCCACTCCTTCTCTTAGTGCTCCCTTGCCCGTTTCTTCCCCCCCAAGAGATCTCTCTCAGGGGGCCCTTGTGTCAAACTGCGCTCACCCTTTGACTAGCCCTTATACTACCAAGCTCCATTCCCACTCTTCTTCTCGCATCAACCTAGATCATTCCATTAAGGGTGGTTTGGCGTTGGATCCAACGCCCAAAATCACTCTTGGTAGAAAATCGACCTTGACTAAAGCCCAGAACCAAGCATCCTTGGACATTTCCTCTGGAAAGCAGCATAAAATTCATCGAGCTCTTAGAGCTGGGAGCGCCCTCAAGAAGGGCCCTCTATGATCATCCTCTCTTTCAACGCAAGGGGTCTTGGGGGTGCCCCTTCCCAACTAGCCCTCAAACGACTGAGACAATTTGTCTCTCCCGACGTCTTTTTTATTCAGGAAACGAAGATGCCCGGCCTTTGGGCTTAGGTGTTTATGTCGAAATGGCTCGTTGGCTGGTCTTCCTTTTATTAATGTCGTAGGGTCGACAGAGGGGGCTTCTTTCAGCTATTAGCCCTTCTCTCTCTGTTCAATCATCTACCTATTCTTCATCTTGTATTAAAACCATCATTTCTGATCCCTACTCTAATAGATCCCTTTCCCTTTTTAATGTTTATGGGCCAAGCGATGATAAGCGCTCTTTTTGGGGGAATTTGATCAGCTCAAAAGTCAAGTCATTAGACCTAGTGATTATGGGAGGTGATTTGAATCTCACCCTTTACCGTGACGAGATCTGAAGGCCAAAAGCCAAACTTGACCCTCTTGCTCCTTTTTTCCGATCCTATTTTGAACGTGCCTGCCTAGTTGATGTTCGTCCTTTGAAATTGGAACCGACATGGCGAAACAATAGAAAAAATAAGGATGCTATTGCAAAAACACTGGACCGTTTCTTAATCTTTGAAGCTTTGTTAGTCTCTCTTGTGCAGATTCAGACAAGTATTGAGACGGGTGGCATCTCAGACCACAGGCCCATTCTGCTTTCCTTGGCTCCTATCGAGCACAAGCCCCCTGCCCCCTTTAAATTCAATCCCGCATGGTTATTGGAGGTTGAGTACAAAGCCTTAATCTATTCCTCCTGGTCCCATTTGTCCCCCTCCCCATCCCGTTCCTTTATGCAAATGTGGGCAGACAATATATCTGCGATTAAGAAAGTCACAAACTCCTGGGCAAAAACGTTCACTGCAAACCAGTGAGCTCAATTAAGAACTGCGGAAGCAGCAATTGAGGATATATATAAAAACAATACAACGAGTATTCTAGCCACTTCAGAATTAGAGTCTTTAAAACTCTTAGAGCTTAAACGACACAAGATAATGAAGAAAGAGGAACAGTTATGGCATCTTAAGAGCTGAGCAACTTGGATTTCCGAAGGGGACAATAACACCAAATTTTTTCATCATTATGCTGCTCACAGAAGAAACCATAACTCCATCACTGCAATTGAAGACGAGAATGGAACAATGGTCCGGTCCTTTGATGATAAGGCAAAGGCAGGAGTCTCTCATTTTAAAAAAACGTTCTCTGCTCCTGTGGGTTGTCCTATTCAAGAGATCTTGAATGTTCTGCAGTTATTCCCTCGTCTGGTTATTGATGATATGAATGAGGCTCTTTCGAAGGAAGTGAGCAAAAGTGAACTTGATCTTGTTCTTAAAAATTTTCAGAGAGGAAAGAGCCCAAGTCCAGACGGTTTCACGATCGAATTTTATCTCGGTTTTTATGATCTCATCAAGGACGATCTGTTGTTGGTTTTAAAAGAATCGCAGAGGTCCAAGAAAGTGTTAAGTGCTTTAAACTCAACATTCATAACTCTGATTCCTAAAAAAATCAGCGCCTAAGGAGTTCGATGATTTCCGCCCAATATCGTGTTGCAATCTGATTTACAAGATTATTTCTAAAACAATTGCCCTCCGATTAAAGCCTATTTTAAGTCTCATAATCTCCGAAGAACAATTTGGTTTTCTAAACAATAGGAAAATTCACAATGATGTTTCATTGGCACAAGAAGCTTTACACTCTGTTCATCTAAGCAAGAAGCCATCATTCGCTCTCAAAATCAATTTATCAAAAGCTTACGATAAAGTAAGTTGGACTTTCTTGAGACTTCTACTAATCCATATTGGCATGGCTTTGGAAGTTTTCGAATGGATTATGGGGTGTATTCAATCTGCCTCCTTTGCCGTTCTTATCAATGGATCACCCTCGTCCTTCTTCTGCTCTTTTGGGTGGCTTAGACAGGGCTGTCCCCTTTCCTCGTTCCTGTTTTTATTAATTGCGAAAGCTCTAAGTCGCTTATGCAAACAAGCCATCTCTTCTGGCTGTTTAAAAGGAGTTAACATTGCTGGTTTGGAGTCTCTGTCCCATATTCTTTTCGTAGATGACATCCTACTATTTTGCAGCGCCTCCATCGAAAATGCCAGAGCCTTGAACAATATTCTTAATCTCTTTCAAGCTACTACCAGAATAATGATTAATTCTCAAAAATCTATGTTGATTCATAAGCCTACTCCCAGTATCCTTTTATCCCATTTCAAGTCTTTTTTCCCCTTTCCCTCCAGCAAATGGGCTTCCGATTTTAAATATCTTGGTTTCAATCTTAAACCAAACTCTTATGGTTTCAAAAACTGGTTGTGGCTCTATCAGAAGATTGAAATTCGTATCTCTCATTGGACAAATCGCTTTCTCTCGGGGAGGTCAACTCGTCCTGCTCAAAACTATTCTTCAAAGCATTCTCGTTTACTGAGCCACCATAGCTGCAATTCCCAAAGGTATTCTTCATAAAATAAGGAAGAAATGTTTTTCTTTCCTCTGAACTGTAAGTAAAAAATCGGAAGGAATCCCTCTGGTCCAATGGAAGACTCTGGCTCATCCAAAAAATTTAGGGGGATGGGGTATAAAAGATTTTACGTATTTCTGTATGTCCCTTGCTACAAAGTCGTTATGGAGATTATCGAATAATCCGAAGGCTCTGTGGAGTAGAATCATGAGCGCCAAATACTTTGCTGGCCAATCGATCATTTCTTGGTTTAGAAATCCTATAAAATCCCATAAGAATGCATCCATCAGATGGAAAGCGAAGGTAACGGCCTTCCCCTGCATTGGTCAATGGGCTGCTTGGACCATAGGAAATGGC
The DNA here is from genome assembly GCA_034641835.2 of Pinus albicaulis. Lineage (NCBI taxonomy): Eukaryota > Viridiplantae > Streptophyta > Pinopsida > Pinales > Pinaceae > Pinus > Pinus albicaulis. The sequence continues at coordinate 1,631,637,223 of CM076578.1, forward strand.
AAGTCTGTGCGCATTAGGGTCGATCCTTGGATTGGGGCTGGCAATAATTACTCTCCCTCTGATGACCTCCGCTCTGTCCTTAAAGAAAGGAACATTCGGTCTATTGCAGATGTAGCTATTGCACTGCCTCAGGCATGGGGATCTTGTGGATGGAAGGATGCGGTCTCCTTAGGCCTTCCGCCCCTTATGGCACCAAAATGGTCCTCTTTCATTTCACTCCTCGTAAGCAATTTTATTCATCTAGAAGAGGATGTCGAGGACTCTCTGGTGTGGTCCAAAAACAATACAAATGGTTCATATACCGCAAAACTCGGGTACAAAGCTATGATGGAGGTCATTGTCATCAAAGAAAAGTTGTTCTGGAGTACACCCTTGTGGAAATCACCAGCCCCGAAAAAAGCCAAGCTAATCCTTTGGCTCCTCCTCAAAAATCACCTTCTGTCTTGGGACAACCTTCAGCGACGTGGTTGGGAAGGACCAAGTCGCTGCAGTCTATGTGGTCTTGAGGCGAAATCCATCTCACACATTTTTTTCCTTTGTTCTTATGCAGACTCTGTTTGGAACATTGCCACTTCCTTGATATGCTCTCCTCAGAAGATCGCGGTAACATCATTTGAAGATAGGATAAAGCAATGGTGGAATGAGCCAGGGGCAAAAAACTACTCATCCTTCCCTGCCTTATTCTGAAATGGCATTTGATGGGCTCGTAATATGGCTACATTCAACAAAAAACTCATGCCTGAAGAACTGACTGCAGCACTTATTGTGCAATAGGCATCGAAGTACAAATCCATCCCAAAGTCACCAAAAATCCGTTTGGTGAAGGATCCTGATATCAATCAAAGTTATGCTTGGGCTTTTTTTGACAAAGCTAGTCAAGGTTCTTCGCCTTTAACTGGAGCTGGAGCCATTCTTCACATTCCCCATTTAACCAAATTTCTCATTCTTTTCGCCCCTAGTCAAGGCTCTAACAGTAAGGCAGAACTATCGACATTATGGGCCATTCTTTTTGTGGCAAAATCAAAAAATATTCATGCTCTCCAGTGCTTTGGAGACTCAAAAATGGTCATAGATTGGGCCCTCCATAAAACACACATTCATTCCCCCATCTTCAAGCCATCTTGCATGGTGTTGAAGGATTAGCCTGTAGCTTCCATTGCCTCTCTTTCAGTCATGTATTCCGTGAATCAAATGCTGAAGCTGATGGCTTATCCAAGGAAGCCCTTTCTCTCTCACTGTGCACTATAAAATTCGTGGATTCCTCTTCAAAATTGGAAGAAATTTATACGTTTTAATTTTCATATTGTTATGTGCTGTAATTTCAACAGCTATCAGGTGATCTGAATTTTTGAGCCTATTGGTTTATATTGGAAAATCATTGTCGCGGTGGTGCAATAATCATAAAAGGTTCAACAAGAAACTATGAGTGCTATCAGCGATATTACGGGTTAACAAAAACGGATGCCAAAACTGTCTCATTAAATAATTAGCATTTATGTTTTTTTTCAGTATTTCTAAAAAGCTCAAAGTGAGCCCAACGGACTACTCATCTAAAGTCATTCAGCTTGAAGAGTAATACCAAAAAACCCTGAGGATGCCCTAACCAGACTTGCAAGTGCACGTATCCCAAGGCAAGGTGGCAGCAAAAAGGATTTGCAGATGTCATCTTGTTTGATGGTCGAATGCTAGAGGATGAGTGTCCTAGGAGAGGACTGATTGGTGGAGTCTGTTAGCAACCAAGAGGAAGGGTTTCCTAGGTGATTGGATGCCCTTACCAGGTGTAGATGCTACAGCAAGGATTGGTCACTCATGGTATGTTGGAGGGCAGCGTGAGAGTGGACCAAGTGTAGACAGTGGATTGGGAATTTATGGTTTGTTGGAGGGCAGCGTGAGAGTGGACCAAGTGTAGACAGTGGATTGAGAATTTATGGTTTGTTAGAAGGCAACGTGATAGTGCCCAAGTTGAAGCCCGGTGTGCACCATCTTCATGGACTTAGGTGGTTGCTAGAGTAATAGAAGTTGAGCTCAAGGGTATGATCAGCCAGGAGCAGTGTGTGCAGCCCTAGACTTGTGTGTGGAGAAAGACATCTACAGCAAAAGATGGCTAGTCCTCCTAGCCCGTGTTCATTGTAGGAGATGGACATCTTGTAGTGATAAGTGGCAACCCTCTGTGCCCTATGTTAGTCTTCATTGGAGCAGCATAGGAAGACTATAGTGGGTTGAAGTCCCTGAGGAGCAGTAGTGGTCGATTGTGAGTTGTTCACAAACGGAGTTGTGAACAACTCAACAGGAGTCTCGATGTGTTGTGCCCTTGATAGACTAAGGCACAACTAGTGAGCAGATCGGATAGTCGATGTTCAGTGGCCAAATGGACTTGGATCATTGATAGAGGCAGTGTTGCAAATTGGGAGCCGAAGGACCGAGCATGTACAGAGTATGACCAAAGTAGCTGTGAGGAGCTCTACATCAGCTAGACGGTCAGAGTACCTTGAGGTAGATTGGTTGTCGATGGAGTGACACCAAACCCAAGTTTTGTATTCTTGTACTAGAGGACGTATGAGGGCCATTATCCCTAGTACGGGAGCCCTAGACTGTTGTATTATTCAAATTGATTAATATAAAGAAGCTGGGTTATTATAAAAAATTGTGTAAAAAGTTGTCTATATTTTGTGCACTAGTAGATTTATTGTTGCTTATATTCCATTGTGCAAAGTAGCTTCGTTGTGATTCTTGGTTTGGTAGCGTCAATGCTTTAAGATTCTATCGTAGACACTAGGATCGTGGAAAAACAACAGTAGGAGCATTTTCAAAAGGGAAATGATCCTGATGATTCAGGCTTTATTCACAAAATGTAGGATAAGCATGGAATTAGTTTGACACCCGGCCTTAACCAGCTCTAGCTCAAAATCAATGCACACAAAAACCACCTCCAAGTAGATGGCATACTCAGTGGTTGCAATACTGACTTGATGATTTGAGGTTTTCATCGGCTGGATCACAACAAATGATGTGTACTATCCATCAAGGCCTTCGTAAACAGATAAAACCTGGACCACTATGTTTGACAAATTTTGAGTTGTGTTGTTCAGTCTTGCAGTGAAAGCAATTGATTAAGAAGCTTGCTTGACTGAAAAGCATTACATATATTGGACACGGCTCTGACTAAGGAGTCCTGTGTCTCGAAATCGAGTTCCAAACTCTTTTTCCTTGTTTCTTCAAGAACCGAAGTGGCATCTGCCTGTTTTCCATGACGGCAAAGGTTACTGATCAGAAAATTATTATCAATACGTGGCACCAATCTCTTCTTTAAGAGAGCATCCAATATCTCAATATCTCTGCTGAAGTCAACTATTTATCAATGCTGACTTGAAAATTCGAAGTTTCACAGGCTGCAAAATCAAAACAAATGACACTATCATCTGCCAAAGCCTTCAGAAGCAGAAAAATCTGGGACCACCATGTCCGACGAATTGTGAACTTTCTTGTTCAGTCTTGCACCAAAAGCAATTGATTAAGTAGCTTGTTTGAATAAAAAGCACTAAATATATTAGATAGAGCCGTGACTAAGGAATCCCATGTCTCGAAATGTGGCTTCAAATTCCCTTTCCTCATTTCTTCAATAACCAATGTGGCATCTGCCAATAGTCCATGATGACAAAGATTACTAATCAGACAGTTATAAGTATCAATATGAGGCACCAATTTCCTTTCCAACATAACATTAAAGATCTCCATAGCTCCGGTGAAGTCATTCGCTTTGCAATACCCATCAATTATCATCCGATATGTAACAACATTTGGCAATAACCCTTCTCGTTGCATCTTGGTCAAGACCATCCTGGCCTCATCCATTCTTCCTTCAATGCAAAAAAACTTGACAAATATATTATAGACAACAGCATCAGGCCTGAAACCTTTATCCTTCATCTGACCCAAAAGACTCATGGCTTCATCCATCTTCCCATACTTGCAGAGGCCAGTCACCAACACACTATAAGTGACTACAGTCGGTTTACAGCCCCTATAAGGCATATCATATATGAGTTTCTGCGCATCGTGAAACCGTGCAGCATCACAGAGACCTTCAATTAATATCCCATAAGTCACCAAATTAGCAGGAGGCTTACCAGCTTTCCCCATCTCGTCCAAAAGCTCATTGGCCTCGCTCATTAACCCCTTCCTACAGAAAAACCCAATCAATGTATTATAAGTCACAGTACTAGGTTCAATTAATCGTTGACACATTTTGTCAAACAGTTGACGTGCAACAGCCAAACGGTCTAATTTACACTCTGTTTTGATGAGTATATTAAAACTAACCACATTCGGAACTATTTTAAATCTCCGAGAGCTTTCAAACAACTCCCGGGCCTCTGATAACCGACCTCCACTGACCAAAACTTCGAGGAGAACATTAAATGACTTTGTAGTTCGCCTGCAATTGAACTTTGGAATTCTATGAAAAATATCGATTGCTTCCTCTAGCATACCAGATTTCCCATAATGTTGAATAACGGCATTGAACAGAGTTTCATTGCAATTAATATCTTCAGATTCAATGCGGTCAAGAAGGGTTTGGACGGCTTCAAACTTACCTGCTCGACACAGCTTGTATATGACAGCAGAGTAAGTGGGGTATTCGTGCCTGTGGCCTCGCTCTTCTGCTCTCGTAAAGATCTTGAGGGCGCTGTCGGGATCTTGGACATCTTTGAGTTTGTCGAGCAAAAGAATGGGCTCGCGAATGGAACTTGTGGTTTTTGGCTTGCTTTTTCTGTTGGGTTTATTTGAGTTCAGAGACTTGTTCCGATTTAATCCAGAATTTCTTTTTCCTCGAAGGTAAGCCCATGATGAATATGGCGATGAAGATGATAATGGCAGATCACGAAATAAGCAGCCGATGGCCACTACCATACTGCCCAACATGGCTACACCTTCCCCTCTGCCTCGGATCCAACTGAAGTTTTTTTGCCGTTGGTTTTTCTTCTAATCATTAATATTCAAAGTCATCTTTGGGTTTTGGTTAGGCTCTCATTAATGTCATTAATAAGGGGTTCCTTCCGCAAATTTGAGTACGTTAATTGAGATGTATTTAATTTTTTATAATATAAAGTTTTCTTTCACATTTACTCACTTTCAATGGTTTGTGGGGATAAACATGAGCTAAAGGTCACTATGATAAGACTCAATCTCTTAGGTGATCTTAAGGAAATGGAGCCGACAACTTAAGATCTTACTGACTTCCTTTAGATGCCACAAAACCTCCAAGAGTAACTCAACTCCTCTAGGTGTCCAACCCATAAGACAACTCACTTTTTCCTTGACCCAGAGCCCCAGTCGCTCCCTTGCCAAAGCCTCTATGCGACTATGGGTTCCCAGACACACTCATAAGCCTGCCTCCATGCGACTATGGGCTTTTCTGCTCAATTCTATGCCAACAACTCCGATTTATGTGCCACTTTTCAAGGTCACGACTCAGGTCTCTGCCTAGAACTCAATGAAACTTACAAAGTTGATAAATGACATAGAAACAATGTTTATAAACCAAAAACTGAAATCGAGACTTGACCCGACCATCCCCAACCAATACTAACATTCTCTCAAACACTTGGTGAATATGCAACCTACAGGTCATGAATGCAAGTCTGAACATAAGGAACTGAAAACTTATCTAAGGTTTAACAAGAAGGGTCACTGTCTTCTCACATTAGTTGTTATATCACAATTTGGTCTTGCATTCATTATTCATTCAGTTACAAGTAAAAACAGGAAAAGAGTTATGACTAAGATCTGTCATAAAATCATGCTTATAACCAACATATAACTAGATAAATATCAATAAGAAAACAGTCATTAAAACCACATAATAACCAATACAATTCCTCATCAAAAGCAAGAGAAACTTAGCTTTTATTAAACATAGGTAAATGTCGACCAGGTTCGGAACTTCCACATTCCACCCAACTATAGATTGGTTGAACCAAATTCTTTCTTTCATCCAATCACCCTCGTGTCATATTCCAAGTATGAATGTGGGATCTCATGGAATAAACCAATCCAAAGACAACCAAGGGAATCTAGAGGTTAAACCACCTTCACCCTCTCCATATTGTGATCTCACCCAAACCAGTGTTGAGATCACAAAACTAAACCGATATTGGATGCATCATAATTTCTTCACCAATACCTTGAGGAATTTCCTGTCTCCACCCTTAGGCTTTACCGTGTATCTCGCCATTATCGGTCAAGGGATTCCTAGGCCTTTGGGAATTTTCCTGAGACCACCTCACTCGGATCCAAAATATTCCGGCAATCCACAGCTCAAAACTAAGAACAATCCCATCACACAATATTTATCCAAAAATGACAAGACTAGGCTAAAATCCACTGTCGAAACTTGGCAAAATCCATGCCAATGACAGCAAAAGAACCAGATACTTGTTAGGGTCCTATAATAATAGGGTTCATAAATTTTGAATTGACTTTGATAGTCTTGTAAATATGTACATACCTTGCTTTCTGCAAGTTGTTTTCTCATATTTTGAAAAAATAAAAAATAATAAAAAAGCCAAAAATAGGGTAAAAAGTCCTAAAAGAAAGATCAAAGGACTTAGAAAAATATAGACCCCAAAAGAAAAAAAAATAAGTGAGCAAGTCCAAATGCCACTACTTTTACTTTTTACTACAAGAATAATGATTATGTGCAGAGTATCAATAAATGTCATAATCCATGATCAGTTAAACAGTTTAATCTTAACTTTTCATGCTTACAATTTCATGTTCTAAATAGAGAATAAAGATTTGTCAAACAGTTTAAACTTGACAAATCAGTAGATAGGTAGAGAATAATGAGGTGCTCAACAGTTTAATTTGAGCCCTCAGATGAAATAAGGTAGATTTAGATAGTTTTATGCTTTGAAAAAAAAATGTTTTAAGGTTGCAAGCCTAAATGCACCTACAAAATGAAGAAAAAATGTTAGAAACAAAGTTGGGTAGGTAAAAAGCGATTGAGCAATCATGTAATAAAGCATCATCGGGCAAAATCACTAATTTCCCTTCCCCTATAGGTATTCAGTATTCTAAACTATCAGTCAAAAAGGCTCAGAGCATTTCTCTGACTTTTGTTGGGACCGGACCCAAGGCTCGATGACTGATTAGTTAAAAATATTGAGTTCTACATTAAAACCACATTTCTCAGCATTTACCCTTCATTCATACATCAAAACCCCTTTTTCCTAAGTAAAGATACATTCTTACTTAGTAAAATTGAAAACCCTAAAATAATTAATTTCCCTTCAAAATCATTCATAAAACCCTCAAAATTACATTTATCCTAAGTATCAGTGAAGTAATATAAAAGATGAGCAATGTTTTATTTTTACACTTAGAGATAATATGTGTTTTATTTTCATTTCTCTACCCTTTTTCATATTAACTTTTAACCTATTGTAGTAAATCCCTAAAACTACACCTACCCATATATATTAAATCCATTATATTTAAAATAACCACCTTAAACCCACTATTTTAAGCTTTAGACCAATGTTATATACCCCCATGTGCACAAATAAAACCCCTTCCAAAACCCATTGGTCTAAAAAATATCGTTATTTAAATACCCCGCCCCTATAGTTTTTGAAAACTGTCAAAAGGTTTAAAAACTATATAATAAACTAAAGCCCGCACCCACATATGTTTTTATTGAAACATTTCATGAAAATGTTTTAATTTAAATATACATTATATTTCCCCCGCCATCGTATAACCCAAGTTTTGAATTAAACCAATGACTATTTATAAAAGTTTAAAGCCCATTGTCGCATAACACATCCTGGTCCCACCTCCCATTCTGACACAGCTTCCAAGCAAATTTGGACCCTTCGCATCGATTCCCCAAATCAGACAGCACAGATCCAATATTGCGCAGAAAAGTTGCGCGTTCATCCAACCACCAAACCTGCGTGAAATGGATGGTTTCATTATAACCTCTCTCCTCCACGTGCCCTTCAAACATTGGATCGCGTAGGTTAAGTCCAAAACTGCTTACCACCAAATCACCGCGCGATAACCACTATGGATTTAATCCCATTGAACTCTGAAACCGCTCCTCCCGCCTGATGCAACCTGCATTCAATGCCAGATTAATACAACCAAAATACATAATAAACCTTCGAAAATGCATTTCATGTATCTATCTTCTTGTGCTTTAAACCTAAACCCTCTGCAAAGATTCCCCGACTGTAAAAACACAATTTTAAGCCATTTTCTGCCATTTTTAACACCTGAAACCTGCAACATTTTCCCTGCAGCCTTTGAAGATTGCTGAGGAGCTGCACATTGCTCCAATCAATTCACTGAAACCATCAACTCAGCCAAAACCTCAGAAACCATTACGAAGATCAAATACTTGCATACAAAAGGTATTTTTCTCACATTGGAACCTGCAATCGATTTAAAGTACCTGTAAAAAGAACAAAAACACTTTAGAAATTAAGAATCGATTAAAACAAACTGCTAAAAAGCCCCAAAAACAGGCCAAACTCTTGCAAATTTTTCCCAGAAACCCTGTTTCTCTGTTGTGCACCATTTCTGAAGAAATTTGCGAGTTTTCACAGTTTGATGATCTATTTCTAAACTCTGAAACAAGCTAGAAAACCTCCGCAGGTACCCTAAGCCTCTGTAAGCCTTTCAAAGAAGTTTCAGCCCAATTTCCCATTAAAAATACTCAAGAAACCCTTGTTTTCTGTTTTAAACAAGCTCTAAAGCCTCTAAATCTCTTTGACAGGCCTAGTTGAACAGAAAACCCAAAAAGAGACTATACTTTGCTAAATTTGCCCAATTAAATCCTCTGCTATAATAAAATTACTTCTTCAAACTATCTAAACTTGCAAAAGTAGATCAAAATGCCTAAAAAGCAGAGTGTAAGCAAGCCTGAAGGTTCTAAAGCACCTAAACCTACCCCTGCCATGACTTCAAGTACTGCTATTATTGTCAATCCATTGCAACCACCTATTGTTGATATTGAACACATTCCCCTAGCTGATACTGATTATAAGATAGCAGACTCCATAGTTGAATTCAACCTGCTAGATATCCATAACTGGTGCTATGAGAAGTCTTTAGATGATCAAGAAGAAGTCCATATTTGGGAATCCAATTTACCCAAATATGTTGTGCCATTAACTCACCCATGTCAGGATATTATTATATTGTGTCAGCAGTACTATGTTCCAGAGAAAAGAGCCATTATAAATTCCAGTAAAGAAGTCATTTTTACCATCACTGCAGAATCAATTAACCAAATGTTGCAACTTCAACCTGACCCCCAAGCAGTTCCTTTGTCTATAGATTCCCTCACCAAGCTATATATTGGCCTAGATTTTCCTAAAATGTTCATGATTTTTCAGACTTTTATGCCTCTGCATGTAGAAATTCCCAAGTTGAATCCTCCATATTCTACTGCTAAATTCCCTAAAGGATCAAGACATGTGATTTCCATGCTTTCTTTCATATTTGGATATTTCACTGATGAACACACTGATGAATCCATCTTGGGATTCTTATCCACCTTTTCTCCAGATCAACCACCTTCAGTAATCTTTGATTATGTTGGTTTCATTGTTGATAGTATTCATTATCAATTGACCAATTTGCAAATAGAGGGAGTGTTCAGATATACCTCCTACCTTTTCCATATGTTTCTATATTTCCAATCAGATAATTTTCCAATCACTCTTCAAAAACTTGACATAGAGGCAAATCCTCTATCTTTCATTTTTTGGACATCATTGCTCAGAAAAGAATGTATAGATTTCAGTTATTCAGAGTTTTCAGAGTTATTTTTGCATCCAGTGATCAACATATTGACCAAAACAGAGCAGCCTAGAATAAGTGAAGAAATGAAAAAGATATTGCAGTTATCAGAGTAGAGTAAAGTTGGTGACTGGTATTTGTATGAGAAATATACTGAAATCAGAGTCTTTGGGTCAAACGTATTACCTTAAAAGTTACCCAAACATCCTTCAATGAGGATCTTTGCCTTGGAGTATATCAGGTAGATCCTAAACTCCGATTCAATCAATTTCATGGTAGCTAAGAAGAAAACCCAATTCAAACTTAAGAACCAGATTGGGTCATTCTTATGCAATCATAGGGATGCAGAGAAAGAAGTTGCAAATCAGTTATTGGAATATAAAGTTGAAGAGAGTTTCCCTTGGAACTATGATCCACAAGGGATCTTGAGCAAGCTAAGGGTTAAATGCAAATTAACACCCTTTATACATGAAGCTAAACCAGAAATAGAAAAGTTTGTCAATCAGCTTGAATGGACTGAAAACACCTTAATAGATGCAGTGAACAAAGGTAATACTAGTCATACCTTAGAGACTGCAAATCAACCAGAGAAGTTCACCAAAAGAATAAGGGAAGAAGGAGCCTATGTGGCAGAGACTACAACAGAAACAAAGTTTAAGATCATTTATAACAAAAGGCCTAAATTAGATACAGTAGGAAAAAGAAAAGTTACAATAGATGTGGAAGAAACAGAGCCTTTAAATACCAACACAGATTTTCCAGAGACAAATGTAGCTACTGTAATTATTAATGAGCTAAATCAGAATGAAGAAATCAATAATGAAGATACACAGTTGATGGAAAGTGTTACACAGTAATTTGTCACCGTCCCTACCATTCCCCGTCCCGCACATTGGAGGGCCCATTATGTGACCCGTGAGCAATGTCATGCCTTGAAACCATCATCATTGCATTCTTTTAAACATGAGCTTCAATTGCCCTAAAGACATCTCCTTGCAGAAAACCATAAAAACATCCCTTTTTGCATTGGCGCGGGTAGACAGTTCATCACTCGCGCCAATGAGGAAAATCCTACAAAGAGGCCGCGCCAACTGGCGCTTTGTCCCAGAGTCGCAGTCGCGCCAGCCAATTTAAGGAGTCTTTTTTAAATAAGAATGGCGGAAGTTCCGTTTCAACAGACTCAGAAACTGCTATCTATCTTGAGTTTGGAGGTTTGGCTCCGGGAGTTCCATGGAAGGGAAGTGGTTTGCCACCTCTCATGGAAGCTTCCTTGAAGGTAGGGCCAATCCAACAATTATAGGGATCCCAACTCCCCTTCCTCCATCTATAAAAGCTAGCTCTTTGCCATTGCAAGCTAGTCTTGAAGTGCCTAAGCTTTGAATCTCCAAATTCCCAAGGGCCTTCATGCTGTAAGAGCCCTCATTCTTCCCTTAAGGCCGACTCAAACAAGGAGACTATCGTCGAGAGACTCTAAGAGAGGCTTTTCCTATCCCTGGCAGGCTTTGCGAGACGTGCACGACTGGAGACCCTTCCGAAGGAGACCTCAGCGTCAGAACATTGGTTGTACTCTCTTTCGATTGCTTATTGATGAATGACTACTGGTTATGGTTCCACTCTATTTTTCACTTATGATAATGATGAGTTATATCCTTTCTGACTGATATATAGTTGCGTATTCTGGATTTTATGCTTGTATTCGTGTTGTTTCTTGCATGTGCAGGTGTCCATCCATGGAGATCGTAGGGATCGTGATCTGCCGAGGCTGAGGAACGGGAACGCTGTCTCTTCTACGAATCATAGCACTGGACTCCAGGTAGGCCTCCATCGTTGGTCTGTTTATTCGCAATTAGGAACTTGCGCTGTAGCATTTGATGATTGTTGCTAGACCCCTGCTGGGCTAGTAGGGATTGCCTCTGTCCGCAGAGGGGATTTACCTCCTCAACAAAAAGACAACAAAGCATGGAAGCTTCTTCCTCACAGGCATATGAGGAAAAGGATTTGGATATTAAGGAGAAATATAAGCAAATTAAATTGAAGAATGAGGAAATCAAAACTAAAATTTACTCTCAGTTCTTGAAACAAAAACCAGGTAATCAAAACAGATTCCTATCAGCATTTGATTACTCAAATAAAAAATTGATTATGTCAGTGTTGTAGCCCACAATATCAGTTCCAAAGACAATTGCTGACTATAAAAAAGTTGATCTAGAAGTAGCTGCAAACAGTATCCATGAATTAGATCAAATAGATTTTCACAGGCAAAGCTCAAAGATGTTGTATTCCACAGCTACAAAAAGCGCTATGAGTGCTTAAAAGCTCCAAAATACCATCTCCAACATGCAATATAAGATGAATTTGGACAAAGCCTCATTGTATGCCAAGGATCTAAGGATAAAAGCCTTAGAAGAATTAGTTTTACAGGTAGGATATGATCCTACTAATATCAAAGCAACATAATTATTGGTCAAAAAGAAAAATGAAGATATAACAGTCTCGAGGAAACAGCTCAAGCTTCCTTTTGTGCTGTACAAACAACTCTCCCCATTTCAAATTTTTGTATTAATTTTTAAATAAGAAATGGGTCCCCTTTACTTTGAATAGTTATAGAATCGATAAAATGTTTTGAAAAAAGAATTTTTTATAAAAGGGTATATAAAAATTTCCTTAGCATCGCTTATCACAGATCAAGAAATCATTTTTGCACTCATGAAATTTTTTTAAGGAAATCCAATCCATCATAAAATAGAATCGAACCCCAACGAAAAAGGATTTATTAACGAAAAATGAAAAACATAGAAGTCTTTATTGCATTTCGCATATTCAAAGTATAAAAGAAAAACTCAAATGTGTTATCATTTAATCCCGATGTGATAAAGCAATTGCAAAAGCGCATATCACATGAGCAAGAGTCCAAAACCTTTCCATTTTGAAAACTCCGACGCGATAAACCCGATCGCAATCGCAAATCAGTGAAATCATACTACATCCTTATGCACCCTTTAAAAGTTCTCCGATGCGATAAGTCAAATCGCAATCGCTCATCGCTAAAACACATGACTCATATCCAAAGACACTCCTCTAAAACCTTGCGATGCGATATCATTATTACAAAAGCGCACTTCCCGTTAATAAAAAAACATGAAGTATTAAATATACACATGTTTTATCAAATAGATCATTTATAAAGAAAATCTCATTGATTTGATATGATTTAAAAGTACCACGCCCTCCATGCTAGCTCAGCAATAATCGCAATCATAGATATGAAATGGAAATACTTAAGCCTAACCTTTGAGACTTCTGATCTCCGATATGCGATCATCGTTGATCAGAGATCTGAAAAGTTATGGTATTAACGCTATAAATGGACCGTTATGAATGTGCGATGAAACATCCCATAATGGCATTAAAATCTCATATTATACGCGGAAATCATGAAAAGATAATCATGGTTGAAATCCTTCGCATATTTCATCTTCAATGGAATAATATTTCTTTAATCTGTCATCTTTATTATGATTAAATTCCATTGCTCCTCTCCGCTTTGTATTCATTCTTAAAAGAATTTTTCCATCATTCCACTAATTTGTTTCATTGTGCAGACCTGAGAAACAACTACCAATCGGGAAAATGTCTAAGAAATCCAAGAAAGCGAAGGTCCCCGTCGTTCCAAAAGAGCAACCGACTAAATTGGTATTAGTAACTGATACTACTTATCTGGGTCTCAGCAAAACTTCATGGGAAGAAGTTTACAATCTACTGGAGGCAGAAGGTCCAACTATAATTCAAGAAGGAAGAGCTACAACAGATTCAAATAAAAAATCAGAAAGTACTCTGAAGGAATTGGCGAGCTCCTATCTTCACAAAATAGCAGCTCGCGCAAATGTGTTCCAATATAATGACTTGGTGAGATGGGTGATAGAAAGTATAAATATAACAGACAGGACTTTCTTCACGTCAGACGGAAGGATGTTCGGGTTTTTCAAAGCAGAAGACATCAAGAAGATGTATCACCTACCAGACCCCCAGAAAATCTACAATAAAGCGTTTTTGGAAGACTTCGCCAAAGAAAATGAAGTGGAGTCGGATCCTATCAAAGAATGGAGACATTTTCCAGAAAATCACAAGCACGAATCTTCGGGTATGTACTCTGTAGAATCCTTGGCATCTCCTTATTTCTATGCTGCAGCTATGATGTGTAGATTGTTCGGAACCGTCAACTCCGCTAAATTTTCTATTGAAATGGTACCTTTAATTGAAGCCGTTGTTAACTCCTACATCATTCATTGGCCAACCATTTTATCTGATACAATGGTAAACAAAATCCTCGATTATAGGAAAAATAGATATGTGACTACCCGGGTAATACCTCCATTTTATATGAGTGCTTATATTATTGATACCATATGTTTCAACTCTGAATTCCCTATTTTAGGCTGGAAGTGGACTCCTCAAAATCCTACTCCTATCCACATTTATCACAAATATATGTGGAAGGCCTATTACAAAGACCATATATACAGAATTTGTCATGGGTTTATTTTGCCAGTGCACCAAGCTATATTCAACAAAACTGCTCCAAGGTTATCCGACGAGGCCAGCATTGACCTAACCTCAATCAGAAGCTAGTTTGGAAAGGAAAAATTCACCTATATCTGGCTATTCAGAAGCATCATTGATCCCCATGTTCTACCCTTGTACATTCCCGATAAATTGTTAGCTCAAGAAATAGCCTATCAAACAACAGAGAAAGGGATGTCTAGGAACCTGAAGAATTCAAAGAAGCAGATGTGGCCTATATTTCCCCTCCGATGTGGATCTTTTTCTCTAAATGATTTTAAACATGCAGAGAAAGAAGCCAAAAAAATAAAAGAGCTCATATTAGCATCCATCCCCAAAAGATATTATGATCCTAAGAAAGTTGCCTATAACTTTACATCTATGGTACAGGTCGCTAAATTCGAACATGAAGACGCTGATTTTGACGATCTATTTGCCTCGGCCGAGGTATTTTCACAAGTTAAACATCCGACAAAATTAAAATTTGAAGCAAAAGACATGGAAAAGTTCATGCAGTTCAGGACTAAGAGACTACTAACAATACCTATTGATTAGTTGAGAACTACTCCCCTACTACAACAGGAAGAAAACAATGAAGAAAAGAACACCGAAATAGAGCAGGAAAAGAAGAATACAGGAAATAAGGTTGATACTCAAATTGAACAGGAAAAGACAGGTAAAAAAATGGTGATTCCTCCGACACCGATATACATATTAATCTATTGAAAGAATGGGAGCAGTTTGATCGGCAAATCAAGGGCCAAAAAGATTCCCAGAATGTGGTTACAACGTAATCGCCCGCAACACAACAGCCCATGGTAACCAGTGTTACAATTGAAGGAGCAGTCGGCAATGCTAATACCCAAGATGTTGAAACCATCCCAGAAAATCCTTCTGACGAAATTGTATTAAAGGTTGAAGATATACCGCCCTTGGATGTCTTCTACAGTCCAAAGCATAGGGTTGTAGTTAGAAAACAAAGAAAGAAAAGGAAAATCGATCAGGGTCTATTTTCATCTCCTCAAGTCGAATTAATGAATGTTGTCTAGAAGGAATCTGAAGTTAATCCTTCAGAGGATTTAACTAAATTATCTCAATATGCAGGGGCTTATACAACAGCGACAATGGACAAAGCGTCCGAAGTTAGCGAATTGATAAAAGAAAAAGATCAAAAAATAGCGCTACTGTAAGAAAAGGCAACAGTGGATCATCAAAAAATAGCATAGTTAGAACAACGGCTAATTGAAGAAAGACAACAGATCGGGCAGCTTAAAGAGCAGTTAAATCTTGAGAAACAAAAGCTTGACCAGCAAGCTCTCCACAAGCAACAACAATTGTCTCAAGAGCTGAACAAATTGCAAGTAATGCTTCAACAGGAGAAGATGGCCAAAGAAGAACAAAATGCCTTATTACAAGCATAGAAACAAAAATTTAAGGACTATCCTGAGCTTGATTAGTTCAAAATGGAGGTTCTCGAATCAAGTAAAGCATTGTCATGACAGATTGATACTTTGTCATAAAATATCACTAGCCGAACCTCTATGTGTAATAGCTACATCACTCATAGAAAAGGCAGTAAACACAAGGCTTGAATTCGAAGATGCTGATGAGAAATTTTTGGGGTTCCTCACATGGCAAGACACAGACTAAGGCATAGTTGCCAATCTTCCCAAGATCCAAGAATCACATAAGGAAATTTTGTTTGCAAAATGGGAAACACAGTTAATTAAGGAAGAACGGGCTACCTCTAGGGCAAGAGCTGTAATGAACAATTTAGTGGAATTAATCAACGAAAATTTGTATACGGCCAACTTGATTTCTGATTGCATCCTAGGGAAACTCCCAAAAGTCAAAGAATTAGAGAAACAGTGGAAGCAGGATTTAGCCAGCAAGGACCAACAAATCGGCGCAATGCAAGGACTAACATGGGATGAATTTTGGTTCTATTTGGTTAAACCACACAGCCAGCAGATGACTACAAAATGCCTCTTTCATGCCACCAGTTATATGATTCCAGAACTTTCGGATGCCACATATACTAGCCAGCTACATTCCCGATTGAGTCATTCTCCCGAAGTGAAAGAAATGCTATCGATTTTCCAGCTGTGCATACCAGATATGAAAGAGATGTAATGAACCTATTCTAGTGGAGACCACAATTCTATTTTTATGAAATCGGATCACTGATTTTCATGTTTTGGCAGTTCCAACAACATTCAAGCGATGTTTTAGATAGTTCGTTTTAGTTTTATTATTATTTAAACCCCTTTCATGTATTTAGAAAGGGGTCCTCAATTTGTATTAATTTTTGACTTGGGAAGTTACACTTCTGTACTTCCGAATATATTATTTTTATTAATGGTGGATCACGATTCTGCAATTTTATGAGGAAATTGTTTTCAAGAATTTGCACTTTTGTTTTTCCTAGAAGCTGTTTTAAGTAAGAAGGCGGGATCAGAGTGTTATTTGCATCAGGATGTTACAAATGTATCTGGTATTTCTATCGTTATCATGTTGTTTAATTTTTCTTATACAATGAAACATTCTCTTTGAAAATTGCTATTGTTTACATATGTATGCCTGTGAAACAATCCTTTGTTATATCATTTCTGAAAACTTATAATTGTTATCTTTCAAAATATATGTGAGCGATATATATATATATATATATATATATATATATATATATATATATATATATATATATATATATATATGCAATATGTTATCATCATTACTTTGTTTAATTTCTTAAACAAAGTAATTATTATATGTGAATGCACCTTTCTTTTTGACGAATAAGCCATCTATATGATTATTCATCTAATCAGAACAAATTCAGAATTGCATTTATCATAGTATACCCGGGTTAAGTAGAGTTATTTGTATTTATTAAGTTATAGATTAGATTAATTATTATTTCCATTATCCGTGATACAAACAACCAATCATCAACCCATATATCATTGGGAAACTGGTCCCATATTATCCAGTCGGAGCCACCATCCCAAATGGAAAAGGAGTTGTACTGAGGTCCGGACCATGTGGTTTTACCCAATGTTGAAGCTAGGATTTTAGGGGCTTCAACACTTCCTCAAAGTGAGCATCCTCAAATAAAGGAAGTCATACAGGAACAAAAGTAAAAAGATGAAATGATGAGTTTAATTCTTCAGTTGACAGCCCAGGTTAAAGAAATGGAAATACATATGGACAAGATTTTCTAAGAAAAGGAGACAGTGAAAGAACCAGTCATTCCAGTTATCACTGCAGCAGTGCCTTCAACTTTAGGAGAAAATTTGGCACCCAAAGAACCACTGGCTAATGCAGTGCCAGTAACTTCTTCCACTACATCAACCACTGAATCATCTACAACAGCAGTACAGCCTACTGATGAGGCCAACAAGATAGTGAAAGAAATGGAAGAGATGTCTTTAAAGACAAATGAGATTAACAGATTGATAAAATTGGTTGAAAATCTTGAAAATTTAAATAAATCAACTCAGGTAAATGCTAAGATACACAAACAAAATGCCAGCAGATTGAGTGAAGAGTTAAAAAAGTTGCAAAAAAAATTAACTTTGAAGGATCAGATATCATACATCAAAAATTACCTTTGGAATAATATCATTGAAGCCATACATGATGTATGGCCTTCAATTAAGGTAATTTTTTAGCAAAGAGAATTATTATTAGCAGCCCAAGCAGAAATTCAAAAGACTCAAACTGATTTGGCTGATAAACCAGAGCAAGTAGTAAGGCTAATCAATTTCCTTAACAGCAAAAATAGACAGGAGTTGGAAGAGCTCAAAATAACAGACAGAACTGCAACTATCCTAGAGATTAGGAAAGTCACAACAAAGAGAAATTTGATGAGGCAACTTGAAGAAAAGTGTGAAGGCATGAATACTACCATAACCAGGTTCATGGTTAAGTTCACAAGTTTAAGGAAAAAAGGACTTCCTGATATCATGGTTATTAATGATAAATTGATGCCTCAAAATGACTATGATAAGGAGATAAGAGAATTTTCCAAGGAACAGGTAAATAAGCCAACAGGTCAAGGCATCCCCACAGGAAAAGTGTTACTGAAGAGTTTTGAAGATTTATTTTACTTACAATATGAAATCAAACACTTGTTTGTCATCAAGACAACCTTTGCTAGATATACAGAAGTTGATGAGAATTTTAGGAAATTAAAGAATATTCAAATTCCTAAAAATGAGGATTGGCAGTCACTTACTGATTTGTTATGAAGGATAAAAGACAAGCAAGTGAAAAGAAGAAAGAATTTTTTTTTCTAAATTATAGTCAAAACAGATTTTATTTACAGCAGTAAACACTTTTTGACTAAGGGTTAAAGAGTATCAGTGAATAAAGAGTATCCGAGAAAGAGTATCAGACAAGGCAAATTAGATTCAAAAAATATTTAAAAGCCATCAAGGAGGACACCAAGGCAACTAGCTGCTTTATCCTCAAAACTGTTTCTATTTCTTATGGATAAAATAGGACAACTTGCTGATTTGTTAAGCAGCCGTCTCTATTTTTATTGTAAAGATAATTTATTTTCCTAAGATAATTCTTAGAAGTCTTATGGGATATTTTGTAAAACATTATGCATAAATACTTCATCTTTAGAAGTATTTTGTGTGGAATAAAATTGTTGGGATTGTTATAGTCATTCCTTCTTGGACTTTAAAGCTTTTGTGTATCAAAACTTCGAGTAGCAGGCTGGATCAAAGCAAATTGGCATCATACTTCAGGATTCCTATGATAAGCTATTTGGAGTGAAGTATTTTCTTCACTTGTCATTGTTTCCTTTCTTTGTTACATGCATCCATTTATGTTTATGCTAAATCTGAATGTATAACTAAGAGTATTACTACAGGATTTGTTAAAAGCGCCATGTTTTTAACTAGCTATCATTTATATGTTTTCCTCCGATTTCCAGTGTAGGGAACCCTTAATTGCTCTCTCTCTCTCTCGTTTGACCTCTTCCTACTACTTCCTTTTCCGGATTTAAGGATTCTTAAGTGCCCTTTATCCCGATCATAACACCTCACAAAAACAAATTTCCAAGATCACCAAGGGTTATCTATCTTGCCCTGAAGACATTTGACCTTTTTGCCCTTGATTCCAGTCCCGTTTGCTTGATTTTGACTCCATAGCCCAATGGACAAATAGATTTCCCACTATCCTTCCTTTCAAGTGATTTTCCCCACCAAATCTACCAAAACTGCATTTTCATAACTAGCCTAATATTCACAAATTAAAACAAAGTTAAACTTTAAAGAGAGAGCTCTCTCTGAACCCTAGGAAGGCTAGATCCTAGAGTTTGAAGTAGGTTTGTGGTTACCTCTAGAATTATTTGACTAAAAACCAAAATCACACAACTTGAGAATTACTAAAGTGATAACAATACCAACTTGCACATACCATGCATGTCAAAACCAACTAGGAATTCATACATGCAACATGTTACCTGCAAGTATTCCTGCAAAAGTTGTTTGATCCTTGCCTTCCTTCGCTTTCATTTTCCTTCTTTGTTTTTCCTTTTCTTTCCTTTGATTTTCCTTTGATTTTCTTGTCCTTCATTTGCTTGTATGCTTTCTTTCTCCTCTTGGTGCTCTTCTCCTCTCTGAGACAAATTCTAACACCAAACTGACAAAAAACTACCAACTGATGCTCTGAGGTATTTTTATTGATGAAACCTCTAATTTCTTCAATTTTTATTATTTTCCTTCATTTTCCTCCTCACATGCAACCTGTGACCTTTCACCTTCATTTTCTCTTAATTTCCATTATTTTCATAAATAATATGTGCCAAAAATACATTTTTGTGTTTTCAAAGGCTTAGTCATTTTATTTGTTAATTTCCTTTAGCCATAAACACAACAAGTGATGCCGACTAGGATATTTTTGCCAACATTCAGCTTGGAATAAGTGTCCCTTGTGTGTGGCCTTATTTTACCTTTATTAAATTTTATTACACTAACTTTTAACCCATGGTTGTTACATATAAATTATTAGTTTAAATTTAGAGAAGAGTAAATATTGGTTATAAGTATAAAATTAGAGGGATAGAGTTTGTACATATTAATGAATTAATGTTGACTTGTTTTGATGAAGTTTAAAGGGTATGTTTTCTATTTAGAGAGGGACGCCTAATGATAATTGATAAGAGTGTTTTTGGACACTTGGATCCTTGTCAATCCACAAGTTTTTATTAATATTAACTTGTAGGTTGTTGGTACTAATTTCACTCAATTCAATTTAATACTCAACAAAAGAAACTTAAGGCTAATAATGAAGGGAAAGACTTTCAAGATCTTTAATTAAGGTTTCAATATCCATGTTTATGTTTTACATTAGCCTATTTTATTATGTTAAAGGTATTATGGATCTGTAAAGGGTAAAAATTCCATCAAAATGACATGACTATACAAGTGAAAATACTTATTATGGAACTAAATCCAAATTTCATTAAGGTAACTATAAATTACATAAATATTATTAGGAGTATTTATGTATGAGAATTAAATTTGTAATATTTTTGTAGTATTTATAGATTAACAATTAAATTTATGTTGCAATAGAAGTTGATGATGAAAAATAAGTTGCTCAATTATTAAAAGGCAAACATCCCACAATTTAAATAGATAATGCGAATAATTGAGGAGAGGTTTTATAGTAAATATTGATAGATATAAGAAAGGATAACCATAAAACTTCATAAATAAACTCTTAAACTCCAATATATCAAACCATTCACCATGATTAATACAATAATATAGATAGAAGAATACTCAAGATAAAGTAGCACCATCGAATACTCTTTATGGAAGGAATCACTTCACAAATCACACTTGTTCCAAACTACACAATATAACATACTACCAATACAATAATAATTATGTGTATTTATATTCTCGTATGAGTATATAATGGTACATGTCAACAACTCGTTTTATATTATTTCATTTTTGTTACATAGTGGACATATTTATTACCCATCAACTACCAAGTGGGTCTAAGCCATTATTATGGCCAGATTACATTTTTTTATCCCCTTGGGTACCTCCTTAGGTACCCCATATTATCCTCCCTATGTACATTACATTCCATATGTTAGTTTTTTGTAGCATCAGATGTGTTCTAGCCACAAAACTTTGTGGAGAGGCTAGATTACATAATATATCTAAAACCAAGAAATCGTTTATGGAAATTCCGCCTAGAAGTGTCTCAATTAGATATGATTAAATGATTTTAAATATGCCATAATTCTAAACTTAGGGAATGTGGTTAATTAATCAGTAATAATTGAGATAAGGCGAGAATAGTCTAGAAACTCACACAAATCGACTCCAATATTATTTTAGCAATCGATTATGTTTTAATATTTTTCGTTGGCGATCCAACAGAGGATTATAAGAGGAGGTTGTGGTGATGGAGAATACACTTCAGTAGTTTGATTTCATTGGTAGATCGATTTCCAGAGTAGTAGTAGTTAGATTCCAAAGAGAGAGTCAGAGAGATTGAAGCAGTGTGAGAGGTGTAGGGACAATGATCCGAAGGAAAGATTTCCAGATCCAAAGAGGTAGCAACAAGAGGGCCGAGTTATCCCGGAGAGGTAGCACGAAGGCTCTACGCAGTAGCTTCAGCAAGGCAGATTGATTTGGTGGTGAGAAAAACCGTTCTTCATTCCAAAGGCCGGGAAGAGGTTCCAGAAGGCCGAAGAGACAATTTCCTCAGTTGCTGGAGGTAGAACGACTTCATAGGAAGCAGTTTCAAGCCAATTAGCGCAAAAGAGCTCACGCTAGGGCTTGTACGGCTAGTCTGTTGAAGGCAAGTTGTGCCAGATATTGCCTATGGGAGAAGGGTAATTCCCTTCAGTATTTTTCCTAGATTTTATTGCTATTTGTATTTCCAGTTGGGAATCCATATATGTACTCAGATTTCACTACTACATAATAAAATAAAACCCTCATTTGTTGCACGAATTTTTCTGATTTGGGTTTTTCCGGGGACAATTGTCCAAAAATAATTGTGTTAATTTTATGTGTGTGTGCTAGCATTTCTTCCAGTGTTTATTCTTCCGCGGTTTTATTTGTGTAGATTGCAATGTGATTTATTTAGTATTTGTTGTAGAAAACATCAAATAAATTATTAAATTAAATTAACAATTAGGAGAATAATTTATAGTTACTGCAATCGGATTCTAATTTAGGAATTTTCACATGGTATCAAAGCGCAGTTGATCAGTCGGAGAGCTCAGAGGCGAAACCAAGGAATTTTGTTGTTCAGTGTGGGCAGTAGATCGAAATTCCCAGGGGCAACGCAGTCACTTTTCTAGAATGTTGAGTTAGTTGAGGAAGCTTTTTTTTTTTGAGTGAGGGGAAGAAAAATCCGATCTCTCCAGATCGAGTGATTCTAGAGGCGGCGGGAGAAATTCATAGTTTTTGTTGGGCAAATATCTAGCTAGACGCATAGGGTTTCTGCAACATTTTTCTAGTGCAGAACCTGCATCGGGTGGAAGAAGAGCACACACCGAGGGAAATTTTCTCTCAGGGAACTTCTAGTCTCGGAAGTTTCAATTTCCAGTTGTAGATTGATAGTAGCAGCTAGCAGAGCCACACATTTCAAGAGGGAGTGAGAGTAGAAAAGAAACAGTCGAGCACAGGGGAAGAGGGAGTTTTTGAAAAAAATTCAGAGATGGCCACTATAAGTCTTAGAGATCAAGACAGGTTGGATGGAGCTTCCAACTACGTCATCTAGAAGGCAACGATGCCCTTTATTCTAAATCAATATGGCCTGAAAGCCTATATTGATGCAGTGGTGGCAGTTCCCGCGGATGCAGATCAACTGAAAGGAGTACAGAAAGGAGATGGCATTGGCGAAGCGGTTGATCCTAGATGGAGTCCGGGATCATGTGGTCTCGCATATAGTTGACAAGGATACTGCCAAGCAAATGTGGGATGCTCTTGTCGCGTTGTATCAAGGTACTTCCGAGCAGCAGAATATGTACCTCGAGGAGAAGTTGAGATGCATCTAGATGCAAAAAGGGGAAGGCATAGACCACTTCCTTACTAGGATTTAGGAGGTCCGAGACCATCTAGAAGTTATTGGGGCAACACCTCAATCATCAAAGTTAGTGCGATTAGCTCTCAACAATGTCTTTGAGGAGTGGCAGGTTTTTGTCCAAAGTATATTGGGCAAAGACCTGCTACCAGGATGGGACATGATGTCGAATGATTTGCAGCAGGAGGAGCTGAGACGAGCTCTTTTGAAGAATTCATCAGTGGTAGAAACACAATATCGAAGACGGTAAAGGAGGAGGAGAATGTGGACCTCACATCAAAGGGTCCCAGTCAGGGATAGGGGGAGCATAGGAAGAAGAAGGAGGACCTGTCAAAGGTCAAGTGCTTCAGATGTGGTGAGCTAGGCCACTACAATACCCAGTGTCCTCTCAAAATGAAGGACAAAGAGGAGAAGCAGGACCAACATGCAGTTTCAGTAGAGATCGATAGGCTTTCCTCCAGGCTAGAGGAAGACTTTGCTATGTTCGTCGCTAAACCTCTAGGAGTGAGGTGAGGTGACTTAGTTTTGTAGCCCCATAGCGCTACAGATGGGAAGGATCCTTGATGATTCCACCTCTTGGATGAGTAACTGGATACAGGGGCCCACAATATTCAATAGTAGGATGGACTAGTGGCATTTGGTGCAGTCGGATGCTAGAGTGACAGTGGTAGAGACTAGTAGTAGTAAGATATTGGGGAGCACAATGCAGAGTTGGCAACAATGCATATGAAACAGTGCAGAGTCAACATCAACGCAGATTCCATAGTGACAGTGCAGATGCTAGTAGCAATCATGACTCAGGTGATAGATGCATCATACTGAACACAATTGGTTTAGTTTTGGATGTTTTTCAGTTGCAGATGTTGCAGTAGCAGCAACAACAAATTTGCAGTGCAGATGCAATGTTGGTAGAAGTTCAACAGGTTCAACAACAACACAAATGCAATGCATATTAGAGTTGTGTAGTGGTTGGTGTGCAGCAGCAGCCAGACATCAACAACATGATAGGAGATGATGCAGAGACAAGGTGTTACTGCAAGGTGTGCAACAACACTAGAACGGATTCCTCGCTAAGAGGAAGTGTTAGTTTTTGTAGCATCGGATGTGTTCCAACCACAAAACTTTGTGGAGAGGCTAGAATACATGAGATATCTAGAACCCATAAATCGTTTCTAGAAATTTTTCCTAGAAGTGTCTCAATTAGATTATTAACTGATTTTTAAATATTTCTTAAGTCTAAACTTAGTGAATATGGTTAATTAATCAGTATTAATTGAGATAAGGCGAGAATAGTTTAGAAACTCACATGGATCGACTCCAAGATTATCCTAGGCATCGATTATGTTTTAATATTGGTCGTTGGTGCTCCAACAAAGGATTATTAGAAAAGATCGATGTGGTGAGGAAAATACACTTCAGTAGTTTGATTTCATTAGCAAATAGATTTCTAGAGTAGAAACAGTTAGTTGTTGGAGAGAGAGTCAAAGAGATCAAAGCAGTGTGAGAGGGGCAGGGAAAGTGATCTAAAGGAAATATTTCTAGGTACAGAGAGGCAGTAGCAAGAGGGCCGAGTTATCCCAGAGAGGTAGCGTAGAGGCTCGCGTAGTAGCTTCAACAATGCAGATCTATTTGGTGGTGAGAAAAATCATTCTTAGTTCCAGAGGTCGGGCAGAGGTTCCAGAAGGTCGTAGAGACAATTTACTCAACAATTGGAGGCAGAATGACTTCATCGGAGGAAATTTTGAGCCACACGTGTGGGAGATAGTGAAGAGGCAGCGCATAAAGTCTCACGTTAGGGTTTGGACGACCAGTTTGTTGAAGGTAAGTGATTTTAGATATTGTCTGTGGGAGAATGGTAATTCCCTTCAGTATTTTTCCCAAATTCTCTTGTTGTTTAGATTTCCAGTTGGGCATCCATAGATGTACTCATATTTCACCGCTACATAATAAAACAAAACCCTCATTTGTTGCACCGGTTTTACCGAGTTGGGTTTTTCCGTGGACAATTGTCCAAAAATATTATATTGTTGGACATCAAATTGATTTGAGGAAGTATCATGCCTTGTTTTTTATTTCTAGAGGTGTTGGATTGGCTAAGGATGATCTCTTAATGGGAGCTTGGCCTAGGGGCTTCTACAAGTACCAGTTTAGATGCTTGATTCATTAGTGTTCTCATGTGTGATATTATCCATTACCCATTGGCACGTCAAAATGTCATCCCCATATTCCATGGAGACCTTTGGGCCTAGGGTATGGGCATGTCCCTTCATTAAAGAGACACCTACAAGGCTTATGAAGTATTACATGTTGTTTTATGGAGCTATTTTGTTGAAGTTGTCTAACTTTGTGGTTATATTTCCACCTATACAAAATATTGCAAGACTTGTTGATTTGAGAAAATATTTCACCATTTTTGGAGGATTGGCTAACCCTTAACATCAACTTTCGAGTCTTTGGAGGTTATCCATCATACTAAAGGGAGATGATCATTGGAGGTTTTTGACTTATTAGAAGAGCTTTCCACACTTTTAGGTTTGGACCACCATATTCCATGAGGACGTTGATCATCTTCACCACGTTTGGAGCATTGGACCATCATTTACAACAAGTTTGGACCATTTGGAGGGCAGGCAATGGAACATTGGAATATTCCTGCTTTTATTTGATAGATTTACCCTTACTTTGTGGGGTTTTGACTCATATTTTCATTGTACATGTGGCTTGACCACTTTATTTTGATGATCTGATAAATTACTTAGTTTTAAGAGTTAGTTAAATCTAGGTTGCTTTAGCCATATATAAGGGATTAAATCAATCAATGATATATTTTTTAAATAAAAGTCAAATCTTACTCTATAAATAAGGGAGAGCTTCCTAATTTCTACTCATGGTTGGATTGAGCTTAATTAAAATATCTTTATGGAGCATTTTTGTTGTTAAGGGATTATTTATGTGGTAAATTTTTTGACTTAGAAGTTTTTATTTCTTGGTTATTTATTCTACATCATTAAAGGCACTATCGTCATTACTCAAAACCACCACAAGGATACTAAGGTTGGTTCATTTGAAGGGAAACTTTGTCACTTATAAGGAGGATGTCTAGAGGCTCTCTTACATGCTCTCCTTTGTTGGTTCATGCAAGTTTTTAATCATAATTGTTAGGCCATACTCCAAAGTTCCTTAATAAGGGTTTTAATTATGTTTCATGCCATAATTTATCTTGTAGTTGAATTATTTCCCCTTGAAGGATCCCTTCTAGTGGGGCCATGACTTCATGATTTTCATTTATTAGTTAAGGGGTTAATTTAGCTATCAAGTTATAACCTCTTTCCCTAATCCATAAAACATTGGATAAGTGAATAAAGAGGATTTTATTCTTGATCTCATATTGCCACTTTATTCATATTGACTATATATCCCTGGAAGGATATTGACACTAATCTTCATATACCTCCATCAACGTTTCTTAAAAAAACCTAAAGAATCTCCAAAAAAATGTTTCACTATGTTAATTTGGTATCTTAGTGACCAATTCCAATCATGGGAATATATTTATCTTTCTGAGAGGACTAATTTTGACCTTTGAAGCACTTGATTTGGACAAAGGAAAGTTTATTTATGAAGTGAATCCCACAATGTCACATTTGATCACGTTGGTCCTAAAGTGAAATTGGATATCCTTGGAAGCCTATTACAAGTCAAGTGACCCTCATTTGGACATCATCATAAAACATCTTCATCTTCTCTCTTCTTTGGATTGGTTTGCATAGTTTTGAAGTGAGTTCAAGGAATTTGGTTCATACAATTCCAAAATTGTAGGGTATGAAGCTCACATGTGTGATTAGGGTTTTTGGTTTCTAGCCGCAGTGTTGACTCAAGTAATTTTCTGCTATAACCATAGGCACACATGCTCATCCGTACGGTTGGAGAATTTTAGTCACACACAAAGCTCTTTCTCCCTGCAGTTGGGAATTAGGGTTTCATTTTTACAGGTGATCGCAATTGATCACAGATTGGGCAACTTAACTCTAATCAATATTGTTGTTGGGATCATATTTATGAATATTTTTTGGTCGATTTTTTTTATGGATATTTTTGTATTGCTTCATTGTTCTTTGTGCTGAACATTTTATGAAAATCTATTAGAATAATAATTTCAAAGGGGTTTCCCCTTTTTGGGGTTTATCCTTGGTCATTGAACAAATTTGGTTTCTCTTGTTGATGTGTTTATTGTATCCTATTTTCAATGTGTTACTGTTCTATCTTCAGTTAATATTTATTGATGAAAATAATTAATATCTATTGAAATAATGCTAATTGAAGAATATAATTGGGCTAAAGTAATTCAAATAACATAGAGTAGTGAAAAATTAACATGGTATCAGAGCTAAGGTGAAGGATAAGCCCAAAGGAGACAAGATTTTAAGCAATCATCTTTGAAAAGTTGAAGGAGCCTATCTAATCAAGTCAATATGTCTTCCTCTTTCTTCAAGGAAAATGAGAAGTTGGGTGAATCATATAACTTTGTTGCATGGAGTATCAAGTTGGAAATCATCAGAAGACAATGATGTCTTGGAATACATTCAAGGAAGGTACCTGAGCCTCCAGAGAATGATTTCATTGGTGCCAAGAACAAGTACAAGAAAGGTTAGTTAAAATAAAAGAAAATTATAGTTGATGGTTTACAAGATCATCTACTTGCTTATATTGGGAATTTGAATAAGTCTAAGGATATGTATGATAAGTTTGTCGGGATGTATGAAGTAAAATTTTTTAATGAGATCATCCCCTTGAAATATCAACTCAAATATATGAATATGAATAAGGGAGAGTCTGTGCAATCATACATTATGAGGATATATCGTCTTAGAGATTAATTGTAGAGAGCCGAGGAAATTGTGCTTGACAGGAAATTGGTGATTGTAACCCTCAGAGGTATCCCTCCTATTTAAGAAACCTTCATTACCACTATACAAAATAGCATTTTCCCATCATTTTATGGGATTGTTGGAAATATCACTAAAGAAGAATCAAGGATGATCTCAAGAGGCAGGTTACAAAAGCATGAATAAGGAGTGTTAGATTGAATTATTAACGCAAGTGTACAAAAAGATATCACTTTAGCTGTGTGTGACAAATAGCCCTAACAACAAAGATGGTTGTCTAGCTTCCTTAGACCTGCAATAGATAGTCGAAAAAAAATGCAACAAAAACCCAGATCTATGCAGTAAAAATAGCTAAACAGTAAAATGAAATAAGAGTTTCTCCAAATATCCAATGGACAAGACAAGATATATAAATAATTTTATATTATGTTAACACTTAGGAAGGGAAAAAAGTATGATGTTACCAGTCCCCCTTAATGGGATGGGTTCTTGGTTGTCCTTAACGCTTCACATCCAAAGTTTCTCTCTCTCAATGGTGTAGAAAACCCAAGACGTGTTGAACTCTATGGGAGCTCAAGAAGCAAAATAAAAGTAAAAGCGATCAAAGTATGACAATGATAAGAGGATCAAAGTCCAACCATGATAAAAGGATCAAAGGTAAATAATGAATGGAAAACCCTCCTATTTATAACAAAATATTGAGTTATCCTTGATAATGGTGCATAATAAAATATTATTAACCAAGATCTAGATCTAACTGCTTGGAATATTTTATTATATTTTGTTGGAGGGAAAAGGAATTTAAATTGGTTAAATCCATTTATTTAGAAATAATAAACAAATAAATGATTTATTTATCATTTCCAGGATGGGGTTAAGGAATAATTTTATAAATAATGATTTATTTTATTATTCCTAAATGATTTAGTCAAACTTAACAATGAATATTAATTAAATAATGATTTAATTCATTATTCCTAGAGAATAATAAGATAAATAATGCTTTATCTAATTATTTCTCATTAATTGGGTTAAATATGACCAGGAATATTATTTAAACGGTGGTTTAAATTATTATTCCTCGAGGAAAATCAAATAAATAAGGATTTATTTAATTATTCTTCACGGGGTTTCTTGTTTGGACCAGAAATAACTTAATAAACTATGGTTTATTAAATTATTTCTTATAGTGAAAGCAATTTTACTATGGTAAAATTGGTCTTACATGGTGTATTTCGATCCATCTAATTGTAAATGGTTAGATGACCAAAAATAGGTGTAATAGATTGCCTCCCAACGTGCGAGCGTTAGGATTTAATCATATGATCGAAGTGCGTTGTAAGAACACAATCACTAAACACCGAAGGGGGTCATAGAGAGAGAGAGATACATAAACGAAGTGAAGTGAGAGAGGACAATAACCTGAGGGGGCAAGACCTACAAGTGAGGTAAGTCTCCTTTTTTGGGTTTCTGTTCTTAGTGAGGCTGGCCCACCAAGATGATAAAGTACAAAGAATAATGGTCCGCCAATAAAATGAGACTGAGTTATAAAGTACATGATATGCTGGCATAAAATGGGCCAGACAAAAATATAATGGATCTCACATACATACTACACATGGGACAACTGCCAGGATTGAATACAATAATATTTGAGTACATGAGATATAATAACAACAAAAGAAGCACTGATAAACATGAAAGGGCTCTGAAAATATGAATGGATCATCTAAGTGATATATGCATGCTATAGGCATTGCAAGCGGCTGGAACTGAACCCATAAAATATGCGAAGATGCATATGAGGCTGTAGCATAAAATGAGGCCATCCGGGCATGTGGGGGGGTTCCTGAAGGTCCACCCCCTCATGAGGTATGAAACATATCACACAAATCTAGGAATCACTGGATCAATATGTTGGA
This sequence comes from Pinus albicaulis, assembly GCA_034641835.2. Lineage (NCBI taxonomy): Eukaryota > Viridiplantae > Streptophyta > Pinopsida > Pinales > Pinaceae > Pinus > Pinus albicaulis. The sequence continues at coordinate 1,631,667,476 of CM076578.1, forward strand.
TCACCGAACTATCAAGTATACAGATCTCGATCATGTTGAAGTGGAGCGGATGAGAAACAATCAAGTCAAAGGGAAATAAGGAGTCCTTTACCTGATTTGAGGCACCAAAAAATAATGGAAGCTGGAACCAAGATACACTGCTCTCTAGAACTATCTTCTGGAATGAATGTGTTGATGTCGACAGAAGGAGGACCGTTATAGGTGAGGCAGTGAGGGTACTCAACTAAGGTGCGAGAGATAATAGTAGAGCGACTAATGGACTGACACCAGGGATGATGATGGAATGGGGATACTGAGTAGAAAATGGATGAATTCCCTTGTCAGAACATATAAAGCACGGATGACCTGGTAGTGACTGACTCGAATCCTGAGGGGATGGGGGACAGTGGGTCTAGAGGCCAAAATGGGCTACACGAGAGAGGGACAAGGCGTGAATGGATGGATTACTATAATAGGAGGCAAAGGGACTCGGGACAGACTCCATGAATGTGATGATGACTCAACTTGGATACTCTAATCAAGGGTGACTCGATGATGCTGCCACATATAATAGGCCCGGTGGAGACCATAAAAACATGAGAAAACGATGGTTACTCATGAAAAAAATCGACACGTGTGTCGACAAGTATGAAGGCTAAGTGGTGCCCCAAGTACAAGTGGCATAGGTACAGAAATTTGATTTTGAGAGGTGGCGAAGTGACCCTTCTTGGGAAAAAGGGTTCCGGATGAAGTATCAAATCACCAAAAACAAAAGTATACCCATTTATAGCTCGGTGAGAGCTTTCCAACGTTGTTTATGGTTCATTAAACGGAGCTGCGATTTGGTCACAATTAGAAAAAGAAAAATTGGGGTTTCTCTTTTAATAGGGTGATTTCCCTCCAATTTGGTTCATTTTCTTGTGGAGTTGTGTTGAATGTGGAGAGGAGGAGAAGGGCCTAAATCTTGCGGTGTTCGTAGCAAACAAACCGACTGTTGGAATCGAGATCCATCAGTTGCAGGTACGTGGCCCAGCCTTATTCTTCAGTTTCAGTGGTTTAGAACTTCAGATTAGGTGCCCAGAGCCCAAGAACAACACTCTGCCCCTCCTCACGACCGAATCACACTTCCTGGGTCTTATTCTACAAGTTGGGCCATAGTTTTTAGAGGGAAAAACTGTGACCTCGTAGGGACAGAGCTGGAAAAATGAGCGCTACCAAAAAGTGGGGTTTTTTCTTGTTTTTGGATGGTAACTAGGGTTTGATGTTTTTTGTGTAATTTTTTCTTCCTCTGACTGACAAATTGCTGGGTTTATGCAGGTATGGCAGAGTTAAAGATAAACTGGAGAGAGAGAGACTTGGATGTGCTTCGTTTCGAGATCCAGGGGGATCAGGTGGTCAGAGGTGTACTGACGAGATATGGGGTTCTTAAGTTGGTTGAGAACCCGTTGATGAGGGCAGGGGAGTCCCTTCTATCCAAGATAATGAGCTATTGGGACCAAGACCTAGAGGTATTTATTGTGTAAGGGAAAAATATCGAGTTAACTATTTAGGGTATCTATTTCTTGACTGGTCTCCTACCACTAGGGGTGGTGGGAAATATCCAACCAGTATTACCATGGGGGCAGAATATATATGAGTTCGTGGAATGCCATTTCCGACCAAATGTCTTTGTCAAGTGCACGACTATACCGATCGGAGATCTAGAGAGGCTAGAGACTCGAGTTGTCACCGCAGCAGTGTTGTGGATCTTGGGCAACCAAGCGTTCCACCACATCACTAGAGGGTAGATGATGCTGGTTAAGAGTGTGTTGAGCGGGACCTACTATGGGTGGGCCCAGATGATGCTGGCATCATTGAAATGAGATAGTGATTAGATGTAGGGGCATGTGGTGCCCCCAGTTTTTATTTTTGTAACATGCTATGGGCATGTCGGATGTATTAGAGTATAGGACTCCAAAACATTTATGATTTTGTGGATACATATTATGGATATACATATTTTTATGTATGACGAATATATGGCTCGCCATTTGTTTATGATTATTGTCTTGTGTTAAATGCATGTGATAAGTGCCAATCTATAATATTGTTTGCAATGCTATCTACATAGTGATTTTGGGCTCTAGGTACATGGTTGAATGTAATGGTTTCAAATTTACGTATTAAGAACTTCACTCATAAATATCTTCTAAAAAGGACATGGTTATTCACATGATATACACCAATCAATTGCATGAAAAGAAATAGGGAATCTAAACAAACGTTAAGATGAAGGATGCGATGTTCAAGAGCATCAACTAACAAACCTATCACTGCATCATATTCATCTTGATTATTTGTGGTAGATCCAATGCATACGCTATTGGAGAGGACTAAAGAATGCATGGGGGTAAAAATGGCCCAGGTTACCGAGGCTAGATTCCGCGAGTAATGACTTGCACCATGGGCATAGCCGATATACAGTGTGGATGATGGATCCATCTGAAAGGCGCCAAAAGACAATAAATGAGATGATGAAAAATGAAAGCTACCTAAATGCATGACAGAAATAAAACACGCATCTTGATGAGATATTCTAAGGGTAAAATTTCTCAAGGTGGAGTGCAATGCGATGGTTAGGAAGGAGTTCTCCTTCAAAATCCTTTAGAAGGTATGCCCCTTTACCCAAATCCTTACCAAAGATGTAAGGTCCTAGCCATAATGAGTCTAACTTCCCATGAACAAGGAAATCATGAGCCCAATCATACACTAGAACAAGATCGCCTTCATGAAAGGTACGAGAGTGGAATTTTCGGTCATATTGAGCTTTGGTGCGCTTCTTGCCGCTTCGATGATTTGTAAGGAAACACGACGATATTTGGAAGCACGCTCAAGCATGATAAGTCTTTGTTCTAAAGGTTGGGTGTCAGGGAGAAGTTCGATGGCTAAGTGAAGGGAAGGGATTTCACACTCGATCAATAAGACTGCCTCCTCACCAAAAACAAGGTGGAAAGGAGTAAACCGGGTGGCGGTTTTAGCAGAAGTTCTATAGGCCCACAAAGCAGGGAAGAGCATTAGGTGCCAGTTATTTTTGTGCTTGTTCACTGTTCGTTGAAGCATAGTTTAAGGATTTTATTTACTGCTTCAACTTGACCATTACCTTGGGGGTAATAAGGTGATGAATATTGGTGCTCAAATCCCAAGAGAGAGGATAGATCACACCATATCTCATCTTCAAAATGTCGGCCATGGTCAGAGACTAATTGGTTTGGAACCCCGAATCGAGCGATAACATGGTAAAATAAAAACATAGTTGTGGTAGTTGCCGTGTTATTGAACGTTGGCATGGCCTCAGCCCATTTGGTGAAATATTCAACCGCCACAATGATATACTTGTGGTTACTAGTAGATGGAGGTCGACACTCCATAAATTCAATAGCCCACTTGTAGAAGGGGCCATCTGAGATGACAGGATGGAGGGGATCAGGAGGAGCTCACGCCTTTGGAGTGAAAAGTTGGCAGTTGGAACAATGTTTGACTACTTCAATGCAATCACCGAAGAGAGAAGGCCAAAAATACCCAGCATGCATGATTTTTTAGGCAGTAGCCAAACCGGAGAGGTGGCCATCAAAAGCGTTGCTATGGCATGCATTAAGGAATTTCTCAGCTTTAGCGTGTGTGATACAATGACGGAGGACAAAATCAACACCGTGATGATAGAGATCGCACCGATGAGAAGATAGCGAGGGGATTAGTGTCGTATGCGTCGTCGAGCATCACGATCAATATGGGAAGCAAAATTTTGAGTTCGCAGGTAGGTAAGGATGTCGCTATAGCATGGGTCATCTGAAGTAATGGTGAACAAGTGTTCATTGGGTAAATCATCATTAACTGGCGGATCTTGCGTACCAGTAGGAAATTCAGAAATTAGTTCAGCAAGGGCTAAACCTTTCTTACTCTTGGGTGTGACAAATTCGAGATCAAACTCCTAAAGGATAACGATCCAAGGGGCATACTTCCCATTGATGATCTATCTACTCAATAGGAAATCCATAGGGTTGGATTTGGTCACGACCTTGGTGGAATGCGTAATGATATAATGACGAAGTTTCTGGACCGAGAACACAACGGCCAACGCCAACTTCTCTTCATTCGAGTAGGACACAGGGGGTCCCACAAGGTTCTTACTGACATAATAGATAACATGTTTGTTTCCGGTGTCGTCTTCCTGTATAAGGGCCCCATCGATCGAATGGGTAGAGGATGAGATGTACAGGATGAAATACCTCTCAAAGTTAGGAGGACTAATCAAGGGAGCGGAAGTGAGAGCATGTTTTAGGGCATCAAAGGAATGTTGAGCAGGGTCGTCCCCAAAAAATTGAATGTTAGATCGAAGGAGTCTTAGAAACCCATGGGCGGTGGTGGCATAGTCAGGGACGAACCGACGAAGGAAGTTAGGTTTGCCTTGGAGGCTTTGTAACTGGCGCAAGATGGTACGAGGAATAGGAAGCTCAAGGATGGCTTGGACTTTAAGGGGATCAAGCATTATGCCATATTTGGATACAATGAAGCCCAATAGGCGGTTGACGGGGATGCAAAAGACACACTTCAGCAAGTTGAGGTGGATATTATACTTGCGACATCGGAGAAAGAGGGTATGAAAATCATGGAGGTGTTGCGCCCGGTGCCTCGAACGAGAAGTAAGGTCATCAAGGTAGGCAAGGATAATATGAGCCAAGGCATGGAAACAGTATGACATGGCCCGCTGAAAAGTGGCTTTGACATTTTTTAGTCCGAACGACATGACCCTATAAGTGAAAGTTCCCCACAGACTAATGAACACAATTTTTAACTGATCAGCACGACGAATAACTATCTAGTTGTATTCGGAGAAACCATCCATGAAGGATAGAATCTCATGCCCTGCACACTCATCTATGATCTGGTCAATGAAAAATGTGGGGAAATTGTCTTTGGGAAAAGCTTTGTTCAGGTCGCAACATTTAGTGCAGACACGGATGGTTCCTTGTTTCTTAAGAACAAGAACCGGGTTATAGACCCAAGTGGTGTATTCAATGGGATAGATAAAACCAACCTTCTTAAGTTTATTGATTTCGACTTTTATAGACTCTCATCTGGAAGGATTAATGGGTCTCAACTTTTGATGGACATGAATGGCATTGGGCCATGTATCGATATGGTGTTCAACAATGGCGGGATCAAGTTCGGGCATCTCTGAATTGGACTAGGCAAAAGCATCACAGAATTCCTTGAATAAATTAGTGTAAGCTTCAATTTCTTCCAGGGTGCAATGTGCCCCCAAGGTGATGTTTTCTTCTATCCCTGGTTTATTAGAAATGTTGATTTTAATGGTAGGAGAGATATTGGCTATATTTCCTTCTTCGATAGTGTCGAGTGCGGGAATGATATTTCCAAACCAATCAACCTCATCAGAGATGAAGTCTTTAGACTCCACAACATATTGGTCATGGGACTGTTGTAGGAGGAAGTACGCACGGTGGTGCATATCATCCCAAGGAAATTCAGGGGTGGTCATTGCTTCCATAATGTATTCATCGGAATGAAAGATGAGGGGACTAGTAGAAAAAATAGCACATGACGCGTCGGGGCTACCTGACGCATCATCATGAGAGATATGGTTCATATACGCATTACTACAAAGGGTAGACAAAGAGTTATTAGATGAAACATTTACCGATGTTGAGCCCAAGGTGATTTCCAAAGGAGGTTAAGTCGAAATAGAAGGGAATGCCCCGAAGGGGTTTTCTGCCAAGGATATCATGGATGATCAAATATAGAGGATAGTGGTCAAAGGTTCTGTCATCTCGACATCTGGGGGAGGTATCACAATAGGTGAAGAAATGTACTCTGGTTCGGCATGATACAAACACGCGAGTAGAGGAGTAGAAGATCCACTACGTTTGGCCTCGATTTGGCGGAAAACCTCAAGGGTGTCATGGAAATCGTCGAGACAGGGACATAGGTGAGAATAGTGGCCATAAAGATCACACAAAGCACAAGGGTGATTCATGCACAACGATTTGAGTTTCTTAGCTGAATCGGGTAAGGTAACATGGACCTCCAGGATATTGGATTTAAGAAATGCCTTGTTGACCATAGGTTTGATATGAGGAAGCTCGGGACAATTTTGGGTAGCATACCCAACAACATCACACAAATCGCACAGAGGTGACTGCTTCAGAGGCTTAGGAGGAGCAAGAGTTGTTTGGGGAGCCTTATCCTTAGATTCCTTCTTTTTGGCTTTGCCCCCCTCACTAGATGCTTTCACAACAGGAGTTGCGTGGCCACATATCCTTGCTGAGGGAAAGGATTAATGAAAACAGTTGGTTCAACTGGCACAATATTTGGAGGAGACGAAGCAGTGCCTTATTTTTCTGTAGGTGTTACTTGTGCTTCCGAAAACTGGCGCATTTGGGGTAAAAGGGGAAAATCGTGAGTATAATGGCCATGGACACCACAACAAGAAAAATGCTTGTTTGTACGAAGAGGCTTGTTCTGCTTGGGTTTATCGCCCTGTTGCTGGTTGTTAGTGTTAGGTTGGTTCCCTTGGGGTGTGCTCGGTTGGTTACCTTGGCACCCTTGATTACCTTGCGCTGGTTGGTTTTGGTTTCGTTTCCTATTTTTCTTGGAATTAGGAGGATTAGTCACACTCTGTTGCGCATACACCTGACTCTGAGGGGGAGGTGGCTGCTGCGGCAGAGGTTGAGAAGGCATGGGAGGCTGGGGTGTAGATGCTGTAGGGGCTGGAGCACCGGGCTGTGGGTAAGGATAGAAAGGAGGTGGAGAAACATTTGGGTAAACAGGTTGAGCAACAGCAGGTCCTGGCATCAGTTGATGCAATGGGGAAAATGTGATTTGTCCTGGATACATGTTGCCGAGAGGGGGATAAGTGCTAGAGGAGCTGGCCCCTCCCTAAGGGAAACCATAACCCGTGGGAGGATGAGTATACGGATGTGAAAGAGATCCAACGATACCGTCGGCGGTGTTAGAGTCGGTATCTTCATCCCTCCGTCAGAGATAAAATTTCTCTTGCTGCATTTCATTTTAGGTGTCTCACTCAGTTCAGTCAGCTAAATTCCATTAGGAGCATGGATCATCTGATGGTCGGGTCTTGTCATATCCCTCATGTCTTGTACCTGCTGGCCTAGTTCTGTTCATTAAAATCATGTACAGTCATGTTTGGTTTCATAGTTGGCAAAGAATCATTTTAGGGTTTTAGTCTCATTAGGTCTAGGGTTTAGTTAATTAGGTCTCAAAATGCCTAATAATGGTCAACAGGCACATGAGGAAGCTTCAAATAAGGTTTCAGTGCAAAAATTTCATCATCATAATGCTTGATAATGATTTTTCTTCAAAACTCTGTTTTGAAGAAAAACTGTCTATTTCATCTTTTTGTAATAAATGCAATGTAATTTTCAAGTTTTTCAGTTGTAATAATGCTCCATTCGCAACCCTGGTCGCCTTTTCCAAAACTCCATGCCATCCATTCCCTACAAAACAGACAAGAAGCTCATCATTCAGTCCAAAAAACCAAAAGCAAGCAAAACATAGTTCTTTTAAAAAGTGTTAAAGTTTTCAAACATTACAAAGTGGGTTTCAAAAAACAAAAATTGAAATATTTGGTATAAAAGATATTTTCATTGTTTCAAAGATTCATTTGCATGCCAAGAGACAACAGTGAGCCAAGAAAAATCGTGGAGGAGTGAAGAAAGAAGTTTGGAGGGAGGACTGTGTTGAAGTTGGTTGCGCGGCGCACTGGGCAGGTGTCGCGACGCATAGGCTGAGCACGGCGCATAGGGTCGATCCTTTGTGTGTTAGTTTGTTCCAGCGCGGCGCATCAGAAGGGCGCGGCGCACTGGGTTGACTGCGTGACGCATTGGGCCGGAACACAAAATTTGTGCCATTTCTTCAAAAATCCAAATCAATTTGGTCTCCTTTGCTCCAAGTAAGTCCATGTGACCTTTGAATTGCCAATGAAAATGTATTGGGTGTTGTTTATAAGGATTTGAACAATACAAAAACTAAACCCTATTATCTTGATGAGAAGGGCCTCCTTTGGGTTTTGCAAATGATTTTGGTGTCAATCATTCCATCTCCCCACCTTGTTTTCCCCATCTCTCATCACTGTTCATTTTATCACTACAGCCCATTCCCCCATCCTCTTACATCCCTAGAGTCATTTCATTCCCTATCATTCTCATTTTCCCATTTCATTTGTAAAATTTCCCAAACCCCAAGTTTCCCAAGAAGTCAAGTGGCTGTCCTTATACCTCAAATTTCACTTGATTAAACTCATTTATTCCCACTACCCTATTTCTCCACAGTCCATCCCATACTACCATACATTTGGCACTAAAACAAAAGCACTAAAATTCTCATTTTCATCTATCCAATACAACATAAACCTTACATAGACCTTGGACATTATGGAGACAGATACTGATACATCATATGACTGAGATAGTGATTCCACCACTGAGTTACATGCACCTAGAAGGCCTCATAAAAGTGGCAGACATGTGAGAGAAGAGCCCAATTCATTGGCTGAATTGCAGGCTTGCCCACTTTCCATGGCATGTTTCCAACAACAGTCATGTTTTCAATTTTGTGAAATGATTTATAGGATACATTATCATCAGGAGTTGGCTCATTTTTTTGTATTGCATTTACATGATGGGCAGGTAACCCTTGCCGGTGTAACTTTCACTTTGACACCGGAAACTATCTCTCAAGCAACCAGAATACCGAATGTGGGAGAACAGTGGAACAAAAGACAGCAGGTGGACAAAGTGCATTATGAACCAGATATCAAGCCTAGTTTTGTGAAACAAATCAGCAGAGTGTTTCCTTTCCAGTTCTTGAAGGATTCCTATGCGCCTTTGATGAAACTCATTATCAGATATTTTAGTTGTGAGGGCCGGTTTTCACGCCTCTATGCCTATCATATCAGGTTATTGATGCATTTCACCAGGGTGAGGATGATGAACCTTCCTTATTTCATGTGTCGGGGCATCGAGAGAATGACCGCTCTCGTGCAGAGGAAAACTCCTGAGCAGCAGTACAACAGTATTTATCACTATGCACTCATCAAGATCGTGGTTGTACATCAGCTCGGCTTGCAGGGTATTTCATGGGAAGATTTCATTTCCAATAATTTCTTCACAGCTTCTCAGGTTCCTAGGGAGATTGTTCATGATGTAGGTGAACCTTCATATCGGCATGGAGGTCAGGAGACATAGACTACTAGTGTGCCGACATATGTCACTTATCAGAGAGGCACTAGAGGATTATTTGCAGCAGCCCAGCGAGTATTATCTCCACTTGGGGTGGAAGGGGTCTCGCTTCCGTCATCAGCAGCACAGGTACAGGTACAAGACAGAGGTAAGAGGCCTATGCAGGATGAGGGGCCTTCAGGAGGCCAAGATACAGGTTTCATACTCATTGATGAGGATTTGAGCTCTCCAAGCTCAAAGTTGAGAGAGACTATTCAGGAGAAGAAGGCGGAGATAGACACCTTGACCATCAAATTGCAGAGATCCCAATGGATTATAAACTACCTGGAGAAAAGAAACAAACAATTGGAAGATCAGAAAACAATCATGGAGTTGCAAAACATCCGTGAGAACCGGCAAGCTGCCCAAAGAAACCAAACCGATATGACATCCATTGAGCGAGAGATTGAGGCTAATAGAGAGACTTGGCTTGAGAGGGTCAATATTCATATGGAGAAGTTGTTGGAAAAGGCCAACAAGGAAAATAACATGCTCAGGCACGTGAAGAATCATTATTGGGCGAGGAATCATGTTTGTAAGGCGCGAATCAAGACCCTGAAGGCAAATCTAAAGAGAGAATTAAAGTGTCGCAAAAGGCATGATAGACTCCAAATTTACACAGCGAGAAGCTTCTTTGAAACAAACAAAAATGTGATGGAAATTCATTAAATTGAACGGGGGCAGAAGCTTTGTCGGTGAATTTTTAGCTGCAGTTTTCCTGGGCGCGTCGCACCATGGCGCGCTTATAGTCATATATCTTGAAAAATTGTGTTTATGGATTTTCATCAAAATTATTTGTACTACCCATTACCTAAAGTTTGACAAGTTTTGGGTTGCACAGGGTGAAAAGCTTTGTAAAATAGCCTTTGCCCTTTTGGACACCTGGCTTAGGTGATAGGAATTTGGGATTTTGGAGGGGAAAATGGCAACCAAATTCAGAAATTCCACTTGGGTTTAAAATTAGACAGGAAGATATTTCCAGTGAGCTATCCTACACTCAATTTGGACTCCGGGAAGGCCCTCAAAATCAGCTCCAAAGTGGCGCGATGCATAGAGATTTCAGGCGCGGCGCATTGGGAATTTTGGCCTAGTTTTCACTCAGTAACTCAGTTTTTCGCCTAGTTTTGGCCAGTTTGAATTTTTTATCTTCAAATGTAAAGCTATTGATGTAAATTGATGTAATTTCATGGTTTTTTATGCAATTTTGACAAATTTTCACTCATGTAAGTAGATTCATTCACCAAAAAGTGAATTGTAACTGAATGAATCAGTTTCCTATCTTATAGAGGCAAGATGTTCCACTTCCTATTTTCCAGTTCTTAGTTTATATCTTGTTGAAATAGCTCCTAAACTAGTGAGCTGGACCCCTAGAGGCATGGGGATGAGTTAGGCTTGTCTATATCTTGTATTTTCTCAGTCATTTTCAGGGTTGGACATTTGGGATTGCTTTGAGTTTCATTGTACATTTCATCTTTGCATTTTGGAAAATGAATAGACCAGGGTTTGCAGCACTCTTTGGGATCCATGTGGCTCTATGTTTTGATGGTGTGTTTCTCTCTGTGATTGTAAGTTTACTGAAGTTTCATGTGTATCATTTCCCTTCTCATTTCTTCTTAAATTAAACAAATAAGTAATAAAGGTGGAATTCATTAGATTTGCAGTGGTGTACCTTAAGTTTTGTTTAATTTTCCATGTTTTCAACTGTTTGAAGAGGATTCCTGAAAGCCTCTTTCCCTCTTCAACCCCTCTCTGGTCTGAGCTATCCATTGCATTCAAATTTGAAGCATCAAAACAATTGCCTTTCTTGCCCCATTCAGCTCTCTGCAAAACTGATCATTTCCCGGACCCAAAATCTGCCCTTCCCTTTGATTCCAACAAAAAAACCTTAAAATAAAATCAAACTCTTTCACATATATACCTAGCCTAAAATCAACTTTTATTTCAAGTCATCTCAAGCCTTATTGATTATTTTTGCTGAGATTGACAAGGAGAGAGCCCTCTCCCAATCTGGTAGGGCTAGCTACCAGATTAAGCGTGGTTTGATGTTACCCTGAACTTTGCCTTCCTTCAGCCTGAGGTAGATTTAGGCAATAATAGGTGGCGTGAGATGCCCCTGGTGCATTGACACCACCAGATCTAGGAAGATCCAGTATAATAGTATAAACATAACCAGATTGGGCATAGATCATGTCATATTTCAATGTGATTTGGAGAGATTCGTCCTCTTTCTGAGGAAGGTGAGATGCAACATATTTACCAATAGAAGGAAAAAGCGTTCTGAGAAACCAATTCATATAGACACGATCGTCGAATTGTTGAAGGTCAACAAGAAATTTCATCACACACACTAGTGTGGGACCACAGGTCCTAGCGATACATTAGTGTGAAGGGAAATTTAATTTAATAAATTGGAGTAGTGTCTAATTTAATTTTCCCTTAATTAAATTGGACAATAAAATGTAATATTATCTCATAATCACTTGTAATAGTTAATTGTGTGTGATAAACTCAGTTAGCTCATGTATTTCGAGTTGAGGGTGGTTAGTGAGGCATGTAGAGTGATTCTATTAGTTATGGAATTCGAATTGCAGTTGGTGCATTAGTTTAATGCATGAGTAATCAGTTAACTCAGTTAGGTGAGTTAAAGTCACTTGGACTAGTTGTAACTGTTTTTTGCACTAGTGAGAGATCAAGTGAATTAAATCATATTTAATTCACAATCATTGATCTGCCATGCAACTAATTATTTTCTATTAATAGCTGCATGCATGTCAGTACCAGCGGAGACCCAGTTGAGACAAAGATTAAAGGGATGTTAACTATTAGTTGTATCATTAGTAGGTTGCCCGCATGCAACCAGACATCCATTGGATTGCACATGATCCTTGCGCAGTTTTGGAAGGTTGAAATTCCTAAAGAATAGGGATTTCATTCCACATGAATTGCGCAAGCAAGGTAGGCTGATTAGAGGCTGAGAATTGGCTAAGTGTTGGTCAATTTTGTTTGGGTCAGTGTGAGAAAGTTGTGAGAGTGAAAGAGACTCTTGTGAGAAGAGTGCATTGTAATTGTTTCATGATTCCATGGTGAATATACAATAGAAGAAATTGGGAAAATATCTGTGTTGTGGTTTGATTTGTTTCTTTCTACAGTTGTTGTGATTGGCGACCATGTTTATTTTATGTAATTGATTTGTAGAAGGATTCAATATCTAGCTTTAGTACATTTCTTGATCGGAGTGAATCCATTGATATACATATGTTTGTATAATTTCTACATGAATGTGGGAGCTCAACATAAGCTCCCCCTTCTACGCCATTCTTGGACATGGTAAAAAAGGCGAGCGGGAGAAGTTTGACAGAATGCGGTCAACAAATCGGTACCGGTATCATATCGGAGAGGTAGCTGGAATTAGGATAGAATCGATTTAGCAAGAGTAAAAAAAAGTGGAATGTGAGGCAGAGGCCTGGTCCACATACCACTTTGCAGCATCTCTAGTGAGCGTACATTGGAATAACCGAAGAGGGATGGAGTCATCAGTGATAGAATTGGACGAACACCACATGTGAAAGGAGCAAATGTGATTAGTAGGGTCCTCTCCAAAGTTTCCTTCGAACTTAGGGATTTTAGAAGGAAGCTTAGTTGGAAAAACAGGCCAACCTAGATCATGGTGTATAGGGTCGTTAATAAACTGGTTGAAATAAGGGAGGCTTAAACCTCCCATAAAAAGGTAGCAAAGGAGTAGCCGGAATGGTTCTTGTAGTGGTTCCACTAGTGGCAGTTCCAGAGTTAGGGCTGGGGCTACCACCACCTTGAGGACTAGTACCTACATTGGCTCCTGAAATAGTGACAGAATGAGGTGGAGAAGAACTAGGTTCGAAATCGGAGTGAGGGCCCGATGGACCAGAATCAGAGTCGGTATGGGGATTCAACGGAGGAATATCTCGGACTCGACACTTTGGAGTAAGTATTCCTAACGGAACTGAGGATGAAGGCCTAGGAGTCTCCAGGATAAGTGCCTTGCGGGTGCAATGATGGCAAGACACATATACCCAAATAAGATGGAAGAATAATAAACAAAGGCTCAGAGGGTCAGATAAATTAATTATGGTGTTTATGTCTTGGCATGGTGGTGTAAACCAAGTGCTCTTCGCTTTAGGTGTGCGTGTGTGCAAGCCATGTGTTAATTTTAATCAAGCCCAGATGGTTTTGTATAAAGAAAAAGAAACAATGTTGTATAACTATAAATAAAAGTAAAACGCAATAAAATAAACAGCTAAAGATGCATAAATTCAACCCAAAAAGAAGGGTTCCCAAACAACTATTCTAAAAGGCAAGAGAAATTGACTCAAAACACACAAGATGGTCAAAATATCTAAGGTCTAAGGGACAAGGATCTAATGACTCAGATATGCTGGCAAAAGGTATATAAAACAACAAGAAACCAAAGGGGAAACTGTTGCAAAAGGAGGCGAAAGGTTAAAACCCTAAGTGCACAAGGGGGACCCTAAGGGAGAGACAAAAAAAAAATCAACAAGGGGTTTTGGATGGGATAATAATCAATCTAAAAGGATATGAAAGAAGGATAGATTAGACCCTAAACAATGGCTGAAAGCGCTGAAAAATCTTAGACTACCTACTCAGCTAAAGCCCTCCTAAAAAGGTGGAAGCGTACTGAAACCCTAAGGGGATTGGTCCTACTTCAAGGAGACAAATTGAGCATATTTAGGCCTAAGATGGCTAAGATAGGGGTCAGACAACTCTGAACAGTGTTTGTGGCAAACCCTGACTATAATAGAAAAAATCCTGAAAAAAGTTGCAGCTCACAGGTACTGACCTGTAGGTTGCTGAAATTGCAGTTTTGGGCCCAACAAGTGCGACTTGAGCATGAACTCACAAGTTCTGGGCTGAAAAGTGTGAATTGTAGTTTCGGGAGTCTTGGACGGTAGGTTGCAGAAAAAATTTCCGTCTCTGGTGTGGTTGATACCTGTTACCTGCAGAAAACACCCAGAAACACTCGAAAGTTAGATTTTGTATTGTTTTAGGGCATAAAAGGTAAACAACAACATCAAGAGACTAAAATAGCTGAAGAAAAACCCTAGTTACTGAAGCAGCTGGTCACGCAGGAATCTGAATAAAACCCAGTGGTGTCGCCAATTGTTAGAATGAATTCTTAACATAAGAGTACGAAAAGATATCACTTTAGCTGTGTGTGACAAACAACCCTAACAACTAAGATGTTTGTCTAACTTCATTAGATCTACAATAGATAGTCGAAACAAATGCAACAAAAACCCATACCTATGCAATAAAAGTAGCTAAACAGTAAAATGAAATAAGAGTTTCTCCAAATATCCAATGGACAAGACAAGATATATAAAGAATTTTATATTATGTAAAAACCTGGGAAGGGAACAAAGTATGATGTTACCAGTCCCCCTCAATGGGATGGGCTCTTGGCTTCCCTCAACGCGTCAGATCCAAAGTTTCTCTCTCTCAATGGTGTAGAAAACCCAAGACATGTTGAACTCTATGGGAGCTCAAGAAGCAAAATAAAAGTAAAAGCGATCAAAGTATGACAATGATAAGAGGATCAAAGTCCGCCATGATAAAAGGATCAAAGGTAAATAATGAATGGAAGACCCTCCTATTTATAACAAAATATTGAGTTATCCTTGATAATGGTGCATAATAAAATATTATTAACTAAGATCTAGATCGAACTGCTTGGAATATTTTATTATATTTTGTTGGAGGGAAAAGGAATTTAAATTGGTTAAATACCTTTATTTAGAAATAATAAATAAATAAATGATTTATTTATCATTTCAAGAATGTGGTTAAGGAATAGTTGAACAAATAATGATTTATTTTATTATTCCTAAATGATTTAGTCAAATTTAACAAGGAATATTAATTAAATATGATTTAATTAACTATTCCTAGAGAATAATAATATAAATAATGATTTATCTAATTATTTCTCATTAATTGGGTTAAATATGACCAGGAATATTATTTAAATGATGGTTTAATTAATTATTCCTAGAGGAAAATCAAATAAATAAGGATTTATTTAATTATTCCTCATGGTGTTTCCTGTTTGGATCACAAATAACTTAATAAACTATGGCTTATTGAATTATTTCTTATAGTGAAAGCAATTTTACTATGGTAAAATTGGTCTTACATGGTGTATTTCGATCCATCTAATTGTAAATGGTTAGATGACCAAAAAATGGTGTAACATGGAGAGCTCACTCCTTTCGTCACTCATAACAAGAAGAAGAAAGGAAAAGGAGGTCCATCAAGTCCAAGAAAGCCTCCTCCTCGAAATTCAAATAGAAGGTTTGGAAGAGTCAAGGAATCATCACACATTGAATGCTACAATTGTCACAAGAAAGGTCACTATGCTCGATATTTCCCTGAGAAGAACAATAATTCGCGCTACAACACTAAAAGAAAAAATAACAAGTTTAATAATCTAAGAAAAGAAGATGATCGAAGGAATTATCATAATGGAAGAGATGAAAGAAGAATAAGAAGATATGCTCTAAGTTATCAAGAAGAAGACCATCGTCCTCAAAAGAAGTCAAGAAATACCAGGTATGAAAGCAATGTTGCAAATCAATCTGAATATATTCTTATTTTTTCACTTTCTAGTTCCTCTCTTCCGGATACCTGGGATTTTTGGTTGGTTGATAGTGGGGCCTCTCATCATTTCTATGGGTATAAGGAAGTTATATCTAATTTGGTGGAGAGGTAGTAAATTTTGATAATTAATTTTGGAGACAACTCCACTCATCCCGTTAAAGGCTTTGGGTCTGTTAAATTTAATTTGGCTTTGGGTTGAAGAAGAATTTGGTATATATATCTTCTTTGGAAGACAAAGGTATGAGGGTCTCCTTCATCAAGGGAAAAATACTTACTTGGTTGGTGGGATCCCTTGTGAGAGATGCATTCACATTGGGATCTAGATTTGAAGGACTCTATAGAGTCATTGGAAGACATATTATAGTATTGGTCCATGATATTAATCATAAAAATAAGCTATGGCACCAAAGATTGGCCCATATACATTATGATGCTCTTCCGAAATTGAAGAAATTAGTCTCTATAATTCTCTACATTCAAGCCCAACACAATGGAGTATGTACTGGATGTGCCAGTGGAAAGAATACAAGTCCCCTCTAGCAAGAACAAGACAAAAGACATCCTCCATCTCATTCATTTTGACATATGTGGTATGATGTTCATACACTCTCTTGGTGGCTATATCTACTACATAAACCTTCAATAATGATTTATCAAGAAAGATTTGGATATATTACTTGAAGCATAAGGATGAGGCCTTCAATTTGTTCAAGGACTTCAAGGCTTTGTTCAAAAATAAAAATGGAAAGAAAATTAAGATCTTCCGGTCCGACAACGGTGGAGAGTATATTTCAAATGCTATCATTGAATTTTGCAAGAAGTAAGGTATAAAGAAGGGGATGATTGTGCCCCATAATCTCGAATAAATATGGAGTATTTGAAAGGAAGAACATGTATATTGTGGAAGCTTCCCGTGCCATGCTCCCTAATAAAAAATTGCCAAATTTTCTTTGGGGAGAAGCTACTACTGCAATTGTATATGTTCAAAACAGGGTTACTCATCAAGCATTAGACAACAAGTGATCCAGGGGGATATCGGTGGCCACCTGCCTATTCCACTTGGACGCCCACTGTTGGGTTATTTATTTATTTATTTTTATTTTTAATTTAATTTAATTTTTTAATTTTAATTTAATTTTAATTTTATTAATTTATTTATTTTATTATGTTATTATTTATTTATTTTTATTTTTTTCAATCTCCTTAATTGTAGCAAAATTTACTATTTTTGGCAGTTTTTCGGGTCCTGAACTTTCAGAGCCATTTTAAGACGCTAAATGACATTTTTTTTTGGGAAACCACTTTGAAGGAATCATGATTCACTATCAGTAATTGTAGTCCTCGAATAGATATTTCTAACGATGTATCATGTGCATCAAACGGAGATAGTATGCCAAAGTTACGACCCCGAGAAATTGATGTACCAATTTACCCCGATGGGGCCCATAGTCTGGTGTTTCATCTCCTAGGATTCAGTTTTTGGATGTTTAGGGTTTTCCATTGTTTTTCGATAATAAATAGGCCTTCGAGCCTCATTGTAACACAGTTCATAGGCATGTAGCTGCCACATCTCTTCTAAGACATAAGCTACCAATGCCCTTGTTAGTTTATTTCCATTTTGTCTATAAGCATATTTCAGTTATGAGATATTAATGAAATGAAGTCTTATTTCTGCTGCATCTCTGTTTTTATGTGTATTTTTGTATTTTATTGCGTTCCTGCATAAGTCTGGATCAAAAAGACTCTCGAAGAAGTATTCACAGGTGGCAGGCCTGACATTAGTCACCTCCGTATATTTGGTTGCCCCATATATTTCCGTGTGTCAAAGGACAATAGAAATAATATAGAAGCTTCAAGAAGAAAATGTATGTTTGTTGGATATTGTGAAAATTATTAAGCATTTAGAATATATATTCATCATTAAAGGAAGGTTCAAATTACCAGGGATGTAAGGTTTTATGAATATTTTTCCCTTGGGAAAGAAAGGGACCTTCTTTCGCTTCCTCCTCATAAGAAGAAGAATGATGATATGGATATTTTAGAAGGTCCTTGCATGCCTGAATCTGAGAGAGACATTTTTTATGATCCCATGGAGCCCATGGACTGCTTGGATCCTCCTCCATGTGATCCCCCTACCATAAAGAGGTCACTTTGGCTTTGTGACACATTACTGAATGTCAAGAGACACATTCCTGCCAGATGATCATTTAGAGAAAGAAAGAAGCCATGCATGTACCAGAGATATGTTGTAACTATGATCACTATGATTCAAGTTTAGCCTCACACCTTTGAAAAAGTCATGAATGAATAATTTTGTAAGGATTTTATGGCCGAAGAATATGAATCAATTATGAAGAATGATGTATGGGATGTTGTGCCAAGACTGAAGGGGAAATATGTTGTGGCTTCAAAATGGATATTCAATATCAAGAATGGAGTTGATGGAAGTATTAAGAAATATAAGGGAAGGTTCGTGGCCTGAGAATTCTCCCAAAAAGAGGGAGAAGATTGAGATGATATATTTTCTCTTGTGGATCGATACACCACCATTCGTTCGATAGTTTCCCTTACTACAAGTCAAGGATGGACCCTTCATCATATGGATGTGAAGACAAAATTCCTTGATGGCATGTTACAAGAAGAAGTGTACATTGATTAGCCATAGGGATTTGAAGTAGATGATCTAAATACACATGTTTGTAGGTTGAAGAAGGAATTGTATGGTTTGAAGCAAGCCCCAAGAGCATGGTACACCCACATAGATAGTTACCTGATGAAGATTGGATTCACAAGAAGCAATGTCGATTCCAACCTCTAATTCAAGGTACTCAAAGGTATGCCTTTGATTTTGGTTTTATATGTTTGTGATCTATTTATGACAAGTAGTGAGCCCCTGATGATTGAGTGTAATAGGGAGCTAGCCTCTAAATTCGAGATGAAGTACCTTAGACTCATGCACTACTTCCTAGGCCCTGAGGTGTGGCAAAGGCCCAGTGAAATATTCCTTCCATAAGGAAAATATATTGTGAAGTTATTAGAGAGATTTGGAATGAAAGAGTGCAAGTCATTATCCACACCAATGGAAATAAATTTCAAGAAGATATGTGGAGAATCTGCAAGACGTGATTTGGAAAATCCATCTAAGTACAGAGAGTTGATTAGGGCTCTAATGTTCTTAGTGAACATCGTCGGTACATATGCTATGTAGTGAACACGTTGAGTCAATTCATGATCGAGCCTCTCCATGCACATTGGGTTTCTTCCAAGCAGATTTTGAGATATTTGCATGCGACAATCACCCTTTGTCTAAGATATTCTCCCAGAGATGTTCTACTACATGGATATACCGATGTTGATTGGGCAGGAAATGTTGTTGACGGGAAAATCGCTTTTGGATGTTTTTTAACCTTGGATCTGCCATGATACCTTGGATGAGAAAGAAACAAAATTCCATAGAATTGAGCACGATCTAGGCATAATATGCAAGCAGTTTGGTTGAGAAATATATTTCGAGAGTTGTTAGAGCATGCTCTAGAAACTACAATGATATATTGTGATAGAAAGAGTGGGATCCAATTGGCAGATAATCACATGTTTCACGACAAGTCCAAGCACATAGAGATCTGATATCATTACATTTGAGACATGGTTCAAAGAGTAGCAGTTAGACTCCATCACATATCTGCATATGAGTAGATTGCGGGTATTCTTATGAAGGATTTTATGAAATGGAAGTTGTTGGTCTTAAGAGAGAAGCTTGGATTGATTGATGTGACCCCTCCTAATAAGGGGCAATGTCATCGATCAAGAACACTAAGCATAGCTCTTCCCCCTTGGTTGAGATTCCCAAGGAGGGAATGGAGCATTGAGGGCTCCTAAGGTTGAGGTAACTCTGGAAAATAGGTGCGGGTGATCCCTACTCTTGCAGTAGGTCGGGTATCTCCCTTATTGTCACCCATAGGGTGTATGTCATCTTTGTCCATTTTGAAAATACTGGTGTCTCCCCCTATCCTGGTCTAGCAGAGTATACCCCAGTTGGCATCATACCCACAAGTCGGGCTTGTTGGGATTGTCCCTTACCATCTAACCAACAGGTTGAGGAGGCTTGGGGGTGTGTGATCCTTACCTTTAGTAAGTCGGGTATCTCACCCAAGCTTGATTATGATGTAGGTGTTCTACCACATTAATCTTGAGGGTAATTTCTGGGAAGATCAACAGGCAATAGGATGGATGTGATACTTACCTCTTATATATAAGAATTTGTATCTTTCCCATTGATTACATAATGGGATGGTTGTGATCCTTGCTTTGTAAGTTGTATCTCACTTATTGCTCGATGAAATGAGGTGAGAGTGCCCTATATGACCTTCCTAATTGTCCTGATAGGGTCATATTTGAAGCTCCCCTATGATTATTCTTCTTTAGATTCAAGAATGTTTCAACAAATAGAGTTGATCAGATATGGGACATGATATGATGACAAGATACCTATGATGATTACATGATGAAATTGGAATTTCTCCCGAACTAAGAGGGTGTGTTAATTTGGTAGATTAGTGGTAAATTCAAATCATGGGACTAGATTCCTCTTTCCAAGAGGACCAATTTTGACCTTTGAAGCACTGGATTTGAACAAGGGAAAGTGTATTTATGAAGTGAAGCCCACAATGTCACATTTGATTAGGTTGGCCCTAAATTCAAATGACCCTCATTTGGACATCATCATCGAGCATCCTCTTCTTCTCTCTTCTTTGGATTTGTTCGCACGGGTCTAAAGTGAGTTCGTGGAATTGGGCTCATACTAGTTTGAAATTGCAGGGTTCGAAGGTCGTACATGTGATTAGGGTTTTTTGTTTGTCGCAGGGTTGACCCAAGGAATTTTCGGCTATAACCGCATGAATATAGGCCATTCATGTGGTTGGAGCATGTTAGCCGCATGCATAACTCTTTCTCCGTCTGGTTGGGAATTAGGGTGTAATTTTTACAGGTGACCATAGTTGACCGTAGATTGGGAAAGCCTAACTTTGATTAGTATTGTTGCTAGGATCATATTTCTAAATATTTTTTGGTGGAATTTTTTATGGATATTTTTGTATTGGCTCATTGTACTCTACGCTATTTTTTTTTATGGAAATATATTAGAAGAAAAATTTCAAAGGGTTTTCCTCGTGGGGTTTTCCCCTTGTCACTGACCAAATATGACGTCTCTTATTGATGTGTTGATTGTCTCCTATTGTAATTGCATTATTGTTTTATCGTTAGTAACTATTGATTGATGAAAATAATTAATTTCTATAGAAATATTTCTAATTGGATAATTGAATTGGGCTAGATTAATTGAAACAACACAGAGTGTTGAAAATGGAAACAAGAAAATCCCGATTTAATTTTCCCTTGAACTAAATTAGGAGAAAATTGTAATTCCACATCACAAGACAACTTGTATGAGTTAACTAAGTAAGTTTGAATTATTTGGCTGATTTAATTCGAGTTGAGGGCCTAAATTGAGTCATGTAGAGTGTCTCCTAAGTTGTAGGAGCCTAGGTTGAGTTTAATTTGTGTTGTAATAATTAAATTCAGTTAAACTAAGTTAAAGTCAGTTAAAATAGTTCCAAATGTTGGAGGAACTAGTGGGAGGTCTACTAGTGGGGTGTGTACTTAGTGATCAACTAGTTAACTGATAAATCAACCATAATTAACTCATTAATGTGTGATCTACAAGTTACCCAGTTGAGATTGGAGTTCAAGGGAAATGTACTATCAATTGTATAATTATCCAAGTTGTACAATGGTGCTTGCAGTTAGATTAGGGCCTATAGGGATTGCACAGTTATGGATGAGGAATTTCCCTATATAATAGGGGTGAGTTCCCGAGGAAAAAACACAAGGAAATAGGGCCTTGGGAAAGAATAAATTTGGTTAAGTATTGACCAGAGCATGCTTTTGAACCAGTGAGATAGATTATACTTGTGCAGAGATTGTTCAGGCTTGAACAAGCATTGTATTTCTTCTCTATTTTCTGAATAATGCAATACAAATAGGAAGGGGTTTTGAGAAGTGGCTTTTCCCTAGATATATCCTCATGTTATGTTTATTGATTTATGTCACATGTTTTTGATATTGCTTCTCAATCATGAATTATTTTTCACAGATGAGTAGAAGTAGATTTGATTCTTATGTTTTAGAACATTGCATAAGAAGTATTGAATCTACAATTAATTTCTTCATTTTATTAGAGCTAAAATCACAGTAGAGAAGAGAATTCGAATTTTGTGTAGTAGGTTTGAATTTCAAGATCAGAGCTGCAGGATTTCTCCGGGACTAAGAAGATGACTTCCACTGGACTCAGGCTTGAGTATGCACTAGAAGGAACTACAAAATTTGTGGCATGGAAGATCCGTATGGAGGTGGTATTATATGATAACGGGCTACTAGATTACATCAAGACCAATGTAGTAAATCCCCCAACATCTGATGCCCAGGATCTCGCTCAGTGGAATAAGGATGTAGCTAAATCGAGGAGGATCATATTGGAGGGAGCTCGAGATCATATTGTCTCGAATCTCCACGGGAAAGAAAATCCATTCGCAATGTGGAAAAAAATGACATACTTGTTTGAGAACAATAGTGACCACATGAAGCTGGCACTGAAGGACAAGCTTCGTAGCATAAAAATGGAGAAGAATGACACAATTCCGCAGTACCTGAGAAAATTTACATAGTGTCATGATGAACTTGCAGGGTTGGTATTACAGTTCCAGAAGAAGATTTTGTAGCTCTATATTTGTTTAGTCTTCCAAAGGGATGGCACATTTATCAAGATTCCATTAATGGTTGAGATAAAATACCTAGTTGGGAGCAGTTATAGTTCAATCTAGTGTAGGAATAAATAAGCTGGGACAACAGAGATGGGACCTCATCCAAAGAAGTGGAAGAGGACCTTGCATTAGCCAACAAAGGAAATAAATACAAGGGAAAGAAGTCATAAGGTGAGGAGGGAAAGAAGAATTAATTTTCCAACATCAAGTGATTTCATTGTCATGAATTCAGGCACTATGCCACGAAATGTCTACAGAAGAAGGCAAGCAAGAAGGAGCATGCATTAGCAGTAGTAGGTGAAGCTCTAGCTTGATTTTACTCCCATTGCATGCATGACAAGCACAGTAATGGGAAGCACGTGGTATCTCGACAACGTTGCCTCGTTCCATATGATAGGGAATAGAGATCTCTTTAGTGACTTGGAGGAGAAATACCTCAAGCAGAAAATTGAGTTTGGATATGATGGGAGGTATAGCGCGACCAATATCGGTACAATTAATTTTCATAGGGAGCTTGGCTCCCCTCTCAGATTCAAGGATGTGATGTTTATTCCAGGACAAAATAAGAATCTTGTTTCCATTGTGGTACTGGAAGACTGTGGCTATGATGTGATATTTATCAAAGGGAAGGTTTTCCTTAGACACATCACCACGGGACGGGTGAAGCATATCAATGTGTGAGTCAAGAACCTATATGAACTTGAGGTAGAAGGTGCACAAAAATCCTTTAGGAGCAAGGAAAAGGTTATAGACTTGGTGGTTGAGAGGGAGGATTATTTACCTCTCAAAATGAAACCTAATAAGCAGCCTCAACAAGTTGTGGAGTAGCCACAATTGCAAAAGAAGAGAGGAGGCCAAGTGGAGACATCCACTCAAGAAAATACCTCCAATAAGGGGGAATTTCGAGCCAAGTGGGAAAAGGGAGCACATGCATCCATACCTTTAGGTGTGAGGTCGGGCGATGTGAAGCAATAGTCGTAAGAGTTGCATAAATTTGGGCAGGGTCCATTAAGGTGATTTTTTGTCTCATGGGTCATTATCTTGCTTCGAGGGCCCATAATATTCAATATCAGGAGGATCAATGTCAGTTAGATACTGAGTAGTGCAGATAATTTTTGACAACAAAGCGCGTGGCTCAGTAGTAGAGTAAAAAACACAACAGTTTTCCCGGTAGACATTTGTAGATTGATTCAGTGATTATTTTTCATTTATTATTCTCATTTGAAGATGTTTCACTAGGAGTAGCAATAGTGAGAGGTGTTGCATGGAATACATTCCAAAGGTGTTGGATCAGGGTAGATGTGAACCCCTTTCTTGCTAAGAGGGAGTGTTGAAAACGACAACAAGAAAATCCTGATTTAATTTTCTCTTGAATTAAATTAGGATAAAATTGTAATTCCACATCACAAGACAACTTGTACGAGTTAAATAAGTTCGTTTGAATTTTTTAGCTCAGTTAATTCGAGTTGATGGCATAACTTGAGTCATGTAGAGTGTCTCCTAAATTTTAGGAGCCTAGGTTGAGTTTAATTTGAGTTGTGATAATTTTATTCAAATAAACTGAGCTAAAATTCAGTTAAACTAGCTCCAACTATTGGAGGAACTAGTGGGAGGTCTAGTAGTGGGGTGTGTACTTAGAGATCAACCATTTAAATAATAAATCAACCATAATTAACTCATGCATGTGTGATCTACGAGTTACCCAGTTGAGATTGGAGTTCAAGGGTAGTGTACTATCAATTGTATAATTATCCAAGTTGTACTGGTGGTGCATGCAGTCAAAAAGGGCCTATAGGGATTGCGCAACTATGGACGAGGAATTTCCCTAAATAATAGGGTCTAATTCCCACGTAAACAATGCAAGGAAATAGGGACTTTGACAAACATAAATTTGGTTAAGTATTGACCAGAGCATGCTTGTGAAGCAGTGAGATAGATTATACTTGTGTAGAGATTGTTTAGGCTTGAACAAATATTGTATTTCTTCTCTATTTCCTAAATAATGAAATAAAAATAAGTAGGGGTTTTGAGTAGTGGGTTTTCCATAGATATATCCTCGTGTTATTTATATTGATTCATGTCGCATGTTTTTTATATTGCTTCTCAATTGTGAATTTCTTTATGCAAATGAGTAGAAGTAGATTTGAGTCTTATGTTTTAGAACATTGCATAAGAAATATTGAATCTACAATTGATTTCTTCATAGAGTAGTGTAAAATTAACACATTGAAGATACAATAACATAATCTTGTGCTATTTTGACTAATACTTAGTTATTCTAGTAGGGAAGCACCCCTTGATTTGGAGGAGTGTCAACCTAAAGTGGGAAGATAAGTTGTTGAGGTGAGAGGGGATGACCTTCCTAAAAGGTTCCAATCATATTGTGCATCGTGGATTGGGGATTTTATCACATATGTACAATTTGGGAAATAACAAGTGCATTTACTCATGTGTCCAAAATTTTATTTATTGAGTCTCCTTTTCTACTACATGAATGGATAAAAATATATACAACAATTAATCCTATAAGGCGGGCTCATCAACCAATGGTTTAGGACCACGAAGCGATTACTAGGATAGAATGTTATGAAAATAAGTGGGTTAAGTGAATTTATTTCTGGCTTGAATGAGTCAAAAGGATATGTGGTATAATTTTCCATTAAATGCAATGAATATTTTAGTTGCATAGAAAGAAAATTTGGAGCAAACCCTTAGGGAATGTTGTTAGCGGAAATTTCACTTTGGATTAAGGTGTTGTCTATTGAGAAATGGTAAATGCATATGGAGTCTAACATGATGGAAGCATAAAATCCTTGTGTTGAGGGTGGGGTATGAAAATAAAGGGGAAGAAATTAGGTAAGTTAAAATAGGGAAAGAGTGGATCCAAAAGATCAAAAAAGAAGAACAGCAGAGTGATAAATTAGAGATGAGATTAGGGAGATAGTCAAGAAAGAAAAGAAAGAGTACAACCAAAGGATGAGGATAGTACAATAAAGACATGTATAATGAGTAAAAGAAGAGAAGTAACATTAAAAGGGCTCATTGGAGAAATATTTGCACTAGATAAAAGTGCAGGAGGAGAGGAAAGGTCATTCAAGAGGCATGGAATTGGGGAAGAAGCAACAATAGAGTATACCAAAGGTAGTGAGACTAGATTTGTAGACACTGAAGACAAATACGTTGAAAATTAGGAGATATGATTGGGTTGCATTAATATGATGAAGGAGGTATTAGTGATGATGATACAAGGAGTAATGATAAATATTCTCTCTCCTAGGATGAAGGGATCTTAGCAATTATAAGAACGTCCACACAATTATATATAGGAGGCTCTTTTTTATTTAGAAATGGAGGAAACCAAGTAGGATGGAATGAAACCCTCTTGAACAACCCCCTTCGAAAAATTTAAAAGAAAAAGGTGAAATTCTAGGAGAAATCAAAGTCAACAAGATTTCACAATAAAGGTTACAAGCATTAACATCACCAAGCATAAATCATTCAATAGTATCAAATTTATGTTCTAATATGGAATTACAAGATTTGACCCTCAAAATCTCGGTCTTTAATGGGATTAGAAAACATGAATTTGAACAACATTGGTTCACTTGTGAATAAATTTGTTAAGTATAATAGGTCACAAACAAAGAAGCTAAGATTGTATAGTTGGAGACTACAATTAGAGACAAATATATGGCATGATATGAAGTACAAGGATATTGTACTAGTGGGATGGACCACATCCCTAACCAATATTAAAAAATACTTGCTCAAAAAATTCCAAAATCCAAATACAAAGTCACTAAGTATCACAACTATCAAATAAATCAAGCAATAGGTATGATAATCAGTGTGCAATTATGACTACTGGTTCAAGGTCTTGTTGGATAGACTAACTTTCCATATCCATGATGCATATCATAGAAAGTGGTTTATTGTAGGGATCCTCCTACATATCTAAGGATCCCTCACACAAAGAAAGTTCACTAATCAGTCAAAATCCTTGGAAATTTCCATGTGCCTGGAATCCACACCGATGGGTAGAAAAATATCAGCAAGTTTGGCGCACATGAAGTTACAAATTTCTATTCTGACAATGCAATTGTAAGAAATGGAAAAGGGAAAAATTGTGCATAAGAATGTATGGTGTACTATGTGCCATGCCAAAAGTCACCATCAGAATAAATGTTTGGCACTTGGAAACTATAATGTGACTAGCATGCCAAACCTATTTCTTGCACAACCATACACTGAATAATGTGAAATATATAGAAGATGGGGCCATATACCTCCATGTATTGAAAGCGTACACACACTCCATTATATGAGTTTTATAAATCAGTGGAACATGATTCAGAACAAATATTGAGCAATGGCATTGATGAATGAATTCACATCGAATGATTTTATGGTTCAAGAAGAGGACAAGGGTGGAGAAAACATAGGTTTCTAGGGAGGCCTAGGAGAAGGCATTGGAGGTGGAGGTAGAGGAGGATATAATGGAATAAAACCCACCTTATTAAACTATGGAGATATGGGTCACTTAGAAAAATTTTGTACCGAACCCCATGCACTTTGTAAATATTTTCATAATGTCGATAATGTAACAAAAGACTGCACTGAGCTTGTGGCCAAGTGGGAAGAAAAGAAGGGGCATTGTAATATGGTGACCACTAAGCCATCTGAGGAGTAGAGATAGAAAGAACCAAAGTATATAGGTGTGGTAACAAGAGGAGGTATCCAATCAAGAGATGATATGAATAGAGGTGAATGTGTAGACCAAAGTCTGGGAGGGAAGATTAGGAAAATAATGTAAGAAAGCCCTAAATTCAAGATAGAGAAACAAAATTTGTTCGTGCACAACACAAGGAAAGTTATTGTAGATGCACCTATGCTTTAATAGTTACTGCACAATAATTTAATGGAGAAAATTGAATTACTACATTGTTTGTATTAGATTGGTTAGTGATCCCCTCGTTAGAAGGAGATTGACACACATGTTGAAAAAATGGATGGATTTAAATAAGATGGAAGTTCCCATTTATGCCTCGTTACTAGAAAGATATGTGCGACATGTTATCAAGAGAAGGAAGACAAGTCAAGAATTTAAAATTAATATAGAATTGGGTAAGTATGCAATGGAAGATGTTATGTTGTGGAGTACCCCACTCTAGTTGACTGACCTTGATATTACATTAGTCTTGATATATCATTAAGGGTTATATATTATTCTTTGAGGTCCTCAAGTCAAGGATCTAGTTATTTTACTTTTACTTAATGGATGTGATAATAACTGTGATATGTCAGTTTGATGTTATGATTATAATGGTTGTGCTAGACCTATTAGATGACTATGTCTAATCATGTTATGGATTCATTATTTTGTCTTCTTACATTAGCAAGTTCTTGCTTACAATTAGCGATCATGTTTACGATTATGTCAAGGTGATGATTTAACATACACAATTATATCAATGACTAATATTATGAAAAAATAGTACTGATTGTTATTGAGTCTGGTAGGAGATCACCCGGAGGCACTTCCATTTGATGAGTTGACGACCTATGGTTTGGTTGAATTGTGTACTATTGTCACACAAAAAAAAGCAACTTAATATTTATTTGTGATTTCTAATGGCATGTTAGTGGCTATAGGAATAGGTTAGTTGCTTGGCCGAATGACTCACAAATGGGTGATGAGGTTGTACAAAAATATGGAACTTCATGGGAGGGGTGGGACAACATCCCTGATTTCAACAACTAGCACTCCCATCGTGACTTGGGATGGAAGGTGTTAGGGTACCTACGCTGCAACATACCCACTACTATCCCTAGCCCTTCCTAAGAAAATAAAAAAACAATTACTATGATGACCTGACCTCCAATGTCTCGTTATGGAAATGGGGTCTAAATTTTTTACCTGTTTCAAATTTCTTAAATCTTAAAATGAATTATGTTATTACATTCGTCTCATTGAGACATTTCCAATTCTATAAAATTTGTCTCAATCTGACTCTCAAGCAAAAGATATGGTTGAGTAAAGTCTTGGCCAATTATTTAACACCACATCATCTACCAGCCATGTGGCACCCATGTGGTCCCCATTTTTCTCCCACGTGGCTATCTAAGTCATGGGCCATATGGAAGTTTCCGACCCACTCATACTTATTAAACCTCTATTAGCACATCTCATTAGACAATACACATATATCCTGGGTGTAGTATGTAGTGCAGGCCCCTCTCCTTGCCACCACATCTTGAAGATTAAATCTCGTCAATCTCTAGGGAAGTCTCTTAGTGTTTCTTCTGGGGAAATTTTTTTTGGACCACTTGGATCCCTGTGTACCTCATTTCCAACATGTCCCAACCCCTTATCTCGACCCAGCCTTCCACATCACCTTGGTCACTTCCTTTTCAATGTAATTTACACTGTTGGGATGACCTGACCCCTTTAAGTTCCAAGGTGACGTAGAAAGACTACGAGGATTATTTGTGCCAATATGATGCATCCACTGGGCCACCTTGTCATGTCATCCTAGAGATAAAATCATAGTAGTTCTCCATTGCACCCCTACTTTAAACCTTCGGGGTCCAAGGTCTATGGTGATGACACCAGTCCTAAACGTCGGGTTAACAACATCCTTCAATGTGCCCTCCACGTTATGTGCCATGTATCTATGGGTCCTACTATACCCCAACATCATGAAACTTGCATCAAATCATGTTGTAAAGGGAGCTAGAGTTTTCGTTCGACACTTCGTGATAGGGTGTAAAACTGGCCCCACAGTGTTGAGTCACCCTGGGAATAAACTCCTAGGAGTTTCCTTTAGGGACTCCCTTTGAAACCTCTAAGAAAAAATTTCTAGGGATCTTCCAATGGTGGTAATGTGTTCAACTCCCGATGGTCTAGATTTCTCTTGTCCCACCTTCGGTTATTTCACATGATCACTTGGCTTCTCAAGAACATGCCTCTTGGCTCCTCCAAACCCTAAGGCTTTAAACCTTGCATCCTATGTGATATGTAAGTACTCAAGATTTCTCTTCCCTCAAAACTTGGTCATGGTGGTTCAAATGCACATGGATATTTTGTGACTATTATAGCATCATTTTTCACCCTCATGTGATTCATGATTGTCTCTTTGGCCTTGGGCACCCTTTCCCACAGACTTGAATAAAGTTCATAAAAAACAGTGTTTCAAAACCCATATGCAGATATGCCCAAACTTTTCCGCGTGTATACGCGAGTCCAGAATAATTTTCCGCGTATGCCATTAAAATCATTAAAAATATATATAAAAAAACCCTATTTTCAAGGCTGGGTTGATGGTTATTCCCATAATTCAACCACCCCAGCCTGTGGCCAACTGTTTCCAACTGATTGAAACTACTTTGAGAGAGTATAAAAGCCTCTCATATGCATGGCCTAAGGGAGAGAGAAAAATTATAGACATTATACTCTGTTGGAGCCCAATTCAAGTCTGATTTCCCGTGCCTCCTACACTTCCCAGGTATTTATAGGAAACCCTTGTTTCCTGGAGATGTTCATCAACTTATATGTCATCTCGTGTGCACAAGTCTTGGAAGAATCCTAGCAAGGCAAGGGTTGGATGGATCCAGACGACGGTCTGTTCGAAGATCGTGGAAGGATTCAGGTGATCTCTCCACCTTTCTATTATTGTACATGCTGTTCGTAATGAAGAAGAACCATCCTGTTTCCGAATTCACGTGTTAATATCTGCTTATATATGTGAAAAAACTGTTAATTAAACATTTTTTATTGTTTATATGATGTTTCACATGGATCATACTGACATTCAGGAAAGATATATGCTGTACAACTAGATTTCTGTGCACGTTTCTTCTTGATTTTTAGGTTGAAGAGGAAGAAGAGTTGTTGGGGGTTTGGACCCCGCGGGATCTACATCAAATGTAGGATCTACGGGTGAGTTCTACAACCGATAATATCTAGTTTTTAGCGTACAAGTTTGGTTGTGTGAGTCCTTCATGAATAGTATGCCCCGATCTGTGGAGGTTTCTGACCCAACGACCTCAAGGGAGTTATTTCCTGAAACAGAACTGGCGACTCCACTGGGGATCACATTCTTGTGATTCCCCTGTTGGGTGGTTTCAACTATTTTAAAGGTTCCCAACAGTTTTAATCATTATTTCTAGTCCAGTTAGTTTTTTCTCAGTCGGACTAAAGACCTGGTTCTTTAGCCAGGCTTGATCTTTTTATTTTTCATTATTTACTTTTCCATACGCTAGTTTTCCTATATACAGTCGCGTATACACGCATGTTCTGTCAAAGGAAGTCACGTATACGCGTGTTTCCTTTGCCACAGTCATGTATGCACGCATGTTGCAAAACTTCTAAGTAGCGTATGCCTGAGAAAATTTTGAAATTTCTGATTTTTTGACTTTTTGGTCTTGTCTGCCTGTGGTGACATGATCCTGCAGTGTCCCTTTAGTCTCTGGATTGTGTTGAAAGTGGTTATTGGTCTTTTTCTCTCTTGTTTGGTCGAAGACCGGCTCATTTGGAAAATCTTGTTTTTTTAGTGCTTGCATTTCTGGTTCGAGTACCAAGATCTCTTTTTGGATATTCTTGGCTGTTCTGCTTAATCAGGACAGAGAGCTTCTGCTCATATGCTCTTTCCTAACTTTATGTCTTGCTTTTCACTTTAATTTTTGCCTGCTTTTCGGTTGGTTTTCTTGATTTCATTTGACTAGGTCTTGTTGCGATTTTTTTTTGAAGAGTCATTTTTGGTTCTTTGAAGTTTTGTTTGCTGCAAGTTTGTGCTATTATACCAGGCTGATTTACTGAGTTTCTTGTCTTCCTTTTGCTCGTATGAATCTTGCTACCAAGTGGAATTATAAGACTTGGAGCATTTTTGTTGGAGTTTTGCTTGAAATTCAGAGATTGTTTGGCTTGGTAATTGGATAGTTTTCTTGGTTTTTTTTTTAAGTCTTCTTTTTATAAAAATCAAAAGCCAAAAAACATTTTGTTTTGCCATTGCTTTTGTTTTGCATTTTTGTTTTGGTTTCTTTTCATCTTCTGAAGCCTTGTTGAAATCTTTTTCCTCCGGTTTCTATCTTGATCTGGGAAGAGAGTCTTCATTGGTTTCTTTCTCTTATTTCGAGCATGTTTTGGCGTCTTTATACTTAGAGTTTCTGGTTGGGGAACTAGCTTTGTGGACAGCCAAAAAGTGATAGAACTGCGGGATTCCTGGAGATTTCTCTTTGCTTTGTTAGATATTGCATCTTAGAGTTGGCATGCTCTTAGTAATTTGCATTAGGTGCACTTGAACATTTGTAGTCTTTTTCATAAATTTTGCGAGTGTGAGGTTTGATATCTAAAAAGAAAAAATAGTCTCGTAGAACCTGTGTAGAAATTTCTTTTCATCGAAAGGCAATTACTACATCTGCATGTAGCTTGGTTTTCATTAATTTCTTTTCTGCGTCATAAAACATCACGAGTTTCATTTCCATATTCCCTTGACTTAATATAACAGCCAACTAAAATAAGCGCAATAATTTAAAAAACAACTAGCAAGTTTTTATTAAGTGTCATACATCAACTAGCTAGGTTGTAGGGCCTTGGATTAGGTGAGTGGAGAGTTAACTCTCCAAGGCCGCTCAAACTAAAACATAGAAGTTTATTAAATGAGCGAAATCCAACACTGTTAGGTGGACCGGGAAAGCTCTCCTCTAGAGAGTCAAGCGCGAGGGAAAGTGAAGGCCGAGAAGAGAGATACCCCCTATCTGATTTGCTGGATCTTGCCTTAAGACCGTTCCGCCCGGCTGCTGACACGGATTGGTTCCCTTAGTTGCCATTCCTAGGTATCACACAGGTCACTGCGAGGGGGAATACCCGTGGTACCTGAGGCAAACATCGTATCACTTCCAACAGTACTTCTGGAGGTGCCTCGGCGAAGCTTGGGTACTTGCATCAACAAAGGTTGTTGTTAGGAGGTCGGCGTAACTATTTCTGTTACCTTTGCTAGTAGATCTGGGCCGTCATTATCCCAGACTATTTTCGGGAGGTCCTATTTTTCGCTTTCTCGTATTTTGGTGTCCGGTCCTAATAACCCGGAGCGGAAATATCTGAAGGCCGCTTGCTTGGTTGAATCTTAGGGAATTTTTGTAGTGAATGCTCTTTGCTCCTAGCTTGCTTAGCTTCATACTTTTTTGAGTCTAATTAATCTGTTAAAGTGGCTGATCAAGTGCCTCGTCGATCGAGGAGAATCCGGGGGTTATCTCCCGAGAGTGCTGAGCCTTCTTCAAGAAGGCGTAGGAGTAATATAGCAGGTGAATATCACTCAGTGGTATCTGACGCAGCGGAGAGAGATCCTCCGCTAGGGCTTGAAGGTTTTGTAGTTGGTTCTGGTGTTGGTTCCGAGAGAAGCACTCTGCTCGCCTCGAGAGTCTTATTTCTGCGAGAAGAAGAAGTAGAAGTAGAGGAAGTACCTCAGCCTCCTGAGTCACTTCCATATCCTCTTCCTCCTAATTCTCCATTTTTTGTTGAGTACATCAGACGTGAGTCTGCAAGACCAGAAAGTCCTTATCCATCTTATTCATACCTTTCGATGGCCACGACTGGGAACGCAGCTTCGGCTGTGAGTGCTGCAAGCATTCAGACTGGCACAATTGCTATATCTTCAATTGCTTCTAGTACTGTTGTGTTGGGCTCTGGTCACACCCAAGCACAAGCTTCTCAATCTGGTTCCTTTTGTTTTGGAATGCCCATTAGTGGGATTCCTTCTTTTTCCTTTTCCACTGCTGCAGCTGCATCTGCACCCATGTCCTCTATGACTAGTGGGTCAACTTATTTTCAAGGGTTCCCCTTTAGAAGTGGGCATGTTTCTAGTTCGAATCCTTCCTTAGGGTCTTTTCCTTTTACTTCCCAGACTCAGAGTTTTAACCCTTGGTCTGGAGGTCAGAGTTCGACTACCTTTACCGGTTGGAACCCTATATTTACAGCAGTGGGGGCAGGGAATCAGTTTCTCGCTGGTGAGCAAGGGAATGTTTCATTCCCTTCGTTGAGTAATTATCAGGCTTTTTCCCCTTTTTATAATGCTTGGAACCCCTATCAGGGGGTTTCCTCTTCATTCACTACTTTAGTGGGGGGAACTGGTCCAGTTTATGGTAACTCTACGTTGGGAGGAGGTCCTTCTCCAAATGTTGGGTCACAAGGATTGTCCTATGGCCCAACATTTTCTATGAGCTCTTTCTGGCAACCTGGTGCCTCATCAAATCCAGGTTATTATTTTCAGAATGTTGGGAACCCATCCCACCAAAGACGGAATTCTCAGGCCCCTCCTCGTTTACCTTTTCTGGCAACTTTAAACTTGCCAGATTTATCGAAATTGACAAATGATCCAATCCGATATAGTCCGGGGTGGCCTCCGGTTCCTACCAAACTACCTTCATACATTCCAAAGTTTGAAGGCAAGAATGGAGAGGACTCGGCTGATCATATCACCACTTTCCATCTATGGTGTTCATCTAACTCCCTGATCGAGGATTCGATTAGGTTGAGGTTGTTTCAACTCACCTTGACTGGAAATGCTGCCAAGTGGTACATTGAGTTAATTGGGGGCATTTTTGCTACTTTTGGAGATCTGGCTACTATATTTATAAATCATTTCCAGTTGCCTGTTCGTTATGATGTTGGGACGGAACTCCTGGCCAGTTTTAAGCAGGACAAGGCAACCCACATTTCTGATCATATTCAGGAATGGCAGAGAAGGAAGAGGCTCATTAAAGCTGATATTCCGGAAGAATTCCTCTTGGAATTGTTTTTGAAATCTTTGCAGCCAGATATTTCTAAGGATGTATCCCTGTCAGGGGTATTTTCTGAGGAACAGGCTATTTTCAGGGCCCAACAGCTTGAATTGATATATTCTCAGTCTGGTGTCCTTCATAAATATTTGCCTGATGCTCCTCACTCCAAATTAGACTTGTCCAAGACTAAACCCGGTCATCATGGTGATGGACTTATTGGGTTGATCGATAGCGGTGCAGCTAACCTACTTAGTCAATTGCAGCAGTTGTCTATACAATCTGTTTCTTCTGGTCAGGCTGTGCCTGCTGAGTCATCGCCTTCTCAATCTTTGTCGGTAAATGCCGTCCAGACTTCCAACCCTAAAGGAAATCAACAATCCGAAGGGAAGAAGAAGGGACGGAATAATAATAAGAAAAAGGGCAAGGATGGGAAGGGTAATGCAAATAAATCCAACGAGCATGTTAGTGAGGGTCCAAAGGATAAAAAGAAAGTGAAGTTTCCATGCAAGTTATGTACTGGAGATCATCTTACTCACCTTTGCCCTAAGATTCAAGATGCGCAGCGCTTGTTAGCTCAACAGGTTTCTACCAGTTCCCAGACTGTGTTGACAAACCCTTTTCCCCAAGGGCAACAGCTAGTTGTTGGCGCGAATCAAAATACTGGGGCTTCCTCTAGGGGCACCTAGGAAGGGGAAAATCCGTCAAACATATATATGATGAGTGCTCACGCGGATATCGCCACGAGATCCTTTGATTATGGCGAAGTTGAGTCTTCGAAAGCCAAGGGTGCTCCCGATGGTACTGAGCTGCTTCATATTACGAGGCCTACTGTTGATCCTATACCTCAGATGCCAAAAGCATCTACTAAGCGTGTGACAATTAATCCAAATGCCAGGGCTGCCCATAACTACTCTGTTGTAGAAGATTTGGCGCAGAGCCCTTGTGCTATGTCTGCTCTTGAGGTGCTCCAGTCTTGTCCAGCTCAGCGCAGTGCTTTGCTCACTGATATTGGGGCTGTCGATCCAATGAAATCTCTTGTGATTACATTCGATATGTATAATTTTAAAAAGAGACTCTCGCATCATATGGCTTTTCATATCAAATCGTCGTTTCAGAAATTCAATATCTTTTAGACAGTCGTTGATGAGGGTGCTTCCACATGTGTGATGTCTCTCGCATGTTGGAAGGGAATTGGATCTCCCGCAGCTGTTCCATCTTCTAATCTTCTGACTGCGTTTGATGGTCATTCTCACAGACCGCATGGCATTATCCCAGCTTTGCCCATCTGTGTTGGGGGAAAAACTGTAAATATAGAGGTTGAGATAGTTGATGCAAGCTTGGACTACAACCTTCTGTTGGGGCGAAACTGGATTTATGAGATGGATGCTATTGCATCCTCATTATTTCAGATTATTTGTTTCCCTCATGAAGGGAGGATTGTTACGGTTGACCAACTGGAATTTTCTCCTGTAGACTCGAATGCATCTACTGAATCAACTATCCCAAAGATGGATAATGCCAAGCCGCCTGTTGAGAATTTAGGGGTTGGAATGTATTCTTCTTTGATGGGTACTTTCGATATTCCACCTCCTACCGTTCATATAAATGCGATTTCATCCTCTAGGGTTCCTATTCGAAGAGAGTTCTTCAGAACTCATTATTTTTCAGACCCTTGGACCTTACCTTCCCCTACCTCCACATTAGCGGAAGGTCAAGTGGGTGGAATGGCATTTTCAATGTCTGCAGCTGAGATTTCTTATCAATCTATTGTTGACTCTGCAGAGTCCATTCCAGCTTCTCTTTCTCCATAGGAGTTGGATGGCAATGTGGTTCCGGCTTGGACACTTAGTTCTTCTTCTGCCCAGAATTGCCTTGATACCACCCTTCCATCTGAAGAGGCCATCCTGGAAGCTATGACTGGTGTAGATAGACCGTGGGATGATTTTCATCATAGGTCTTACTTTTTACCTGATTTTAGCGAAGTTGAATCGAGTTTTCCAAGTCCTTCGTCTTCTGGTCTTGGTCACCCAGTCCTGAACCCTTTAGCACCGACACAGGTATATGTTGAAGGGAACATGGCTGTGATTTCTTCGACTATCCCGGTGAACATTTCTAGAGATCCCAATGTTATAGAGAATGTATTCATCGGAGCTGAATGTTCCCCTGAAGATATTAAGCCTTACACCGACCTATTTAAAGAGTTTAGGGATGTGTTCGCTTGGTCTTATGAGGAAATGCCTGGTATAGATCCATCTATTGTCCAGCATGAGATCAAGACTTACGAAAATGATAAGCTTGTGAGGAAAAAGCTTCGTCCGGTCAACCCTAGGAAGGCTGCAGATATCAAAGCCGAGGTAGAGAAGCTGCTTAAGGTAGGATTTATTTTCCTTGTTCCTTTGACTGAGTGGGTTTCGAATCCTGTTCCCGTGGATAAGAAACAAGGAACAATTCGAGTTTGCATTGACTTCAGAGACCTTAATAAAGCATGTCCGAAAGATAATTACCCCACACCATTTATAGATCAGATTATCGACGAGTGTGCCGGTAATGAGATTTTCTCCTTCATGGACGGTTTCTCCGGATATAATCAGATTACTATCCGTCCTGAAGATCAGCATAAGAATGCCTTTATTTTTCCCTGGGGTACTTTTTCTTACAAGAAGATGCCTTTTGGTCTTAAAAATGCTGGGGCTACTTTTCAGCGGGCTATTTCATATGCCTTCCACGACATTAAACATATTATTGAGGCATATTTGGATGATTTAGCTGCTCGTTTTCGAAAGAGAATGGATCATCCTGCTCACCTCCGTCAAGTATTTGAACGATGTCGTTTCTACAAGATTAGGTTGAATCCGAACAAGTGTGTTTTTGCGGTCACATCCGGTCGGTTATTGGGATTTATAGTGTCTACGGAAGGGATTCGGGTAGATCCCTTCAAGGTAGAGGCAATACTTCTATTGCCTCCCTCATCTTTTATTCGTCAACTTCAAAGTCTACAAGGAAAAGCTAATTTTCTTCGGAGATTTATCGTAAATTATTCTGAAGTTACCAAAGGATTTATGAGATTGTTGAAAAAGGGAGTCCCATTCTTTTAGGATGACTTCGCTCAGCGCTCATTCAATGCTTTGAACAAAGCATTGACCTCTGCTCCTATATTGAGTCCACCTGATTATAGCAGGGATTTCCTTTTGTATCTTGCAGCAACAGAATCTACCATTAGTATGGTTCTGGTTTAGGAGGACGATGCTCTTGCAGAGCATGTTATATACTACCTTAGTCGAGGCTTGGTAGGACCTGAACTCCGGTATACTCCGATAGAGAAGCTGGCTTTAGCAGCTGTTCATGCTGTACAATGACTCAAACATTATATTCTTCTACGAAAAACATATGTTTTGGCAGAAGTCAATCCATTTCAGTTTGTTCTCAGTAGGCGAGTGATTGGGGGAAAATACAATAGATGGATTGTGATTTTGTAGGAATTTGATCTTGAGTTTATGTCTGCCAAGTCCAAGAAATCATTGGTTTTCGCGGAATTAATCTCCGAGTTTCCCTGTGGAGAAGAGATAGTTTATGATGAATCCTTCCCGGATGAACAATTGTTTCTCATATTTGCACAGGATCCTTGGTATGGGGATATCATTGTGTATCTTCAGACTGCGAAGTTTCCCTCTACTTTTTTGAAAGATGAGCGCTGTAAATTGCGTCACTTGGCTAAAAATTACTTAATTATTGGTGATGCTTTATACCGTCGAGGGGTTGATTCAATCCTGAGACGTTGCTTAACTCTCGAAGAAGCTGAGGCTGTGCTGAATGATTGCCACAGTGGAGCTTGTGGTGGTCATTTATCTGGGCTTGCTACAGCCCAAAAAATCTTGCGTGCTGGATACTTTTGGCCTTCGATTTTCAAAGATTGTATGGATTCGGTCAAAAAGTGTCATCCTTGTCAAGTCTATACTCGAAAAATGCGCGCTCATCCAGCTCCGCTTTTTCCAGTCATTACTGTCGGTCCTTTTACAAAGTGGGGTATTGATTATGCTACTTGTAACCCACCTTCGGCTAAAGGTCACAAGTACATTATTGTAGTAGTAGACTACTTTACGAAGTGGGTCGAGGCTATGCCTACTTTTGGGAATGATGGTGAGACAACAACTCTTTTTCTTTTCAACCAAGTTATTGCTCATTTTGGTATTCCTAGAGAGATTGTCATTGATCATGGCAGTCATTTTCAAAACAACATGATGGCCGATTTGGCTCTAAAATTAGGTTTCCGACAGGAGAATTCGTCTCCTTATTATCCTCAAGCCAATGGGCAAGTGGAAGCCGTGAAAAAATCCTTGAAGACCATTCTTCAAAGGACGATTGATAAAGCTTGATCCAACTGGCATATCATGTTGTATCCTACACTTTGGGCATACCGGACATCACTGAAAACTGCAACTGGCTTTACTCCGTTTCAACTAGCTTACGGGCTGGAATCCATATTCCCCATTGAATGTGATATTCCTTCTCTAAAGTTAGCTGTTGAGATTCTTCCTGACACTTCTAGTCTCGAAGAACGTCTGCTTCATCTGGAACATCTTGATGAGCAGCGTCGGGATGCTGCTACGATGAATGAGGCGCATAAGAAACGAGTCAAAGTTCAGTACGATAAGGCGGTCAAATCTAGGGTTTTCTCGGAAGGTGACCTCGTTTTGGTCTATGCCCAAGAGAAGGATGCCCTGGGCGCAGGAAAGTTTAAATCTATGTGGTATGGCCCCTTCATTGTTAAAAAAGGAGCGTATGCCTTAGTTGATTTTGAAGGAAATGAGTTGGCGGAGCCCAGAAATGGGCTATATTTGAAAAGGTATTATGCCTGGGCTTCGACCTGGCATTTTGCTTTTGTATATAGTTAGTTTTGTTTTGTACATATCTGTTTTTTTGGTCTTTGATGTGATGGTGATGTTTTTGATCTGCTTTGGCAGGTTGTGTCGAATGTCATGAGTCATTATGGTTTCGCCGATGGTGCTAGTAGACACACCCGGAACTTGGCTTCTGCGGCTTGGGTACTTCATTATCCATCCGGTCAGCTGTTAGTATCAAGAGGAGTCTGCATTGGTCCTGCTTCCAATAATGTAGCAGAGTACACTGCAGTTATTTATCTGCTCTCGGAGGCCATATCTTTGGGTGTTGATTCATTGGTAGTTTTCTTGGACTCCCAGTTGGTGGTGTCACAGTTGAAAAATACTTATCGGGTTCGAGATCCATTCTTACTGCGGTTGTTTTTGAGGGTACTTTTGTTACAACGATCATTTCAGTTTTTAACATTCATTCATATTCCTCGTACAGACAATTGGATGGCAGACTCATTAGCTAATCAAGAAATTGATTGGCATATTAATCATTCAATTTAATCATAAAAAACATCATGCATTTTTTATACATTTGTCACATTGCATCATAAACCGCTGTATATATATATCATCAGAGTGTTAAAAAAATATACAAAATTTTGGATCCATATGTCATACAAAATCAGGGCTTATGCCCGATCATGTTCAGTATCAAAAATATACAGTCATCCAGTAATCATGTCTATCTACTCCTGTGGCCCCTGCCCAATATTTGTGTTATAGAACACGATGGCAGTAGTGACACGACGGAATAATTGCACCCAGTCACGTGGTACTCCCACTACCCGTCTCTGGATAGCCTCAGGTAAATCTTCCACAGCAGCCATAGGCACTTGGCAAGTTAAACCCTCCAAGTTCCTCTGAATAGCATGGAGGGTCTTGCCTGGGTCTTCAGTATCTACCTCGCCTCTGCGGCACTTGTGCCGTGGGTAGCCCTCAGGATAGACTGGTCCAGTATCTGTATCATGGTCATCATAATATTGTAAGTCATTTTGAATCTAATAAAAAAACATGTTTTGTTTTCAAATTTTTTCACATATATTGAAAAAATCATCAAAAAATCATATAATTAAAAAATTGCACTCTCACCGATTGCGCCCCATGCCGCACCAGGTGGAAGGATGAGGTCTGGATCACCGCGGAAATCCATCCCGGCATAGGGGTAGTCCTCCACTACGATGACTTGTTCCTCCCACCATTGGAAGAACTCGTCGTCCCAGGTGGTTCGGGGAACTTCACTTCCCCCCAGTCTCTTCATCAGATTAGCCCATCGGGAAATTCTTGGGTCTCTTGGGCTGTTGATGGAGGAGATCAATTTGGGTCGAAGCCCAGGAATCTTCTCAAAGAAGAATGTCATCAAAATGGTTCCATACCCGAAATGCTTTGTTTTAGCTTTCCAGATGGAGGTCAGTTGTTTCTTCATGTTGATTAACAGAGCTGTACACCAATCATACAAGTGAACTAGGCATTCCACAACTATGCTCATCTGGGTCCTGGATGCCTGATGCAAGGAAGCAGATCCTGCTACCCTACCGATGGTAAACAGGAGAATTTTCATGTGCAGATCTCTCAAATATTTTATGGCAATATGAGTCCCTAATTTTTTGGACCCCTCTACATAGTAGACGTGGACATAGTCATCCACCGTAAGCCCTCCCAAAGGCTTGCCGTGCAAATCTACTGGGTCTCCCCTCCATGAGAGTCCAGTAATGAAGTAGATGTCTTCCACCTCTATGTGTATAGGCATTTGGTCTATCACGAAGCAATCTTCCTCTGGTTCCCAGTAATTTACCAGCATTTCAAGCAACCGGACGTTACTTTTCATGTTTGGCATTTTGAAGAATTTTAGCAATCCGCAATTTCGGAGGATGTCGAGCGATTGTTGATCTTGCATCACTTCATTATCAATTGCACTATGCTCACGTTCCCTCCAAGTGATGGTCATCTTGAAAAAATTCATTTATTTGTTCATTAGATGCATTTTTTACATCACGGACTGTGCATACGTGACTTCCCTTGCAGACAGTCGCGTATCATACGCAGGTTCGTCCACACGAACCCGCGTATGCACAGAGCCCTAAATCAAAACAAATGTTTTTTACGGTGAAATTTCCAAATTTTAACTCTATTAATGGACAAAATTGATAATAATGATGGATTAAGAGCTTACCTGACTGATCCGGCGAAGTTTGACCGCTGATTGCTCCTGTTTTGACGAAAGAGGGTTTTTCTCCAGAGCTTTTTTTTCTCCAAATCAGCAAGTAATAATGAACCAAATATGAGGTAACATGTGTATTTATGCCCAGAAATTGAAAATTTTTGCAAAAATTTGTTATGCCTATTTTTTTCAATCTATCTTAAGCTGCATAACCCGGGTGCTTGTAAGTGTCAAGATTGGTATATTTTTAGGTACATTTTGATGAAGTTGATATTTTTCCGGTTTTTTTTAATCCATGACTATTGACCTGTTATGGCAGGTATATGATCTTCACTGGCATATAGGTTAGGAAATCCACTTTCCATTGCATTTTGCATACTAGCCTCCATTTTGATCACTTGTCGTAGGGTCGATCCCATCAGGTCATGAGTATTTCACCCATTTCACTCGCTGATTATTTAATCATGACTTGGTGGTAGAGCCTTCCTTTACATGGGCTTCCTAGTTAGTTCCTCGCTAGCACTTGCTGCCCATGCTGTGCTTTATGTAGGCTCGGGAGTCCTCTTTAGTCCCGCCATGACTTATGTGTTGAAGCTTCATTCTTTTTATTCACTATAATTTTTTTCTGGCTATTACCCTAGAGGCTCCCTGTTGTTGTTGAGTTGTATTACTGCATTGCATATTGGCTACTTGTTTATCCTGGCCTTCAGCCGACTTCATTTTGACTCGATGTTTAAGCCATCTTTTGACCTTGACTTTCTGTACAAGTTAACCATTGCATGCACTTAGCTATCGCGACTTGAAACCCTTATTACCCATGGATGGAACATTCCTTTGAGTATCGTTGACCAGTTTCCACCACCTTGCATTGGGCATAGGATGGTTCCTATTCCAGGAACTAGGGCATCTATTTCCTGATACTCGTTCTATCCATTGTACTATAGCATTCTTTTATTCTTTTTCAGGCTTATTATATGAAAAAGACAAAAAAAATTAAATATGACAAAAAGAGCGGGAATGGGATGTTACTTCATAATTTGATGGTAGTACAGTATCTGTTTGTCGCCCTTGAACAAAGCACATACCGTTATATATTTCCTTCATTTGGGATGGTTTTAGTTTTGACCTAGGTTGAGCTGTTACCTTGTTTCACTGGTCAATCCTCCCTCGGTTTGTTATCTCTTCCAATCATATGGAGAGTTTGTTTTTGCCTCTTGCATAACAGACTTATACAATGTCATTATTTACTGCCATGGTCATCACGAGTCGTGATTTTTTTCAAGGGAAGTTCAACCAGAGTTGGCCATTCTGCGGTGTCTCTTGACTTATTATTCAGTCGGCCTTCCCAGTATTGTCAGTATCTTTTTCTATCACATCAGATGTTTGGTATTTTCTCGTGCTGGTTTGAGAAGGTCTCCATTGACTTCTTGCTAGCGGGTTTGTCTCTTATCGACTAAGACATATCGCTCTGAGAGTAAACCTAGAGCCGCACCCTGGCCCTATTTCCATCATTGATAGGTGACCTTGTGCTCGGCATTTGATCATCATTATGGGTCTTTGACTGAGTGGTTTTCCTTGTGTTCGACGTCATCATACATTATCACACTTGGGATTCGTGTAGTACCTTGATTTCCATTTGACCCTATCGGTGGATATCTCGCCTCTGTGTCAGCTTTCATCATTGGTTGGTTCAGAGGGTTTCTTCCATGCGCTAGCTTCATCTTGTGCATGTCAGAAACGTACTTTGGTTTGGTTCCGTCACTCTGCTTCATCCGATTCCTTCCAAATCTTGGCCTGCGGGTTACACTCGCGCTGGACTGATGTGGGATGCCTTAATGCCTTCCTTCTAGCAGATCTTTTCCCATCGACTCCGACTCATTACTCTGGGAATAAGATCTAGAGTCTTTTGTCAGTACCTTAGGGTTTGCAGTCATCAGTGGCAGACTCTTCGATATCGACAGTGGGGATTCATTATTGCCTCCTGATTGGTAGATTATTCCAAGTGTTCGACTTCAACTCATTCATTATCATTATCGGTGGGTCGTCTCGCGTTTGTTAATGGTATACATTATTGAC
Source organism: Pinus albicaulis (assembly GCA_034641835.2). Taxonomy (NCBI): domain Eukaryota; kingdom Viridiplantae; phylum Streptophyta; class Pinopsida; order Pinales; family Pinaceae; genus Pinus; species Pinus albicaulis. The sequence goes on from CM076578.1 coordinate 1,631,711,118, forward strand.
CAGTAATCAAACGATTTCTTACATGGTCGACTTCAGCTCATTTATTCCCATTGTGTAGAATTGTGCCATAGTGATCGGTGAAGACCTCGGGTTGCATCAGCATGTTTCGGTTCACTTTTGACAGTCCATTCAGTTTCTGCCAGTGATGCCGTCCACCCTTATATGTTGCAATGTTAGTACAGCAGCATCCTATATGTTGGCTCCCGAGTTGCGTGATTGTATCATGTGTTCCACCCCTTATGATTTGGTACTTGGAGATTCCGTTACTTTTGTGATCATACATATATTTTCAGCATCATTGATCAATTTTCTATATGTGATACTTGGACATTGATTCTGACTTGTACTTTCGGGCCGTGCTCGGATGATTCATTATGTACTTTCAGTTCAGCTATACTTGTATACATTCTGGATATATTCTGTACTTTCTATATGGATATATTTTTGACTGAGCATGGGTATGCCCGCCTCAGACATGAGCTGACTCTCTGTTTTCTTTCATTGGTTTTTGGTAGGCTGAAATCTGGTGAAGTCCTCTCTTGTCCTCGCGAAGTTCTTTCTATGCACATAATACATTTCGGCCATCATGTACCCCTTCTGACCTCATATATTAGGGGGCATATGTTATAGCATCATTTTTCACCCTCATGTGATTCATGATTGTCTCTTTGGCCTTGGGAACCCTTTCCCACAGACTTGAATAAAGTTCATAAAAAACAATGTTTCAAAACCCATACGCGGATATGCCCAGACTTTTCCATGTGTATACGCGAGTCCATAATACTTTTCCGCGTATGCCATTAAAATCATTAAAAAATGTATAAAAAAACCCTATTTTCAAGGCTGGGTTGATGGTTATTCCTGTAATTCAACCACCCCAGCCCGTGGCCAACTGTTTCCAACTGATTGAAACTACTTTGAGAGAGTATAAAAGCCCCTCATATGCATGGCCTAAGGGAGAGAGAAAAATTATAGACATTATACTCTGTTGGAGCCCAATTCAAGTCTGATTTCCCGTGCCTCCTGCACTTCCCAGGTATTTATAGGAAACCCTTGTTTCCTGGAGATGTTCATCAACTTATATGTCATCTTGTGTGCACAAGTCTTGGAAGAATCCTAGCGAGGCAAGGGCTGGACGGATCCAGACGACGGTCTGTTTGAAGATCGTGGAAGGATTCAGGTGATCTCTCCACCTTTCTATTATTGTACATGCTGTTCGTAATGAAGAAGAACCATCTTGTTTCCAAATTCATGTGTTAATATCTGCTTATATATGTGAAAATACTGTTAATTAAACATTTGTTATTGTTTATATGATGTTTCAAATGGATTATACTGACATTCAAGAAAGATATATGCTGTACAACTAGATTTCCGTGCACGTTTCTTCTTGATTTTCAGGTTGAAGAGGAAGAAGAGTTGCTGGGGGTTTAGACCCCGCGGGATCTACATCAAACGTAGGATCTACAGGTGAGTTTTACAATCGATAATATCTAGTTTTTAGCGTACAAGTTTGGTTGTGTGAGTCCTTCTTGAATAGTATGCCCCGATCTGTGAAGGTTTCTGACCCAACGACCTCCAGGGAGTTATTTCCCGAAACAGTGACTTAGTTCCTGTTAACACTCCAATAATTCTCAAAGGGTTGTTTATTTTTTTGGTTTAAAGAATATTAGAGGTAACCACAAAATTACTTTTAAGCCTTAGGATCTATCCTTCCTAATACTCAGAGAGGGCTCTCTCTATATGATTTATCTTTGTTGATTGTAGTTGATTTTAGGCTAGTTATGTAGGATTACTTGGGATTTTGATTTTGGATTTGGTTTGGTCGTGAAATCACTTTATCAAATGGATAGATGTAGATACGTATTCCATTGGGCTAATGGAGTCAAAGTGTTAAGTAGCAGAAGCATGATCAAGGTTCTAAAGGGAAGTATTCACAAGGAAAGATAGTTTGGTCACTTCAGATCCTTAGGTTGATGGTGAAAATGGTTTCAATCGGGGTAAGAGAGAAATTAAGGGTTCTAAAATCCGGATAATGAGTGAAAAGACAGAGGTCAATCGAAATAAGGGAGAAATTAAGAATTCCCTAATCTGGATATCAGAAGAAAAACATATAAATGATAAACAGATCAAGACAGAGTGTAATTAAACATATTCTGTAATAACATTCCAGTTATATAATTTAGATTAAGAAAACATATGAGCATGTGAAAACTTCAGAAAGAAACAATTGAATGTTAGGTCCCTATATTACTAGTATAGTCCCTTATTGTTGTTAGTGTAACCCCCTTATTGTTATTATTGTACCCCTGTAACCCCCATATTGTTATTATTGTGCCTTAAATTATTATTGTTAGGCTAGCTAGGATTACATTGTGGCCCCATGGACTCCCATATATAGAAAGGAGGTTTTGTAATTTGTATCATCCAAGAATTGTTCATTCATGTAATGTATTGGAGGTTTCCCCCTCGAAGTGGCTTATTTATAAGGCGTTGATATCTCTTTTCTTCTATTTTTGGAGCTGGTTTCACAACATTTGGTATCAGAGCTTTGGGATTCTAGGGTTTCGCTGCTCTAAACAGGTCATCGTGGCAATTTCGCTATAACTTTTTTTCTACGCAGGTTAAGAAGCTGAAATTTTTAGAGTACGAAGCCCAAATATTGAGGAACATCGTTGCATAATTTTAGAGATTGGTTCACAATATTTTCATAGATATGATCTGTGGAAGGTATGTCATTTTGTAGGCTCCTGAATTTAACCTAAACAGGTCATCGTGGAATTTTGCCAATAAATTTGTTTCTATGAAGGTTCAAAAGCTGAAATGTTTAGAGTGCAAAGCAGAAATCCTGAGTAACATCATCGCAAAATTTTAGATCTTGGTTCGAAATATATGTGGAGATATGATCTGTGGAAGATAGGGCTTTTTTAGGCTTCTGAATTTCATCTCAAAGAGGTGATCGTGGGAAAATATTCATAAATCTCTCTCTGAGTATCGGATTGGAATTTTGTAAAAAGTGACCGCAAGTAAACAGACTTTAGTTTTCTTTCTATCAATTTCAGAACCAAAGGAGGAAACAATGACACGTGGCAAGTCGTACAAGTTTTCTATAATGAACTAGTCCATAATTGGGTCATTGTGGGAGATTGGACATAACTTTGTCTTGAAGAATCCAAATCAGATCAGACCTGTGGCATTTGAAAGAAGCTTCAGAGGGCTACTACAGGGAGAAATTTCAAATATTGGGGATCTGTAATTATAGAGATAATTCAATTTCAATATCAAGCTCCTCAAAATCAAGTAAAAGGTGTGTATTTTTTTTTCCAAATTGCATAAGTCTTGTTTGAAGAATCAAGTTGAATTGAGTGCAAGGGAATATTGTAGAATAGATATCAGTATTGGATTCTAAAATGGCCCCTAAAAATAATTCAACACCCATTAAGCCTTTAGAAGGTTCTACTATGACTCATGAAGACGAAGAATGACAACATGACATATCAAAATTACAAGAGCAAGTGCAACAAATTTCGCTCTCGCAAAGACCAACAAAAAATGACATGGAAGTTTTGAAGAAAGGCGTGGAAACTAAGATGGATGGTTTGAAGAAAGGCGTGGAATCTAAGATGGATGGTTTAAAGAATGGCATGGGTGGCATGAAAGCTAAGATAGATGGCATGGAAGCTGGCATGGAATCTAAGATGGATGTCATGGAAGCTAGGATCGATGAAAAAATGGAAAACATGAAGAATGATCTAAAAGAAGACATGGAAGGTTTGACAAAGTTGATACAAGAAATGTTTCCTAATGGTGAAAATATAGTAGAGGAAACTCATGATGAGAACAAAATAAATGTTAATCGTGATTTCATAAACTCTAATGTTGGAAGGAAGAACCACCATATTCCAAAAATGGATATGAGGAAGTTTGATGGAAAGGATCCTGTAACATGGATACTACAGATGGAGCAATATTTTGATCTCCATAACGTGCAAAACACACAAAAGGTACGCATTGCAACTTTACATTTAGAACAAAATACATTTGTATGGTATCGATGGCTTTGCTCCCGTAAAAAAATTGTCACTGGGTCAATTTTTACAGAGGAAATGATAGCACATTATGAGGATACAAAGAGCAACACCTTCTTTAGCCAATTGATAAATCTCAAACAAAAGGGTTTAGTGGGGCAGCACATTGAGGACTTCCAAAAATTGAATATAAGGGTAATTGATATTCCAAAGGAACACATGATTGATCTCTTCATAGGCACTTTAAAGGATAACATCCAACATGAAGTTCGCGTTTTGGAACCTGATTCATTGGAGAAGGCATTCAGGTTGGCAAGAAAAATTGAATGTAAAATTATGGCGACAAGGAAGCCTATCACTCACTTCTATAAAGAGGGAAGTGTTGCTACTCCTAGATTTCCACAACCTACAAGGTTGACACCACAACAATTGGAAGAAAAAAGAGCAAAAGGGCTTTGCTACAGTTGTGATAGCAAATACACTAAAGGTCATAAGTATGCTGAGAAGAAATTATTTTACATAGATTGTGAAGAGGAAGAAGAAAATGAACAAGAAGAGGATATACACCAGGAACCAGCCCTAGAAGAGGAAGAAATGAGTCCGAACATATCGTGTAATGCATTGGCAGGAATTACCACTCCTCAAACTCTCAAGATAGAAGGACATATCAAGAAGAAAAAGGTAATAGTGTTGATTGATTCAGGTAGCACCCATAATTTTATTCATTGTAAGGTAGCCAAGGAATTGAATTGTTTCCTATACCCAGCACCAGAATGTCAAATGATGGTTGCAAATGGAGGAACTATAAATTGCTCTGGAAAATGCCATAATATCAAGCTAACCATGGGGGAATATGTATTGACTAGTCCAATGCTTTCCATTCCTATGGGAGGTGCCGATGTTGTACTAGGAGTACAATGGTTACAATCTTTGGGGATGGTAGCTTTTAATTTTCAAGAACTTTTCTTGAAATTTTTTTCAGAAGGAAAGGAAGTCGAATTACGGGGTATTGCAGGGAAGCCGGGAAAGATAATAAGCTCTAATGTCATGACAAAGCTTCTAAATAAAGAACAACAAGGTGTAATTGCACAATTATGCTCACTAGAAGTTCCAACATCAAAATCATCTATTTCTGCAGATCTCCAAAAATTATTGGACAATCATTCCAAGGTGTTTGAAACTCCCAAAGGACTCCCACCTATTCGTGATCATGATCATGCTATTCATTTGATTCCTGGAAGTGTTCCTCCAAACATCAGGCCTTATAGATATCCTTATGTCCAAAAGAGCGAAATTGAACGTATGATTGCAGAAATGTTAGAGGCAGGTATAATTCAGCCTAGTCAAAGTTCTTTCTCTGCTCCTGTAGTATTGGTACACAAGAAGGATGGATCATGGCGAATGTGTCCGGATTATAGGGAGCTCAATAAGCTCACCATTAAAGACAAATTTCCCATTCCTGTGATTGATGAATTCTTGGATGAATTACATGGAGCAATTTATTTTACCAAGTTGGATCTTCGTTCAGGATATCATCAAATTAGAATGAAGACTGAAGATATTCCAAAAACAACATTTAAAACTCATGAGGGTCATTATGAATTTTTGGTCATGCCTTTTGGCCTTACCAATGCACCTTCTACATTTCAAGGGTTGATGAATTCCATTTTCAAACCCTTCCTTAGAAAATTTGTGCTAGTATTTTTTGATGATATACTACAATAGGTCTTGGAAGGATCGTGTTCAACATGTTGACAGGGTGCTCAAACTATTGCAGGAGAAACAATTATATGAAAAAACATCCAAATGTTTCTTTGGAGTACAAGAGGTGGAATATCTGGGTCATATTGTATCTCACGAGGTGTTAAGGTAGACCCTAAAAAAATTAAAGCCATTAAGGAATGGAAAGTCCCCACAACCATAAAGCAGTTGCGAGGATTTCTCGGGTTAACAGGGTATTATCGCAAGTTTGTTAAGAATTATGGGAGAATAGCGGCACCTCTAACAACATTATTGAAGAAAGATGCATTTTCATGGACTCCTGAAGCAACTAAGGCCTTTGAACGTCTTAAAGAGGCAATGTACCTAGCACCGGTCTTAGCTACACCAGACTTCACAAAAACCTTTATTGTGGAATGTGATGCCTCAGGAAATGGAATTGGTGCAGTTTTAATGCAGGAAGGAAGACCCATTGCTTTTGAAAGTCGTCGAATCAAAGGAAAGTATTTACAGAAACCTATTTATGAGAAGGAAATGTTAGCAATACTGCATGCACTAAAGAAATGGCGAACTTACCTAATGGGAAGACACTTCAAGGTAAAAACTGATCATGATAGTCTTAAACACTTTTTGGAACAAAGACTATCTTCAGAAGAGCAGCAAAAATGGGTCAAAAAGATGTTGGGTTATGACTTTGAAATAATATACAAAAAAGGGAAGCTAAATGTTGTTGCAGATGCACTCTCAAGAAAGAATGAAGAGGTGGAAGCATTGCTTTGTGCCATTTCTATTATCCAACCAGATTGGATAACCGAAGCAAGAGATGAATGGAAGAAGAACGAAGAAGTGTGGACACTCATTCAAAAGTTGCAGCAAGATCCTAGTACATCTGATACATTTAGTTGGAAAAATGATTCCTTATGGTACAAAGATCGCTTATATCTTTGTAAGAATTCCCAACTAAAACAAAAGATTCTTTTGGAATTGCACACTTTTCCTTTAGGAGGACACTCAGGATTTTTAAAAACTTACCACAGGGTGAAGAAAGAATTTTTTTGGGATGGCCTTAAATCTGATATTCAAAAGTTTGTGGTGGAATGTTTGGTTTGCTAGCAGAATAAGGTTGAGACAATTAAGACCCTGGGTATTCTACAACCTTTATCCATTCCAAGCCAACGTTGGGAGGAGATTTCAATGGATTTTATCACAGGTTTACCTAAATCCGAAGGAAAGAGTGTCATCATGGTGGTAGTTGATAGACTTACCAAGTATGCACACTTTTGTGCATTATCTCATCCATTTAAATCTAGTACAGTTGCTACTAAATTTATGGAAACAATTAAAAAGCTACATGGAAACCCAAAGGTTATTGTGAGCGATAAAGATCCCATTTTTACTGGAAATTTTTGGACAGAGTTATTTTCTTGTTTGGGTACTCAATTAGCTCATAGCTCATCTTATCATTCTCAATCCGATGGTCAAATTGAGATAGTAAATAAATGTTTGGAAGGATATCTTCGTTGTTTTGTATCTGATAAACAAACACAATGGGTCAAGTGGTTACCTCTCGGTGAATGGTGGTATATTATTTCCTTCCATACTGCAGCAAAAATGACCCCATTATGGCACTTTATGGATATCATCCACCTTCCATCACATCATCTTTAAGAGAAAATTTGAAGGTTCAAGCAGTGGAAGATCACATCGAGCATCAACAAGAAGTTCTCCAACTCTTAAAGGATAACCTGAATTTGGCACAAAATCGAATGAAACAACAAGCAGATCAACATCGCAGCGAGAGAAGTTTTAATGTACGAGACTGGGTATTTTTACGGCTACAACCATACAAACAAATGTCCCTCAAGCAAGCTAAGAAGGATAATAAATTATTTCCAAAGTACTATGGGCCTTACAAGGTGTTGTAAAAGATTGGTACTATGGCATACAAATTGGAACTTCTTGCTTCTTCACGAGTGCATCCAATTTTCCACGTTTCATGCTTAAAGAAGGTTATAGGTGAAAATATTCCAGTTCAAACAATATTGCCCGAACTTGAAGAGGAAGGAAAAATCATATTGGAACCTGAAGCGGTCATGGAAAAAAGAACTCGACAGCTACGAAATCAATCAATTTCAGAGTATCTCATCAAGTGGAAGAACTTACCCACTAAAGATTCTACATGGGAGGATGAGAATTTTATACAGAAGCACCTAGAGCTACTCAAGTGTTGAGGACAACACTTTTTTGAAGGAGAGGGGCATGTTAGGTCCCTATATTACTAGTATAGTCCCTTATTGTTGTTAGTGTAACCCCCTCATTGTTATTATTGTACCCTTGTAACCCCCATATTGTTATTATTGTGCCCTTAAATTATTATTGTTAGGTCGGCTAGGATTACATTGTGGCCCCACTAGGATTACAATGTGGCCCCATGGACTCCTATATATAGAAAGGAGGTTTTGTAATTTGTATCATCCAAGAATTGTTCATTCATGTAATTTATTGGAGGTTGCCCCCTCAAAGTGGCTTATTTCTAAGGCGTTGATATCTCTTTTCTTCTATTTTTGGAGCTGGTTTCACAACATTGAACAAGTAGAAAGTACTTCACTGTAATGGCCCAACACATGAATCCTGTAATATAATATCTTTATAGCTTTAATCTAGTCTGCTGACTTGAAATTGGTACAATCACCCTCAGGTTCCAGAATAGTACAAATATAGAAATGTTCAGCAATTCATCCCTGCTTTTATTGATTTGTTGTTTAATTGTTGATATTTTGCTGCTAATTTGTCTCTGATTGTTGCTCAATGAAGTCTGCAGTTAGGCAGTGAAGTGTCCTCTACGCTGGCAGCTTTATCTCTGTTTTGACTTTCACCTTGACCTTTCAACTGATACACTTTAAACTCTGTTTTGTAATTTTTTATTTGACTTTAAAATATATCTTTCATTTGATACTCTTTGACTCTGATTAACCTTTTGAATGTTGTTTTACTTTTTATCATGGATGCTCTGTTTACCTTTGATTGCTCTGTTTTTATCTTTACTACTATGTTTTTACTGCAAACTATTTTCACATTAAATCAGTCATTTTTTCCCAAAATTCTGCCTCTGGAAATTTGATCTTCATCATCCTTCTGAATATTTCATCTGCTTCAGTATACTTTGAGAATGTAGGCTTGTTAAAAAATAAGTGTTTTACCTCATGCTGTAGGTAAAAAAGATTCTCAATTTTTTTGTAAAGTACCTTCCCTATTGGAATTCCTTGTGAAGAAGGAAGATTAGCCTGATCCTTGGAAACTTCTCTCATTTTCTTATCATAATCATCCTATTTCATTCATTTGTCATGAATAACCAAAGGATTGGGAAGGCCTTTCTGCCTTAGGACATCAAACTTCATCACGAACTATGTGATGGAAACCTTTATGTTTTGGCATTTTTCTTCTAGCTGTATCATCAGATTCTTTTTAGAAATAACCTTCCTAACTTCTAGGATGGGTCTGTTCTATCACTAATTCCAATTTATTCAAGTTCTTGCCTATTCTTGGAATTAAGGAATTTGATGATTTCATTAGCCTCTTTAGGCTTCTTACCGAGTTCTTAATTTATCTTCTGAATGGCTTCTCTTGCTGCTTTGAATAAATTTTTTTGTTCATAGATAACCTGTATGGATGACCAAATATCATTGACAGATTCAATGATATTGGCCCATAGCTGTTGCTTGGCTTGTGCAATTGGTTCTTTTAGTGTTATATATTTCTCTAACTTCTTCAATTTCTCATTCAACCTACTAGATTTTTTTTCTCCATTCTTGTGCATAATCTGTATTAGATTTTTCTCATCTTCCAGACTTTTCAGCTGTTCTTTGAGTCTGTTGATTTCATTATTCTGGATAGACATGTCTTGCATAGCTTTTACTAGTTTACTTGCCTCATCTGTAGGTTGTACTGCTGTTGTTGAAGACTTTGTTGCTGAAGTTTTTGATGAGGTGACAGGTAATGCTGTAGCTATTGGGACTGTAGGGGAAAATGATTCTGCTAATGTGGAAGGTACAACAATAGTGACTACAGGAATTACAGTGACAGGAACTTCTTCTCTGGCCTTTTTCTCCTGGACCAACTTGTCCATTTCATTCTCCATTTATTTTATCTGGGCAGTCAACTGAAGTATGGGATTCTTCATCTCATCTTTATGATTTGCATCCTGTAACACTTCCTTTGCTTAAAGATGTTCTATAGGAGGCAATTTAAGTTGCTTCTTTAAAGCAACAATGTTTGCATTCTTCTTTTTTATCAATTCATCTACAACTTTTACATTATTAGGATCATATCCTACTTTTATAATCAAATCATCCAAAGATTTGATTATGTTATCCTTAGCCTGTGAGGATGCCTTTTCCAATTTAAGCTGATATTTGATGTTACCAAGAGTGTTTTGGAGCTTATGTACACTCATGTCTTTATTTTTCATTGTTGAATAAATCATTTCACCAACTTGTTTGTGAAATTCTATCTGATCAATTGGATGAAGATCTTCTGCTTGAACTTCATATGATGACTTTTTGTAATATGCTAGTGTTTTGGGATGCTTTACTTTAGGCTGCAGGAAGGTCATCTACATCTTCCTAGTTTTGTAGTCAAAAGCAGAAAGCAATCTGCTTTGGTCACTGGATGACTGTTTCCAATACTGGTTGTATGTATCAGTCTTCAAAGCTTCATTTCTCATCTTTATCTCTTTGTATTTATGCATAATTTCCATCTCATTCTCTATTGGTTTGCTGGAAGATGACATTTCAACACTGTGCTGCTTCTAAATAAGCTGAGTGTTTGAAGTTGAAGGTTGATGTGTTTCTTTAGCAACTGCAGGTGGTACATTATCTTTCACCATTGTTTTTGTATCGATCACTTCTATTGTTTCCACTTGCTCATTGATAGGATTTAATTTTGGCTTCTTCCTATACATTAATTTAAATTTAGTTTCAGTTGTAGTCTTCGCAGTGTATGATCCTTCTTCTCTGATTCTCTTTGAGCTTTTGTCTTCTTGGGCTGGAGTTTGCATGATTTGACTAGTATCACCTTGCTTCTCTGCCTCTGTCAAGGTGTTCTCCAACCATTCAGATTGGTTGGATTATTTCTCAATGTTTGGTTTTTTCTCATGCACATAAGGAGTTAGTTTGCATTTAACTCTCAATTTACTTATTACTCCTAGATTATCATAATACCATGTAAAACTCTTACTAAATTTAAACTCATGCAAATAATTTTCAACCTCTAGACCTACATCTCTGTTATTACAAATGAAAGGGCCAACCTGATTCTTTATTTTGAATTGTCTTCTTCTTAGCTGCCAAGAAATTGATTGCATCAGAATTAAGAATCTGTCTAATATACTCAAGGGAAAATAACCTCATTGGGAGGTATTTTGGAAGTTTATATGGAATAAGATTTGATTCATATACCCTTATCTCTATGTGGTTTTGATACAGGTACCAATCTCCTGTCCTACTATGCTCTCACAACTGTAGGACCTTTTTAATCTCCTCACTGATTCTGGGCTGCATCCTGCTGCTCAGCATATTGACCATAGGATGAATGAAAGAATCAATAAACTCCGTATAGGTGGACTGTGTGGAGTCTTTTTTGATAATTGGAGTCCAAAATATGATTTACTATGGGTTACCTTCAACATGAAGCTTTTGAAGGTTGATGGAAAATTTCTCTGATTGAAAATACAAAAACATGTGGAATAGGACTGAGGAATACTTGAAGACACCTTCTTCAGGCATTTTGACCATCTGTTCATGAATATTATCAGCAAGGTATTGGGAAAATTTGAAAAATGGTAGTAGGAGGCTGACCAGGTGTTAAAGTAGAAAAAAACCTAGTACTGCAACATCAACATGCTCATTTGTGAAATAACCAAGAATAAAAGACAACACGCTAATGATATGTCTGGTTCTTTCAGATAATTTTGCAGATGGGTAAGGAGGATTTATCTTGGATATTTCTACAGATGAAGGCATGAAATTTTGGAATATATGGAACCTCTAGGGGAAGTCTAGATTCAGATACAACTGTGTAAGAGCCTTAATGGAAAAAGGGATTTCATCTAGCCTGGATTGGATCTAGAGCATTTGATTAATTGACTCAACTATAATAGTAAACATAATTTTTTTTTTATGGGTTTATTATGGCTCTCTGGTCAAGGAAATAGCAAGATTGAAAAATTCTGATCACTTCTGGGCACTGGAAAGTTTTTGGGAGTACATACTTTGGAAAATTAGACTCCCAGATGAAAACCTCATCTGCTTTGTCTATGGATTTGTCATGGCTCCAACAGTGGAGCTCAAGAAGGTTACATTGAGTGACTGTGTCATTAATCTTAAAATCTTTGTCAACTAGGGGAGTGTGTTCTACATCTACAACTGGGGGTTGTAGAGTATTGACAGATACAATGCTTTTGGAAGCCATTGTTATGTTAAATTTCTTCAATTGATTAATATTTTGACTCAAGAAATGGTTTCAGGCCTTTGGGAGCACCTCAGAAAGATTATTACAATTTGCAGACTAATTTAAGAAGCCAATTGGTCAATTATTACTCTTTGTAATAAAAAACAGTCTCAGGCCTTGGGAATCTGTAAAATAAGTCCAAGGTTTGCAGAAAAAAGGATTTGGGAAGCTACAGGGATTTCCTTTTAGGTCTGCAGAGGCTTCTACTTGATTCAATTAATCAAACTGTATTCTCTATAACCCAAAGCAATCTCAGTACCTCAGAATTCTGTAAAAGGAAAACTAGGGTCTACAGAAAAGGATAGGGAAGGAAATATGTGCTTTTGGTCTGCTAAAACTCCTAAATTAATTCAATTACTTGAATTAATTCTTTATAGCTTTAAGGAATAGGTATTTTATTTGAGGAACACCTAGATAAAATGAGGATTCTGGTTTGCAGAAGGGTTCTGAGGTAGCGAAAGGCTTTTCTAAGGTTCTTTTGGTCTTTATAATGCTTCAATTCGAGTTCTGCACTGGCTGTAGCAGCAAATAATCTTGATTTTTGGTAAAATGGCTTGAAATAAGGTCGGTTGAGTGATCTGGTTGCTCAGAAATAGGTCGACAGTCTCTGTTATGCAAAAAAATGTAATAGAAATGGTAAAAGGGTGTAAGGGTGACTAATATGCATTTTTAACCAAAAATGTTTACATTGAATGCGCGGTCAATTCAAATGTTCAAGGTGGTTTCCGCAATGGGCAATAATACCACTGAATGGTTTTCACACTGGCCAAAGGTGTTTAGCAGTATTATTTGGATTGATGCGATCGAATGGTAATTAGCCATGTAGCCAGGAGCAGAGCTCCGAAAACCACAGATATCGCAAGGTCAGGGGTATGTTAAAGGTCAGTCTATCAGAGATGCGAAGGCCGATAAGGGCCATTGGATTTGATCAGTTAAGATCCAACGGTTGAGAGGATGCGACAGATGCGTCGGGATTGGATAGGCATGGGACCGGGGTAATATGACACAAAAGGTTATATAAGCAAAGGGTTTATGTTACATGGGTCGGGTTTTAATACAATATAGCCAATGGGGTTAAGGTAAGTAAGACTTATGTATAGGCGGGGTAATAATCAGTGGGCCCAAAATATATGACATGTGGGGAATATTAAACCATAGATTTAAAATAAAATATGGGTTGGGATATACATATGCGAGAATTATTTTAATACGGGATAAATGTATAAGGGGAAGTTAATAAATAAAGTTAATTGTTAATATTAGTATATGAGCGGGATTGTTAAATACACTAAGTTTCTAATGTAAAATTAATATCAGGGATGGATAGTTTCAGTGAGGCTCAACATATAATTTAATCATTTAAAATTAGGATAAAGGTTTTAGGGGTTTTTGGTGTTTTTTGAATAAAGGGAAATTAGTAAAGGTATTTTTTACTTTTCCAAAGATAAAATGTGTTTTAACTTAGGAAAAGGGATTTTTTGCAAGGGAGAAATGATTGAAATAAGGGGAAAGAGTAAAAATGAAGGGGATGGGGTATTTTTACAAGGGGAATGATTTTGAAAGGAAGTTAATAAATGAAATGACCAATTATCTAATATCCATGCCTTGTGAAAACTGCTTCTGCCTACCCATCTGCTACCCTAACATTTTTTCTTCATTTACATGTGTGCATTTGAGCTTGCATGCCCTTATTCATTTTTCTTTTAAATAGCAAACTAAATAATTCTATCCTTATTTCTTCCAAGGGCTTATATTGAACTGTTGAGCTCCTTATTATTCTCTACCTAACTACTGATCTGCCAAGATTAAACAGTTTGGCTAGATCTTTATGCTCTATCTATCAACATGAAATTTAAAGCATGAAAGGTCAAGATTAAGTAGTTTGACTTTCATGGATTGTGGCATTTTCAATAAGCTACACACAATATTATTTTTGCAAAGTGAAGTAAAAAGTAGTGGCATTTGGATTTGCATCACTTTCATGATCTATTTTTATCTCTTTTTTGTTTTGGGTTCATTTTTTGTTCATTTTTTCTCTTTTTTTCTTTCAAGTCATTTGATTTTTCTTTTAGGACTTTTACCCTCTTTACATTTTTTTATTTTTCTAATATGGGAAAACAATTTTGCAGAATGAAAAGTATGTACATATTACAAGACTAATCAAAGTCAATTCAAAATTATGAATCCTATATTATAGGACCCTAACAGTGCCCATGCCAAAATAGTGATCAGACTCATCCCTCTACTTGATGTATATGCATATAGATGTACGTGGGCTTAAACCCAATGGTTTTTTTTTTTAAGAACTTAGTCCAGTCTTGGATGCAGTGGTTTTGATAAGAGCTGCGGCATGTATCATACATATAAGACATATATACAAAAATACAAACAAGTGTCATCTCTCCCGAGCTTAAATATGACTCAGCATGTCCTGGTTTTACACATTTACATACCGATATAAATAGACTTAGCAACCAAACTCCAGAGAAGTAAAAAATTCCAATGCAATTAATTAGTCCTAAACAAATATTACCTACCTCTTTTACACACAACTATTTGGACCAATCCAAAGACTTAGAATTAATGTAGGGATGTCCCACTCCTAAATGTTGACTTAAGTAGTCATCAACTATGTTATCATTTAATATTAATAATACAAGAACACAAACAAGGATTAATATATAGGTCTCCAGGGATCAACCATATCTCATCGTTTGTATAACATTTAGCATGATTTATTCGCATAAGAATTTAGCATTCCTCAGGAAGATAGAAATTCATATTTCATGGCATATCACATGCATTAGATCAACACATTCAATCCATATCAATTCAGGCCTTAGGCCATCACATAAACTTAAACTATTCCATATCCTTGCCTTTAAATCAACAATGATCATTTAGATAGGAATACCTCATTCCTTAATGTTACAAGCCATGATAAAGAAATACATTATACACGCATAAAAGATCTAGATATGGGAGTCATAAGAAAACACTTATATTGACATTAAACTAAGAAACTAAGATTGGGACTTCAACTCTCCACCTAACCTTAGACAAGTTGTAGCAAAGAATTTCTTGCAGTTGTCACCCCTGAACCATATTTCAGAGCTTGAGGAGGAGTGCTCCCAGAGCAACAGTTCAAGAGTACCAGTTGCAATAGGGTGCACCAAGGCCACACCATCTTCACCCACCAGAGCTCAATAACAAGAGAAGAGTTATTTTTGGTTCAAGGGAAGGTTCAACAACAAATAATTTATCATGGGAGTGTGTAAATCACCCATATATGTAGTTCCTCTTGGAGATAAAGCACTAGTTTTCCTAACCCAATGCCACATCTGGTGTTTCAACAACCCCTCAAGTACTCGGGTGTCTCTAACTCCTGGTCAATACGTTCATTAGTTTGTAAGATTCCCAGTGGGTTCAACAACCCTTAAGAAAGCCACATATAGTGGGTTCAATAGCCTCAAGGCAAGTCACTTACTCTATAATTTATGTTATCTCATACAACAAGCCACACACACTGGGTTCAATAGATATGCTACTATGGAGGGAACTCTTTCTATAAAAAACAAAACTTCATCTGAGCAAATCAAAAACAAAAAACTAAACTCCATTCCCCTATACATCCCTCCCTTAAATAATTACATTTCATGCTTCTTCTCTAATTACATTGCTTGTCCCTTCAGGCTATGTACCATCGTGACTCTTCTGGGCATGAATATACTTGCCTATTTGGGATACGTAGAGGGAATTTTGTTCATTTACTCCAACCACTAAAAGTTGTGTTCCACCGCCTCTATCTGCCAACATGGCTAGACTTCATTAAATTCGACTCTCTCTCTCTCTCTATTATAAATATTCTCAGAGGGTTACATATGGTTCCAAACCACTCCTTTTTTGGTTGAATTCATTTTCAAACAATCCATTTAAAGACACAACACCTACCACTTATATGAACATGTTTCCTCAAGCAATTATCCTTCCTCCAACTTTGGAATTTGTGTCCCAATTTCTCAGGTATTTTTAATTTGACAAAAATATAGATAATAATTACAACATGGGGGAATTTTCCAAGGATTTCACGAACCCCTTCCCCCTGGAGGAACACTGTCCTCGGTGTTCTATAACCGAACACAAAACAAAACAGGCCTTAAGCCAAAACAAAATTTATCTTGAGCTTTATAAACACGACTTTGTACAATTTATTTCTTCAGTAAACAAAAAATGATATGTTGCCCACATCTGATCAGTCATTTCCCATGTAGCCTCATTGGGCCCAAAGTGCCTCCATTTCACCTTTATTTTTTTTGTTACTTTAATTTGGAGTGTGAGTTGCCTCTGTTCCAAGATGCATAGATTTTTTTACTAGAATTTTCCCTTTGGTTCTTCCTATAACACATACCAGTTAGTCACATGATTAGAATCTGACACATATTTTAAGCAAAGAAACATGGAAAACATCGTGAAATTTTACTGATGGAGGCAAGCCTAGCCTATAGGCTACTGACCCTCTTCTTTCAAGCACTTCAATTGGTGCCAGCTTGGCACATGACCCAAATTCCAAGGAGCTTTTCTTGGGTCTATCTAATAGGTATACATGCTCTCCAACTTTGAACTCTTTATGTGTCATATGTTGGTCTACATATCATTTATATCAATTTTATGCCACTTTTAAAATCCTTCTAATAGTTCCCATTTCTTTCTCCATTTCTTTTAACATATCAGGCCCAATGAGGACCATATTCACTATATCACTCCAACTAATAGGAGTGTTGCAACTCCTCTGATACACTGCTTCAAATGGGACCATCTTCATATATTCTTGGTACGCATTATTGTATGTGAAATCTACAAGTGCAAGGTATTTTTACCATTTATTTGGTTGGTGCATCACATACATCCTCAACATGTCCTGGAGAATCCTATTTGTTCTATTTATTTTCCCATCCTTCTATGGATGATAATTTGTACTGAAAGCCAATTTTGTCCCTAAGTTGGAAAATAGTTCCTTCCAAAACCTTGAAGTGAAATTGGAATCTCTATATAAGATGATCTTCTTGGAAACTCCATGCAATATTATGATTTCCTTTATGAATACTTGAGCCACCTCACTAGCTGAGTTTGTATACTTAACAACTACAAAATGAGCCACCTTGCTCAACTTTTCAGCTATGACCACGATTTCATCATGTTGTTTGAAAGTCCTTGGAAACCCTAAAATAAAGTCCATGGAAATTACCTCCCATATCCATTCTAGAATGGGAATAGGTTGTAGTAAACTGGATATATGCTTACATTCGACTTTCACTTGTTGGCATTCTATGAATTTAGAAATAAAATCAACCACCTCTGTTTTCAAATAAGGCCAATAGTAGAATTTATTTATGGTTGTTAGGGTATTTTACTAACCTGAGTCACTAGAATATGGCTTTACATGGAATTATTTTAATATAAGTTTCTTTAGGATATCTTCATCCAACACATAAATTATGTTTTTGAATTGAATCAGCCCATACTTTGTGAGGAAATTTTCTTTGTCCTTTTTAGCCTTGGGTTGTTCTTGTAGCTTTTCTTTTAATTTCATCATGTTACCTAGTAGCTTCAATCCTTTCCTTGAGGTTGGTCCCATAATAACTTATGGCTAATATATGGCACATTTGCACCCTTCTCTTGAGTGCATCAACCACTTGACTCTGTTTTCCCTTAATGTACTTAATCTCGAAATCAAATTCACCGATCATGCCCAACCATCTAGATTTATTGACATTTAGGCTGATAAAAAAGATACTTCATCCCTCCATAATCAATCATTAGAGTGAATCTTAGACCAAGTAGGTAGTGCCTCCACATTTTTAACGCATGGATGATGGTAGACAACTTGTAACAATCCCGAGTTAATTTTCCATGTAAATAAAAATAAGACCAAGGTCATGGGACACATATTCCAAGTTGAATGGTGGGGAAAACATCACATTAGGGGTCACTTATTGTTTATTTATGGCTAAGGAAATTGGAAAATGCAAGAGGCATTAATTGGCATATTATTTATGAAATAAAGGAAAATGGGAGAAAAGGAAGGTGAAGAGACACATATTTGCATGCTAAGGAAATTAGAAGGAAAATGAAGAAAGAAGAGACACCAATAATAAAAATGAACCTGAGAATCAGTTGAATTTTTTTTCTCATTTTTTGATCAAGTTTAGCAAAGGAAATAAAACAAGCACTTGAACAAGCAAGCAAAGGAAGGAAAGGGGAAGCAAAGGAAATAAAGGATAAGGTTGGATCGATAGCTTCAACATGAAGATCTTGCAGGTAATAGGTTGCCTGTGTGATTTCGTAAATGAGGTGTGAATGCATGGTACATGCATTCAATTATTTGGTTCATTTTATATCATTGGCATGGATTTTTCCTGGTTTGACAATGGTTTTAGCCCCGCCTTACCATTTTATGGATAGCCATGATGTGATGGGGTTCATTCCTCATTGAGCTTTGGACAGTGGAAAGGTTTTAGAACCAAGTGATTTGGTATCAGGAAAATTCCCAAGGGTTTGGGGTGGATATGGTTTTCTTCAGGAAGCCCTCGACAGGTGGGTGGAGATAGGAAAATTTCTCAAGGTATGGTGAAGAAATTTTGAGGCATACAAGCTCAGTTTGGTTTTGTGATCTCTTGACCGGTTTTGGTGAGTTCATGGTAGTTTGAGGGTGGAGGTGGTTTAACCTGTGGATTACCTTGGTTTATTATGTATTGGTTAATCCCATGACATCCCACATTCATGATTGGAATATAGCATGGGAGTGATTGGCTGAAAGAAATATTTGGTTCAACTCAATATATGGTCGGGTGGTAGATGGAAGTCCCTGACTTGGTTGGATTTTTCATATGATAATACGAGTTATTTTCCTATTGTGTTTCATGACCATTATACTAGTTATTATGTGGCTTGATATTTTTTCTGTCCTGGTTAATATTCTGATTATAACATGGTTCTATAACATGTTCTAGATATGGCTCTTGGAATGATTTGATTAGTTTATGAATTGTTAATGAATGCATGGACTAAAAAGTGTGGTTGCAACTACTGGAGAGGGAATCCTTCTCGGTGATTCAAAACTAAATAAGAAATATTTATACTCAGATATGCATTCATGACCTGTAGATTACATGTTTACCATGTGTTTGACGAAATGTCTAATATGTTCTAGTCATAATAGGTCAAGTTTCTAACTCAATATTGTATGTTTAGCCTTATCGTTATGTCATTTATTACTTTGAGAAATCTCAGGTAGTTCTAGGCAGTGGTATGGAGGTTGGCCTGGAATTGTGGCTTAGATATTGGGACCACACCCTCTGAACTGGGAAACTTGGGTCACAACTGCATGGAGGTAGTGTTGTGCATGTGGTTGGAAGCCTATAACTGCATGGAGGCCTTTTCATGCATGCGGTTGGGGGTGAAGTTGTGAGAAAAGGAACCCCATCTCATGGTTATTCACTTGGGGTGGTCCTTTTTCCCCCTAAGTGTCTTGTAGCACTGAGGGATTTTATGAGTTTTCAGTTAGTCATCAATTTGTTAGCCCCACTTCCATAACTAGAGCTTGGAGGTCGGGTCATGTCATAGTGGCACTCTGCTTCACATTTACCTGGAGGGCTTGTAAAAGCAAGTAAATGTAGGGAGGGTATTGTTACAGATTGGTATCAGAGATTCCAGGATCAAACACTTGGATGGGCTAAATGTATATGGTTATGCATTCATAGTAAGTCAGACATGCATCGTGGTGGTCATTTTTCAGTTTGTGTCATCGTGATATTGTTGGTATGTTATAATATTGATATGTTGGCTGAGATGGAGCAACAGATGCAGATTATTAGAGTGAGGTTGCAGCCTACACCTCAGGGTAAGAGAAGATCGTCATACAGGTATTATATGTTGACATGTAGGTATGATAGTTAATTGTTGTTATATGCATTCTTATCATTCTATTGTTGTTGTGGTTACATGCATGATATATACTAGTTGCTTAGTGTGGTCATATGCACCTGTGTCGGTTAGTCATGCATGGTAGTTAACTTGTTTTTATATGCATTGCAATCATACACATGATGATTATGGTCATTGCGACTAAGATATTGATGTTATATGTATCGTGCTAATATGGATTGGATTGTGCGGATTGTTATGGTTATGATATTTAGGTATGAGTCGATATACTTGTGATATTGTGTCGTACTAATTTGGAGTGACTTATCCAGATGTGATATCCTCACCTGAGATACATTGAGGTATGAGTTTGGTTATGTCATTTATTTGGTTTATCTACCATGGCATGCTTACTAGTTGTTTGAATGTTTGATTAATTGCATGATATGAGTATGTGTATATAAGATTGCTTGAAGGAATGATCTTGTTTTAAGACATTTGTACTAACAAAATATGTGCTGAGACAACTGATATGCACTTGAGTGTAAGTGGGTGATAGTTGCAGTATTATGACTATGACTATGAGTTAATTATGACATGGTCATTAGTCTTTGTAAAGTATGATTTCAAATTAATAGACACAATGTCTTGATATTTGGAACATGCAACTGACACATGTGAATAGTTGCAGGGCAACATGCTTGGTATTAGCATGACAAGGTAACAATTGATTTTCTTATATAAGTAACAGTTGGGTGATGTGATAGCACATGATAAGACTCAATTGAAGCAAGTAAAAATTTAAAAGAAAGGAATTGGGTGAGAATTCCTTTAGTTATCTTTGGAAACCACAATTCCAAATGAATGAGTGCTTTGCATGAATACAGGAATTATTCTTAACCTTGATGTTGTCTAACACTATGTGGATATGTATTAGATTCACGAACATGTATTTGACATGTATAACAACTAGTGTCCAGTTATGGTTGGATTCATCAAGGAATTGGAGCCCCCTGAGAGATGATATATGTACGTGTTCAATTACAGGTCAACGTGTTGGGTACAACAAGGTAAGGTAACTGGTATGATGTTATATTTATTTATGCACTGAAATTTATGTATTTATGGAAGTATGATACAGGGGATTGTATGGAAAAAGAAATTTCCATGAAATATTGAAGAAGGCTTAAGTCGAGCTTTCCCTTGGAGGCATTAGGAACCCATGGGGATTGAGTCATGGTGTATGTTGAAATATTTGTGCTTTCGGTGCTTTTTGATTTGTTTGCACTTGAATTGCAGTTTCGTTTATTTCTGGTGCATGGCCATGCCATTTTGTGTGTGGTGTCATATTGCTATTGGTTTTCCATGGTTTTCTTCTTGTTTGTTTCTTGTTCTTGCCTTTTATATTTTAAGGGTCTTGGGAATTAGTTGGGGTAACAGGAAATTTAATGGAGCACAGGGGGAGCTTAATGAAGCCTAAAAGGTAATGTAAGACCCAGACGAGGCTCGATGCATGAGTAAAGGGCAGCTGAAGGCAAGAATATGACAACTAATTAGATTGGTTAGGTCCATTAGGATAAATGGACAATGGAAAGATAATAATGATAAAGGTAATAGGAAAGGTAAAGTAAATGGATTTGAGGCGTAAGATGCTCTCGCTATGTTGGGAAACTATTATCTTAATAATATATGTTAGTATGAATAAAGGGAGTTCTCTTAACCTTGACTTTATGACATTTGGTAATTGTGTTGTTATTAAGGATGCTGTTGATGTTTATATATGTATATGTATATACAATCTTTTTTATAGGGTCAGTGGATAATGGTTGATTTAGATGTAATTTTTATATGTATATATGTATGTGTGTATGTTGGTGTTCAAAGATGTTATGTGATTATTAGAGAAGGAATGATTTCTTATGCAATTGAACTGCATGAAGAGGTTCTTGGTCTTACGAGGAATCAAGTGGGAAGAGTAGTCCTCATAGATCTATGAGTTCAGTATCATGTGGATATGAATTGATATTATGTGTTTATATTATGCCTAAGTTTATGTTATGGAAAGGCTATGCTGAGGGGCACTTCAGTGGAATGAAAGTAGTGAGATCTACGACATGTTGGAACAAACACGAATAGTGGAAAGACACTAGAAGCAAGGTTGCTTGGTAGAGTTAGTGTGGTCTCTGGATGTGTAGTACTACTGTTGTTTATTTGTTGTACACGTTGTACCTGTGATTTTTGTATACATGTGGTGTTGTGTGTATGTTGTACATGTGGTGTTATGTGTACACCGATAAAGGGGAAGTATGTACATGTGATGTAGTGTGAATGTTGTACATGTGGTGTTGTGTGCATGTTGTACATGTGGTGGTGTATGCATGTGGCATTGTGTACACATCGTGCAGGTGGTGTTGTGTACACGTTGTGAAGGTGGTCCCATGTACATGTAGTGTTGTGTGCATGTTGTACATGTGGTGTTGTGTGCACGTTGTGGAGGTGGTGCTATGTACATGTGGTGTTGTGTACACATCGTGCAGGTAGTGTTGTGTACATGTGGTGTTGTGTAAATGTTGTGCAAGTGGTGTTGTGTACATGTGGTATTGTGCACATGTCGTACATGTTGTGTTGTGTATATGTGGTATTGTGTTATGGGTATTGTGTAGTCATTATGTTGTGACATGTGTATCCATTATATTGTACGGTGTGTATGTATATGTATTATGTTGTACACTGGGTGTAAGTGTATGTGTTGTGTTGTACACTGAGTGTAGGTGTATGTGTGGTGTTGCACACCGAGTGTAGGTGTATTTGTTGTCTTTTACACCGGGTGTACGTGTACGTGTTGTGTTGTATACTGTGTATGTGTATGTGTTGTTCAATGTGGTGGGACATGCTAGTATGGGATTTTCTGGGCCGTTGTTGTTGATATTGAGGGTTGAGGAAATTTAGTCATTAGATTCCCTTATTGATGAGATTGAGGCGGTCTAGTATATGAATTCTCTTGTTGTTGATATTTAGGGTAGAGGCTATTTAGTCTCTGGATGCCCCTGTTGTTGATATTGAGGGTTGAGGCAGTGTAGTCTCGGGATACCCTTGTTGTTGATATTGAGGGAAGAGGCAATATAGTCTATGGATTCCCTTGTTAATTTGAAGAGAAGGCACTTGGTTCTTTCGGGGTTTGGAAACTGATCTAGGGTGTGTACATGATTAAACAAAAGAGAAGGCATTGGGTGCTTACCGGGTTTGGAAACTGATCTAGTGTGTGTATAAGATTGAAGAAATGAGAAGGCACTTGGTGCTTGCTGGGTTTGGAAACCAATTCAGTTTGTGTATGGAAAGGACAAAGAACAAAGGCATAAGTAAAGAACCATATGAAAGATAAGTATCAACATTTTATTTCAATTTTTAATTATGCATGTGATCTATGATTCTGATTTATGATGGTTGTGTTTTGAGCTAACCGAATGTGATATGTTTATACATGATGATTTGACCGAAGAGCTAGTTTGACTTGTTGTGAAAAGAAGTAAAAATTATTGCAAGTGTACCTTATTGATAGGACATTAATGAGTTATGATTTGAATTTATTTCAATTCCTTTTTAGTCTAATGGAAATTATGTTCTTAGTACATTAAATCAGGGAAATGCCTTGTTTGGGTGGTTGAAATTGACTGCAAGAACTAGCAGCAGTGGTAAAAGGAATTAGAACAAGAAACAATATGCTAGCAAAGCACTTTAGGAGAAGGATTGTAACAACCCCTGGTTAATTTCCTATGTAAATAAAAATAAGACCAAGGTCATGGGACATGTATTCCAAGTTGAATGTTGGGTAAAACATAGTGATGCATATCACTGGTGATAAATTAATGGCTATGGAAATTGGCAAAGGAAAAGTGGCAATAATTGACATTTATTTATGAAATAAAGGAAAATAGGAGAAAAGGGAGATGAAAGGTCACAAATTTGCATGAGGAGGAAATTGAAGGAAAAATGAAGGAAAATGAAGAAAATAGAGGCCTTAATGATAAAAAGGCTTATGAGGATCAATTTATAGTATTTTGTCAGTTCAATTTTTGGAGCTCTCTTCTATTCACTCATTCTCTCATACTCTTGCACACTTAGAGTATTCTTGGAGAATGGTTGGAGAACTCTAGTATTCACTTGGATTTGGAGAAAGAAGGCAAAGGAAAACAAGAAAGCACAAGGGAATAGGTGGATCAACAAATACAGTTGGATTACTTGCAGGTAACATGTTACATGTGTGATTTATTTGTTGATTTATGAATGTATGGTATATGCATGTGATTTTTCATTTATGTGTTGTCATTGGCATGGAGGATTACCTGGATTGACATTGGTTTTAGCCTTGCCTTTCCATTTCCTAGATAACCATGGTGTTGTGGTTTTTTCCACTTGATTTTTTTCTAGTTGGTGCTCATAATTACTTATGGTTGTGGGTTGGAACAAACGCTCTAGAAGCCTTGAAAACACTTGGGTGAGTTATTGGCCTTGGAGCCTAGGTTGGGACAAACACTCCGGATCCCTTAGTGGGTTAAGTTACTAGTCCCTGGAGCCCGATTGGAAAAACAATCTGGAGCCCTAAAAAGTTGTGGGTTGAGTTACTATTTCCTGGGGCCCTCAGAAGCATGGGTAGAGACCTATCTGGTTGGTGTTAGTGATGTCTTATCATGAGGTGGAATCACTAGTTGAGGGTTGAGGTGGTTTTTCCTTTGGAATCCCTGGTTTGGTTTTGTTTGTTTTATTCCATGATATCCCACATTCATGCTTGGAATATGACGCGAGGGTCATTGGTTAAAAGAGAGATTTGGTTCAGCCCAATCTATGGTCGGGTGGTACATGGAAGTCCCTTAATTTGTTGGTATTTTCATGTGTTAATAAGATTTATTCTTCTATTGTGATTCATGTATATTTGTAGTGATTTTGTTGGCGATATTATGGCAGACTTTCCATGGTTTATATGTTGGTTATTTTCTCGTTATATGATGTGTATATTCTATGGCTCTTATCATGAATTGTCTAGCTATTAATCAGTTGATGAATGTATGGAATAATAAGTGTTGTTGCAACTATGTGGAGATGGAATATGGCCTTATTAGTGATTCTCAAATTAATCTCAGACTTTTATCATCAAATATGCATTCATGACCTATAGCTTACATGTTTTCCATTTGGTTGATGAAATGGCTAGTTTGTTTTGGTCAGTTTAGGTTAAGTTTATGACTCAAGTTTGTATGTTTAGACTTGTTGTCATGTCATTTATGATTATGATGTCTTAGGCAGTTCTAGGAAGTGGTTTGGAGGCTGGCCTTGAATTGTGGCTCAAATCTCGAGACTGTACCCTCTGAACTAGATATTTTGGGTCACAACCACAGTTAGGAAGTGTTGTGCATGCGGTTGGAGGCCTTCAACCACACTCAAGCCTTGTCATGCATGTTGTTGGGAGACTCTTTTGTTGAAAAGGAGCCATAAATCAGGGTTTGGTCACCTAGGGTGGTTGTTTTACCGTGAGTGTCATGTACCCTTGAGTGTTGTTGTGAGTTGTCAGTTTGTGGTCAATTTGCAGGCCCCACTTCCTTAACAGGAGTTAGGAGGTCCAATCATGTCATGGTAACTCTTTGTCTCAAGTTTACCCTATAAGGATGATGAAATTAGGCAAATGTGGGAGGGGAAGTTATAGGGTGGTATCAAAGCTCTCATGTTCAAACAGTTGGATTGGATGGGAAAAATGTGTTTTTCATGCATGCATGTGAATCGTCTATCTGTTGCTATGATTTGTGATAGTCATTGTTGCATTAGTTTCATCACGTAGAGGTTGATGATGTTGATGTTGAGATGATTTATATGTTGATTTCATTATATATACATATGTTTTTCTAATCCAGATTGATTGTGCAGACGAGATAACCTCCCCTAAACTTCACCGAGGTATGTGGATTATGTTTATATTTGATTTATCTGACATGGTATGTTTACAGGAAGTAAAATATCAGAGATGAAAAGAAAAATGGTGGAATAAAGTTCAAGTGATTCTGCCTATAGATTAGATGAACAACATGGCAATGAGTACTCCCCTGACATAGCAAATACATTGAAAAGTTTGAAAGAAGAAACCAGAAGTTGTAAGGTGGATAGTGACAGAATAATTCAGTCACAAGAAAGACTTGCTAGGACACAAGAAAAGAAAGCAGAGGATAATGCAGTCATCCTTCAGAGTCTATCATATTTTCAGATACATGGAATGCTTAGGATCATTCATGGATAGGAGGAAAGGAAAAATGGGGCATGTGGAAACAAGTCTCAATCAGGATAAAAGTTTGACAAGGATGACACGGTCAGAGATGGTAGTTCTTGGATACACCTGACAAAAGGGGTAATGATCATGGGTTCTATTTTAGTTCTAGCTCATAGAGATAACATCATCATCACTGCCACCATTTGTATAGGAGGAGTGAGAAGTAGTACTTTCCAGATGAGTTCAAGAAAGAAAAACTTCCTAAATTTGATGGAGAAATGAAGAAGTCACAAGATGCAAAATCTTGGTTTATTGGAATGAATAAGTTTTCCAGATTGCATAATTATTTAGAAAATATGAAAGCCAAGATAACTACTTTCAATCTTAAAGGAAAAGAATACATTTGGTGGGAATATGTGAAGAATTTTAGAGGCATTCGAGAAGAGAATCTAACTTGGAGTGAGTTCGAGAGACTTTTCAGGAAGAAGTATCTATCTGAAATATACTATGATGACAGAGAAAAGGAGTTCTATGAGTTGAAGATGGGATCTATGACCGATGAGGAGTATACTAACAAATTCTTGGATTTTTTGAGATATGTGCCTTAGTTTAAGGAGGAGAAATAAAATATTTAGAGATTCACCAATGGGTTGTCGGTATCATTCAAAGACAAGATTGAGTTTAATGAGCCTAGATCATTGGATGAATCCATCAGAAATTTGAAGCACTGTTATGAGAAATCGAAGTGTAAGACTGACTCTAAGCAAGATTAGAAAGGTAATGAGACGAATAAAGGAAATTGGGCTAAGAAAAGAGGAAAACTTTAGGATACCGATGACAAGAAGAATGCAACATTGTACAATAAATTCAATACAATTGACATAGGACATGGATTCCATTCTGAGGAGTAGAACAAGTGTGATGTAAATAAGCCTTTGAATTGTTGGAATTTTGGCAAGGATCATCGTAGGAGAGATTGTCCACAACATCATGGTGGTATACCATTGATTTATAGTGCTCAAGAGGCAGAGACAGTGGGGGATGTTAGATAGAGTATTCCTCAGATTTATGCAGCATTGGAAAATAGACAAGATGATCATCAGTCATCTATTATCGAGATGGAAGGTAAGCTTTGTGATCAAGTTTTTTCTATTTTAATTGAATATGGATCTAACTATAGATATATCAATCCTGACTTGGTGGATAAGTGTTGCTTGAATAAATAAATGCATGCAAAAACTTGGTTGGTACAGTTGGATACAAGTACTAATAAAATAGTTCATTATTGGGTAAGATATTGTGCATTTGAGCTTAACGATATGTCTACGTCAACACATCTAAATGTGCTTTTGTTGTGATCATACAATATGTTTTTGAGTATGCATTGGTTGTAAATTCACAGGACTAAGGTATATTTCTATGATAAGGCTATTAAGTGCTTGGATGATGATGGAGAGAGGGAAATCTTGTAGGGTAAGAATAAGCCTACATCAATGAGAATGGTTACAACTATGTAGGAAAAGTGTAGTAGCAGGAAAGGTTGTGTCTTGTTTACAATTCATATTTCCAGTGAAAAAGGGAAGGATGTTGAGGATGTTGAAGTCTTGAAGAGGTATTCGATTTTACAGCAGTTTCAAGATGTATTTCCAATAGATATTTGAGAGTTACCACCTTATGGGGAAGTGGAAATTTCTATTGAGTTGGTACCATGAGCATCACCAACAACAAAGGAACCTTACAGGATGATCACTCGAGAGTTAGTGGAATTTAAGTTCAAGCTTAAGGAAATGCTTAACAAGGGATACATTAGGCCAAGTGTGTCACCTTGTGGTGCACCCATATTATTTATGAAGAAGAAGGATGGTACTCTCAGGGCATGTATTGATTACCGGAAGTTGAACAAGGTGACGATTAACAACATGTACCCTTTGTCATGGATTGATAATTTATTTTATCAATTTAAGGGAGAAATTGTGTTCTCGAAGATTGATTTGAGATCATGATATCATTAGGTACGCATCAAAGAATAGGACATCTACAAGTCTGCTTTCTGGATGAAATGTTGATATATTCTAATATTGAGGAAGAGCATGCAAAACACTTAACACTAACGTGGATATTGCTAAGAGATCATCAATTTTTTGCCAAGCTTCGTAAGTGCGGTTTCTTTTAGACAAAGGTACATTACTTGGGACATGTTGTTTCCAAGGAAGGTATAGCAGTGGACCCAGAAAATATTAGAGTTATCATGGAGAGGGAAACTCCTAGGAGTTCAGATCATTTATGGGACTAGAGGGTTATTATAGGAGTTTCATCAAGAACTTATCACTAATTTCCTATCATATGTTCAACTAGTTTTGATCAGTTGAATCAATTGCTTACAAATGCTCTAGTTCTAAAGATTGTCGATCCAGATAAAGAGTTTGTGGTCTGTACAAATTCTTGCAAAAGGGGACTTGGTGGATTTCTGATGCAAGAAGGATATGTGGTATGCTATGAGTCAAGGAAATTGAATGAGAACGAGTAGAACTATGTGACTCATGATCTTGAGTTGGCAATGATCATCCATGCCTTGAAGATGTGGAGACACTATCTTATTGGCAAGAGGTTCATCTTGATGAGCGATCACAGTAGGCTGAGGTACTTGTTTGACCAAATATTGTGCTACTCAACAACCTCCCCATTTAGTATCTGATAGAGTTAATAAATGGGGACCCTTTAAAATTTTTAGAACAAAATCCTAAAAATCCTTTAGTTTTGACAAAATAAGATAGAGTCTTTCAAATACGCTCATATAGAGAATTTTAGCCTTTTTGGTTATTTCTTAAAGCCTTCTTATATACCTTGAAAAATGATATCACAAAAAAATATATCAAACTTAGTGAAAATATAAAATCTCTGATGAAAACACCACGATGAAACAATTTCCGTTATAAGGATTTATATAAATTTTTTGAGTTTTAAAAGGCATTTAAGTGAATCAAAGCGATTGTAACAAAATGTTATAGGATCTAGTCCCCAATATGGTTGCCTTATGTTATCGGAGTTTCAGTATCGATAATTTCAAAACAAGTACCATAATAAAATGCCATTAGCCGATCCCCGATACCCTCATCAAGCCTATCAGGGGAATTTTGAGGTCTAAAATGGGCCTCCTAAGAAAAATGTACAACCAAAATAAAACTACTTTTTCAACTCATATTTTCAACTTATCTTCCTAACGGTTTACTCAAATTCCGAGTGGGAGGACTCTGTTGGATGAAAAATTTAATTCCTCATCCAAGGAGTACCCATGTTGCATACTTTTGATGGAGCCTGCTACACGAAAAATTAGAAATACATGAAAATCGTGATTGCAATCACATTTTTCATGTATTTCTCATTCTTCGTGTAACAGAGTCCATCAAAAGTATGCAACATGGGTACTCCTTGGATGGGGAATTAAATTCTTCATCCAATGAGTATTCCTGCTCAAAATTTGAGTGAAACCTTAGGGAGATAAGTTCAAAATACGAGTTGAAAGAGTAGCTTCTTCTTTTTTCCCTCTAAACTTTGATGATGTAATCAAATCTTATTTTATTATTTCCACTATTATTTTATAATTTCCTTAGGAGGCCTATTTAAGACCTCAAAATTCCCCTAATTAGTAGGTCCTAGCTAGGCTTTCTCCTTTGCCTTCTGATGTTTGATCTATCTATTTCCTTTTAAATCAAATTCCGCATATTTCATATTGCAATTTCTTATTCATGTGACTTCTACAATCCCCAATGCTGAAACATTGATAAGAAAACATTCGATAAACCCTTCATTCATATTTTAGACCGTTATAAGGGTTAAGGTTGATCAGAACAAATAATTTCGAAAAGTTTTAGAATGTCAATATTAGGGATTTCGCCGATAACAAACTATCGATACACTAATATTCGTGGAGGCCACGTGAACAAAAGTTTAAGCATTAATGGCCATTATGTGTGATTTATGGTTTCGAAATTTGAAATGATTTGTTATAATGCCAAAGCATTCACTCATTAAAACATGGATTGATATGAAAATATTGTTTGCCTTAACAAATTATTGTCGCTCACTCTTATTTCTCCTTTTAACATGAAAATTATGACAAACAACAATCATAGGAGATTCTTAAAGCTATCAAAGCCAAGAAAAAGACCGCAACTTAACCACAATTAGTTTCACCTCCAGTAGAAATTTCTGAAATGTCACTACTATTCTTGGACATTACATGCATGCCAGACACATGGTCATCCTCTTGGGAGGTTGAAGATGAGAACCCAAGAGTGGTTGAGAGGGAGGATGCTACACCAGATGATACAAATCTAGTTTCTAAGTCTAAATGGAGCGATACAACTAATTCCTTTTTACACAAAATTGCAGCTTGCCCCAAAATATTGCCCTACACAGATATGGTGAGATGGGTCATCGACCAGTTGAATATTGCAGATAGAGATTTCCTGACTCCAAGGTATACAGTTATTGGGACTTTCAAGCCCTAATATTTAAAATGTATCACTTGCCTCTTCCGTAGAAGAAGTACGACACACAATTTGTATAGGAATTTATGAAGGAGAACCAAAACCTGAAAGAACTTATCAGAAAATGGAGAAGGGACCCAAACAAACACAAACATGAGGGCAAGGGTATGTATTCATTGGCTTCTATAGCTGGAACTTTTTCTCATATCGTTGTTATGATATGCCATTTATACGGTTATCCTAATACACACAAGTTTTTTGAGGAATGGGTACCATTTATTTAAATTTCTTCAGATGGCTATATTATGGATTGGGCCAATATATTTTCCAATAATTTAACTTCTCATATTCTAAGTTATAAGCAAAGCGTAGTTTTACTGATAGAATTATTCCCCCATTCTTCATGAGTGCCTATATAATGGATGCTATCTGTTTTACATATGATTTCCCATCCATGGGATGGAAATGAAAAATTCAAGACCCAACCCCTATTCATATCTATCATGATATCTTGTGCGAATCCAAATTTAATTCTCATTTTTATAATATTTTTCATGGAATCATGCTCCCTATTCATCAAGAGGTTTTCAACAAAAAAGCGCTTAGACTCTCTACAAAGGCCAATAATGATTTGATGTCAATAAGAAGGTGGTTCGGGGAGGAATCATTTAATTATGTTTGTATTTCTAGCAGTATTTCCAATCCACATGTTTTACCCCTTTTTGTACATGATAAGCTATTGGCCAGGGAAATTTCATATCAGATATTTGGGCATGGTTTAACTAAAATACTGAAATACGCCAAGAAAACCATATGGCCTTCCTTTCCTATTTCTTGTGGTATTTATGCATTAGACAATATCAAGCATTCTATTCTTGAAGTTGATCAAATAAAAACTTTGAAATTCCCAACTATCCCAAATCGACAATATGATCCTAATGGGGTTGCTAAAGATGTCACATCATAAGATAAGATCATGAAATGTACAAGAGAGCCTAATAAATTTGACGATTTGTTCGAGATGGTTCCTGATTATCCCAAGGTTGAAAGAGCAACAGTAGAGCGAATTAGTCTTCAGGAATTGATTGAATTTATTCAATACCGTAGTCAACAATTAGCACATTTACCAATGGATTTGTTGAGAATTCCTCAACAAAACACTAAACCTCCAAAAGCATCGTCTTCTTTAGTCAATGATTCAATGGTTTCCCAAATCTCATAAATATCTACTTCGATTATTCATGTTATCACCAAATTGAGGTTGATGGGCTGCTTCAACAGTCAATTCAGAGTAACTGTTTCAAACCACTTTTGGTTGGAACTTATCCTTTCCAACCTAAGAGGGCTCTCTCAAGGAAATGTATGATATTCAATAGAAAATGCTTGGAAACAAATATGGCTAAATATTGAATGTGTTTTGAATGTTTTTAATGCAGGTGAAAGATGTGAATAAATAGTTACCATTGGGCATGGAGTCAGAGGGAATGCAATTACATGAAAAAACATGAAACATGGAAGTTGAGGCATGTGTGCACTCTCATCAAAACATAACTTGAACAGTAAACCATATGCATACAGGAAATTGGAGCATGCTTAACCATGGATTCCAAGTGTTTACTCATAAATAAAACTGAAGAAACATCAACTAGATAGATAAGACAAACATATATGAGAGCACATGATGAATCTCAGGTTTGAGTGAATCTTTCTACAACTGTATATTACTGACTGAAAAAATATTACAAAAGTAGCTTGTAGCATGACATCAATCAACCTACTCTAATCCACTCATATTCCTATTTATAGAGAGAGGGATCATACAAATGGTTTTCCACCTTAGCTAGCTTTTAATTCCTACCTAAGAGACAAATTCAAATAGGATTACATCACTTGGAGACTTCCTAGGGATATTTTCTGTTTGGTAGAGTTTGAATACAAAAATGACGCTTCTTTCATTAAATAACTCAAAAAATATATTTAATAACCCTTATAAATTGCAACCAACTAATTTGATGAGTGTAATAGACTGATGATATGTCTATATGCCACGTGGATGCTGAGCTGGACCTCTTCCAAGTCGAAATTTACAAATTTTACACAAATCTAGTTCGTGAAAATTTTGAAAAATATGCCTCAAAGATGAGTTCATAATTTCCAAACCATGATGGCTTAGCAGAAACTGACAGAGGTTTTTTCACATGGGCTTGTTCTAAAGAAAAACCTCCTTCATATTTCCAAAATGATTTTTCATTTGGTCATAAATTGAATTTTAAGTTTACTTCTAAAACAATAATGTACAGGAAATTTGAGGAGAGTTCGCAACATTTTCATTTCACCACCTTTTGCATAAAAATTGACATTTTTGACTGTTGGAGGGTATACCTTGGATATAATAAGCTAAATACATGCCTCTATCACCCTCTTCCATGTATTTTTTGAAGGATTTTTAGCTTAAGGAAACCTACAACGATTTCGTAGCGAAAACTCAGCCTCAAGCCTAGAGCACACTACGAACTCAACTAGTTTGGCATATTTTTTTTGTAATTTCTTCTTCTTTTCCCAAAAATCATCTTTTCAGCCTGAATATGTCTTGTGGTTATAGCTTATGACAAAAAGTGACAAAAAATGTGTGGCTTACCATGTCTAACATAAACATCTTGCATAATCACTTTACGACCCTTTTTCTTTAATTCAGCTTGTAGCATCTCTATCGAACCAAACTGACATGTTGAGGTGTTGAACATTGATACACTGGAGTTAAGACCTTGAAAGACTTAAGGTTGAGATGGTGATCTTTCCAATTGATGAGTTGGCATGCTTTGTTTCCTTGATGAGTTGTCATACACATGAAGTTTGATAGTTGAGCTGCCCCCTTAAACAAATGGACCAATGAAATTTCTTGAACTCATTTGATGATTCAGTTAACTCCTTAATGCGTTGAATGCCTCAAAAATATCACAAACTCATAAGGCTAGAAAAACAGAGTATTAGGCAAGTTCGTAGCGAATTCTGACTATTTTACACTGATTTCACTATGAACTTGGGTAAAAGTGTCAAATTCACTCTAATGACCAAATTTTCTCATGCATGAGATATTTTTAGATTTTTCTTTGACATTGAATCCTATCACATGAATGATGACAATTAAGACCCCTCACATATGTTCATTTTTTGAAAATTATGAATTCAAAAGACCTTATTCAACTCTAAGTGACTCAACCTACTTAACTTAAGACCAACCAAATTTTATCATGGATAAAAGAAAAAATAAAAAAAATCCAAGAAGAAAGAAAATTAAATGAAATTTTAGAACGATTCAGTCAAGAAATATCAACACCAGAGAAACAAGAGCTAACACTCCAATCCAGAAAGAACCAACACAGATTCCAGTAACTGATGGGATGACCTCGTTTACTGTTGTGGCTCCAAATAAAACCATTATCACTGAATATATGGAAATTATCCCAACATTTCCTACATCGAAAGTAGTTCTAAGGATTGAATAAATTCCTCCTTTAGATTTGTTTTAGAATCCCAAATACAAGGCAATTGTGAGTAGTTAAAGAAAGAAAATAAAGCTAGACCAATCCCATGCATTAGTCCCTTATGAAACTCCTTTTCAAGTTCTCTAGAAAGGAGCTCAATCAATCCCAGATGATGAATTAAAAAATCTCTCGCAGTTTGCAGGGGCTTATGCTAGTGCAACTATTGACAAAGCAACAGAAGTTCAACTACTTCTCATAGAAAAGGAGGAAAATATTGTTCAACTGGAACAAACTCTTCAAAATGAAAAACAAGTGCCAGAACAACAATGGAAAATAAGACTGGATTAATTAAAAAAGAGTTTCAATGATTTGAAACTCCAATATGAATCTAATCTAAAGAATAAAGATGCACAGATACATCAAATGCAAGAAAATATTAATCAGTTGAAAGAAAACCCATGAATCAATGAATTTAAAAAGGAAGCATGAGAACTTAATAAACTCCTTGCTCAACAACATGTTATATTTTGTCAGAAATTGACAATGATTGATGATTTATGTAAATCCAATGATTCCTTTATTAATAAATTTCCTGATCTAGGGACATTTTATGAGGAAGTTGATGAAAATATTTCTGAGCATATAGATTGGCAGTACAATTCATAGGGAAGAGCGACCGATCTTCCCTGGATTGAAGAATCTCAGAAATACATTGTTTTCGGTGACTGGGACATAAATATCAAGCAAGCAGAAATGGATATCATCACAGCCAGAAACCTCATCTCTGATTGCACTGAATACATCAACGAAAACCTATTACAAGCTAATATAATCAAAGAATGCCCATAGGATACATTACTAGATGTCAAATTCTTGAAAAAATATTGGCAGGAATTATCAATGAATAAGGATGAACTTATCAAGAGTTTATCAAAAGTGAACCTCGAGAGCCATTGACAACTTTTGATAAAGCCACATAGTCAATGGATTATGCTGAGGTGTCTCTCTAAATCAACAACTCATCTCCTCCCGACACTCAAAAATGCAGTATTTACAGGGAATATGTGTATGCAACCGATTCATCCCCCCCAATTAAAGCCGACGACATACATATGTGTACTCAGGGAGAAAATGGGAAGTCAGCCTTCAACACAGTCATGATCCTATTGTTACAAAAAAACACATATCTTTATCTTTACTTTATCTTAGCTTAGTTTGTTAGAACTATTTCCAGATATTTATTTTACTTTACTATATTTGTAATATTAATAGACTATAAAACCCTTCTCATGTCTTTAGAGAAGGGATTTTGAGTTTTTGTAAGACAACTTTGAAGTTTGCACTAGTGTTACTTTCGAGTTATCTAATAGAAAATTTGAACCGGAAGCTATATTTTTCATGAGCAGAGTCTTCATGTACCAGGTACTATTATCCTTATATTGTTGCTTTGATTTAATGAGATAGATAGTAAAATTTCTATAAGTTGTTTCATTATATGTATGCTTTAAAAATATAGTCAGACATTGTCATTATTGATGTGTAAGATTGTATCTCTTTAACAAATATATGTGAGATAACGAGATATTTTATGTGATTGGCTTTAATCAACTAATTTAATTAACTATTTAATTAAATTAGTTTACCTTATTTGCTTTCTCTTCGTAAAGTGTTTAATAATCTATATTGTTCTATGCTATAAGAAATATTTCATAAATCACATATAAAGGAATACTATCCCGGGAAATATATAGATTAAGTATGCTTTATTATTATTGTCATTAGTTTTAAATCACTCCGTCACTCTCATTTTATACTTTACATCCATTCACAAGTACATTTTTAAGGGAAGCTAGTCCCATTATCCCTAGTCGGAGCCACCATTCCAAAAGAAAAAGGAGCTACTTTAAGTTCTCTACCGGGTGGTTATCCTCAATGTTGAGGAAAATATTTTTGAGCCTTCAACATTTTTGGTGCTAGAAGGAGAGCCTAAATACTATGAATGGCATCAAGGTTTAATCATAAATCAAAAGGCCATAAGAAGAGTCAATCCCCCTCAAAATATCCTCCAACTTCAAGATCACACCCAAAATCTCCCACTCCTAGATCTGAAGTTGAAACAACCTCAAAATCTCCTAGCACACTCCCTAATTTAGTTGGTAAAACTTCCTCTCCAAAAACGCAATAATCAAATGAATTTCAAACTTCGGTTCAAGCATTGGAAGGAATTTCTATATCAGGAGAAATACCTATTCAGTCTAAAATTTTTGAAGGAAGTGTATAATCATCTTTAGGATTTTCTTATGTATTAACGCGATCTCAGAGTGAAAATATTGGAATTAATCCTTTCAAGTTTCCATTACCCACTCATCAAATAAATATCCTTCAGAAAATCAATCCTCTACTAGTGATATTAATACACCTTCCCCGCCTCACACTCCCATATTCGATCCTTCAAATCCTTCTCTATCTTCTTCTTATCATCCAATAAATCCTTCAATTCACATTCCTCTGACATAAAAAACTAGTGATATCATAGTTAATAGCACTACAGGGGCTACTTCCTCTTCCACTCAATCATCTTAAGCCTCTAGAACAACTGAATCTTCTTCTTCTATTCCTACAAATCCCAGAATGACAAACAAATCATGGACTAACCCAGGGGCAATACAAATGACACCACACTCCATGACTTGCCTAAACATCCATAAAGGTGGTTGCCAAAATATAATCTTTATGATGGGTTGCTTGCTGAGGAACACCTCCATAATTTTATGTTAGATATTAATATTAATGGATTTGTACAAGAATATTCTGTAGTTAGACTATTCCCTTATACTTTCGAAGGATCCGCAGGATCATGGTATTTTTCATTAGCACTAGGATCAATAAATAGTTGGGATACTTTCGAAGAAAAAATTTTAACAAAATTTGGAGATGATCGCACAAAGGCTGCCTTGATCAATGCTTTGTCTTACCTAAAAGTCAATCCAAATGAAAAGATCGAGGATTTCAACTCCAAATTCAATAAATTGTTAAAACAAATCCTTGAAACTTCCAAACTTGGTAATGATGTACAAATTGAATGGTACAAATTTGCTCTTCCTTCGAATATTGCTATATTTGTTGATAGAGCTAACAAGACAACCTTACTTGATAACATGAAAGAATCTATGTATGTAGAAAACAGAATTCTGTCCCTCGAGAAGAAAAATGCCCAGGAAGAAGGGAAAACAAAGAAAGTCAGTTTTAAAGAAGAATCGAAGAAGAAAACTTCTAAAGATCCTTTTGATCTAGAAGGATTACAAAAAGTCCTTAAAACCGTGTCAAATGAAATGGTGGAAATCAATAAATAAGTTGTTGAAACTTATAAGAATCCTTTCAGACCTTTTAGGAAAGCTCAAAATTCACAACCTCAACCTCCAAATATCATATCGAATGCTGAATTTGATCAGGATGAGGATGAGGAAGAATCAACCGTATCTGTTGAAGAATCGTAGGAAGAAGAATTAGTTGAAGGTCATGGATTGTGGGATTTCATTCTTACTACCCTTGAAAATGAAGATGAACAAGAATTCTTACCAGTCATTACAAGGAGTAAAGGGCCCGTAGATTCCCCACGATCAGTTCAAAAACATAAAACTTCTACTCCTACTGCTAAGGACAAAGGTACAACTAAAAAAATCCCTTCTACATCTTCTAATCTAGTTCCATATTCTTTAAATTCTCCATATTCATATAAAACACTCGTTATTTTTCACACCATTGAATATAACATAGTAGAGGATATGAAGAAGGTTAAAGAAAATATTTCCTTATATGAAGTAAGTAAATTAGAACAATAGCATAAATTCTTACTTAAAGAGTTAAATGCAGTACCTTCAACACCTTTGCCTACTGCTGTTACTTCTAAAAAAAAAGGTAAATCTCAACCTGATTCTTCAAATAAAATTGATCCCACCAATGCCATTTTAATTGGAGATAGGTCAAATTCCCATACTCCTCCTTTCCTTTTGACCTTTGAAATTTTTAACAATAATTTTCACAATTGTTTGGTAAACTCTCGCGCATCATCAAATATCACGCCTTATTTATTTTTTCCTAAGCTGAACATAACACCTGACAAGTCTGTCGTCTAAATTGTTCAGTTAGATAGGACAAAAGTCAAAGTATTGGGGGAAATGAATTCTATTCTTATAAGACTGTCTTCTAATTCAAAAGTGTGTCAAATCATTGATATACTTGTTGCTAATATTCCTGATTTCTATGGCTTAATCCTAAGCATAGATTGGTCTGAGAAGCTGAATGGTTATTTCGCTACGAACTGGTCTCATTTATGGCTTTTTTATAATGGTAAACCTAATCAAATTTAGGTTGATCGAGAAAAACACATGAAGCATTCAGTAATCAATCTGGATGAAGACAATGATCCAGTCACTTTCGAAAACAATATCCTTGGAAATTACTTTTCTGAATCCTTATTCGACTATTTTTCCACACAAGAATCTCCTTTGTTAGCCAATTAGGTCACCTCTCAAGTTGAAATTTTTTCACAGACTGATTCATCTAGATGTGTAAATATTGTAGATAAATCTGTAGTTAAATCTTTGTTTTGGATTTTATATTTTGATGGTTCTAAATCCAATGATGGTGCAGGAGAAAACCCGCATTTTAGTAAGTCCTGAAGGATAAAATACTATGTTAGCATGCAGGTTAGAATTTGAATGCACAAACAATATCGCTGAATATGAAGCACTAGTTTAGGGATTGCATAAGGCTATAAGCCTTAATGTAAAATACCTTCAAGTGTTTGGAGATTCTGAAATTGTTATAAAACACGTGAGAAATACCAGACATTGTGTCTCCAGTCATTTGAAACATTATCAATCTCTTACTTCACATTTTTCAGCATTCAATATTTCTCCTATTCCAAGACTCCAAAATGCCAGTGCTGATCTATTGGATAATGTTGCGTCCAAGCTCATTCTACCCAAGGATTTTAGTCCTGATAGATTTTCTATTGAATTGATTTTTCGCCCTTCTATTCCTAAAAATGTCACTAATTGGTGTGTGTTCAATGATTATGAGAATATTTTAAGTTTTTTAACATCTGAAGAGTCAGATAATGACCAAATAATTGATGAATATGAGCATGATAGATAGTTGAATCAATCATCTAAAGAAAATTATCGACCCAATCCTGTGGTAAAACTTGAAGAATTGTATGAATTAAAAGATAGATTTAAAAAGGTCACTAACTGTAAGCTTCAAAGTTCAAATTTGAGGTTTGAATTGGTCAACCTAGGGTCAAATATTAAGCCTTAGAATATTAATTTAGGCCTCAAACTCTCATGAGAGGAGAAGTCTACCTTTATTCATCTGTTGAAAAAATACAAATATGTTTTTGCTTGGAATTATGAAGATTTGAAAACTTATGATACCTCCATCATTCAACATACTATTCCAATGTTATCAGATGTGAAGCCAATCCAACAAAAGTTAAGGAAAATAAATCCAAATCTGGAAAATTAGATTAAAGGTGAGTTTAACAAACTCCTCAAGGCCAAAATCAATTTTGCAATTAGAAATTCCAAATGGGTTTCAAATCTAGTACCTATTAGGAAGAAAAATGGTGATATTCGGATTTGTATTGATTATAGAAATTTGAATAAAGCATGTGAGAAGGAAAATTTTCCACTCACACCGATGGAAGAAATCTTACAATCAGTAGCAGGTTCTAAACTTATGTCTTTTCTAGATGTTTTTTCAGGATATAACCAAATTCTTGTACATCTAGATGACAAATTAAAAACTACGTTCAAAATTAAATGGGGTACTTATGCATATCAGAAAATGCCTTTTGGATTAATAAACACAGGAGCAACCTTCCAAAGAGCTATGGCCATTTCATTTAGAGGTATGATCAATAAAACCATTGTTGTTTACTTGGATGATATAAATATATATTCCACGAAAAGAAACAATCATTTCCATGATTTAAAGCATATCTTTGAAAGATGCATAAGGTATGAATATCATTAAACCCTAAGAAGTCACTATTTTCCCTTAGCGAAGGAAAACTTCTAGGATTTATTGTCTCTAAAGAAGGAATTTATATAGATCCAGAAAGAATCAAGGAAATTTATGAAATTCCTTTACCTCACAATGAGAAATCAATGTAATCTTTCCTTGGGAAAATTAATTTTTTCAAGAGATTTGTCCCAGATTTTTCTCAAATTATTCTGCCCCTACAATCTATGATTAAGAAAAAATATTTTTTCAAATGGGGAAATAATGAAAGGGAATCCTTTGAATCAATCAAACAAGCTATCATTGATGCCCCCTCCTTAACAACTCCTAATTTTTCTTATCAATTTATATTGTATAATTTTGCTTCTGAACTTTCCTATGCAGCAGTTCTAACACAACTCAATGAGAAAAAGCTTGAGGCTCCCATTTCCTTCTTCACCTCAAATTTTCAGGGAGTTGAATTAAATTATTTAGATGTGGAGGAGCAGGATTTTTCGGTTTTCAAGTCTGTCAAGCCTTTTAGACCTTTTATTTCGAAAACTCATACGAAAGTGAATGTTCATTTCACAACAGTAAGGCAATTACTTGCTCAAAAGGAGTTGGGAGAGAAAAGGGAAAATTGGGTCACTGCTCTACAATAATATGGCATAGAAATGAAACCCGCTAAAATTTTTAGAGGTCAAGGTTTTTGCAGACTAATTACTGGAGCTTTTGATACATCAACCAATGAAGAATCAGGTAACACTGTTCAAATTTCATAGGTATGCCTCACTAATACTGAATCACAATACACTGATATGATATTTTATTTGAAAAAATGGTTATGCTCCACTTGAAATCAATTATAAGAAAAATAGAGCTTTAAGACTAAAATACAATCAATACGAAATCATTGATGATGTATTATTTAGAAAGAATTACAATTCTGTTTTGTTAAGATGTTTAGAAGAAACTGAAGCACTAAAGGTTTTGCAAGAATTACATGATGGACCAGCTGGTGGACACTTTGGAGGAGATACCACAACAACTAAAATCCTTCATGTTGGATAATACTAGCTAAATATTTTCAAGGACACCCACGCCCATGTAAGGAAATGTAAGGTTTTCCAAATTGCTTCAGGAAGATAGAAGAAATTGGCATTACCTCTACAACCAGTCAACATTGAACAACCATTCGAACAATGGGGATTGGATATAATAGGTGAGATTGTTCCTCATTCTTCCAAACAATATAAATTCATCCTAACTACTACAGACTACCTCACCAAGTGGGTGGAATCAATACAACTAAAGGTAGCCAATTCTGAAAATATTATTGAATTCATTGATCAATTCATCATAACCAGGTTTGGTCTGCCTCATGCAATTATTTTTGATAATGCATCTTACTTTTCAAGATACAATATAACTGATTTTTCTCTAAAGAGAATATTTAAACTGAAATATTCTGCAAACTACTATCCTCAACGAAATGGTTTAGTCGAATCAACCAATAAGAATCTTATTAGGATTATTAAACGACATGTTGACCAAAATTAAAAGAATTGGCATAAAGCTTTGATATTTTCTCTATGGGCTGATAGAATAACTAAGAAGGCTTCTATAGGTACTTCTCCTTTTCGTCCAGTATATGGGAAAGAAACTATACTTCCTCCTAATATAGCTCTTCCTTCATTAGCCCTAGTGCAGTTCATTAGAGAAGAAACATGTTCTTCTTTACAATTAAGAATGTCACAAATACTAATATTATAAGAAGAAAGAGACAAATCCAAACAAACACACGCTCATCATCAACAGTTAGTTAACTCTTACTTTGATGCAAGTTCAGTCAACAAAAAAACTTTCCAACTCGGAGATTTAGTCCTGAAATGGGACAAGGCACATGAGCAAAAGGGTAAACACACTAAGTTTCAAAAGTTGTTGCTTGGTCTGTTTCAATTTTTTGAGCAATTAGGTCCATCAAATTTCATTCTGCAATATTTACAGGGCAAGAGGCATCCTCTTCCCATTAATGGACTAATTCTCAAGAAATATTGTTTTTAATAGAACATTTTCTCTATTTTAAAATACCCATATGTATATATCAGTGTCTTTTAGCCTAAATAATGTTAAGTAATACATTATTGGATTTTAATTGGTATTTCTGATCATTTTATCAAGTTAACATTTAAAAAGGAAAAAACTTAAAAATAAATTGCAAAATTGAAATTGGATATGGTATCCATCATTAAAAAATTCTGAATTTTTTTAACCCATTAAGCTGTAAGCTCTTGTAACCTGAAACTATAAAATATTGTATTATTTGTGATTAAGCCATGAAATTTTTTCTTAATAAAGTGAAGACCATATTGAAAACCTTAGCAGCTTTTAGCTTCAACTGTCATCCAATACTCTTAAAGAGTAAATGTACCTCCCCATCCACTAATATTATCATTTTTAGAGCGTAATTCAAAAATATAAGAAAACTTAAAAGATAAGGTATCTCATCATGAGTCTGCTTACCATGATGATAAGAAACTAATAATGTTGAAATTATCATGATTGGCCACCAAACTAGGATAATGGATTGTGGTTTTATAACTATAAGACAAGAAGTCTCATCATGAGTTGACTTGCTCAACCTTACTACAACCCATGAATGGCATTGTCATTATCTGGCTACCAAACTAGGACAATGAATTTTAAGGAATCTTAATAATATATATATATATATACCTGTAAGGATACTACTATAAGCGGATGGGATACTAGTTCATTATTGGTTAAAAGGTAACCCTGTCGAGGCTATGGACGCTTGATGACAACACTGGCTCTACCTGTGATATATAAGGTTATCTTTAAACGCTAAGTTTCAATAAAACTCCTTGATTTATCTGTATAATTGATTAACGACTCATAAAAGTAGCTAAAATCTTCATCTATAACAGGTTCCAAGATATTTTCAATAAAATGAGTCTTTTATTCAGGAATCATTTTTATCAATCCAAACTTCAAAATAATTTTGTTTCCAAATTTTTTCTTTGATAAGGTCTATAAACTCATTATTGATTTTTCAGAGATAACGATTTCTTCCAGTGAATCGCCAATTTTTGTGCTACTAAACAAACTCCCCATTTAGTAACTGATAGAGTCAATAAATAGGACCCTTTAAAAATTTTAGAATAAAATCCTAAAAAATCCTTTAGTTTTTATAAAATAAAATAGTTTTGATCAAATAAGATAGTCTTTCAAATACACTCATATAGCGGAGTTTGGCCTTTTTGGTTAATACTTAAAGCCTTCTTATATTCCTTGAAAAATGATATCACAAAACATTATATCAGATTTAGTGAAAATCTAAGATCTTTGATGGAAACACCTTGATGAAACAATTTCCGTTATAAGGCTTTATATAAAGTTTTTGAATTTTAAAATGCCTTTAAGTGAATAAAAGAGATTGTGAAAATTTTTTATAAGATTTGGTCCCCAGTATGGTCGCCTTATGTTATCGGAGTTTCGGTATCCGTAATTTCAAAACAAGTACCATAAGAAAATTCTGATAGCCGATCCCCAATACCCTCATCAAGTAGGTCCTGGCTACCTT
Organism: Pinus albicaulis; assembly: GCA_034641835.2. Taxonomy (NCBI): domain Eukaryota; kingdom Viridiplantae; phylum Streptophyta; class Pinopsida; order Pinales; family Pinaceae; genus Pinus; species Pinus albicaulis. The sequence continues at coordinate 1,631,755,133 of CM076578.1, forward strand.
TCTCCTTCACCTTCTGATTCCTGATCTGTCTGTTTCCTTTTAAATCGGATTTCTCATATTGCATATCACAATTTCTTATTTGTGTGACTTCTATAATCCCCGATAAAAAAACACTGATAATAAAACCTCTGATAAACCCTTCATTCATATTTTAGACCATTATAAGGGTTAAGGTTGATCGGAACAAACAAATTCGCAAAGTTTTAGAATGTCCATCTTAGGGATTTCCCTGATAACAAACTGCCGATACATTGATATTCATGGAGGCCACGTGAATAAAAGTTTAAGAATTAATGACCACTCTGTGTGATTTATGGTTTCGAAATTCGAAATGATTTTTTATAATGCCAAAAAAATTTCTCATTAAAATGTGAATTGATATGAAAATATTGTTTTCCTTAACAAATTCTTGTTACTCATCCCTATTTTTGTTGGAAATACTGAAAGTGGGGGGTGAATCAGTATTCCTTTCAATTAGTATTATTATTAATATTTCAGAGCATTAGTTAATATTCAATTATTATCAGTGTTTGTACAATGATAACAGTAAACAAAAGAAACACAAATGCACACAGTTTTAAGGGTGGAAACCCCCTCCAGGACATAAACCACCTGAATGATTTTCTAATAATTCTTTAATATTCAACTCCAATTGAAAAGAAAGCTCTAACTTCCTAGAATCTAGAAAATCATTCTTGTCGAGCTCCCACTGGATGGATGCTCCAACACCCAAGATTCTTCAATAGTCAACTGAACGGATGCCCCAACACCTAATGAGATACAACTCACCCTATCACCACCCTACCACCCTTAATTTTTCATAGGCTTGAACCTATTGGTGACTTCATGCACCAGCCTAGCACCACCCTACCACCCTATAGAAGAATAAAATAAGAATGGACTCCCATACCAGGGAAAATGGTCCACTTTACAATGATATAGAATGACGTAGAAGAAGAAGACATTCTAAACCATAACCCCAACTATGACACAACCACCTAATGATGATCCTAGACCTCCCGAAACTGCCTCTTCAATTCTTGGCAGATAGACACTCGTATAAATTTTACAATAATTCTTTTACAATGACTCAGTACATTGATACCTTTACAATGACTAGATGCAGTGCTGCCCACTTGAAGACTTCATGTGGTGAACTTCTTGCTGTTGTTCTGCACCTTGATTTCTGCTCTTGTCATGCTACCCTTTCTCACTCTTCAGAAAATTAAATCATGCATTGAGTCTTATCTTGATGAATATATAATATCTGCAAAAATTCTACAAAGAAATACCCATGACATGTTAATAGCAAAACTTACCTCATCATGTAGAGCATATGTCAGTGCTAAACAAAACAAAACAAAAAAATTAGAATACAAAGAACCTAATGCAATTAAGAGATGAACATGCATATACAAAATATACTTACCTGGAGCTTACCTCTACTGCATCATTTTGTTGCACCTTTCTTTTCTTTTCTTCCCTAGAAATTCTGGTCCTTTGCATCCCTTGACAACAAATGATCTAGATTTTTCTTGCCTTCTAAGAGCTCGATATTGAATATGATGTATCTCTATTATCTCATATCCCAAATATGTGATTTTAGGTCCTGTAGTATCCCTCTGAGTCTTATTTCCAATGCTTCAGGTCCAACCCAATTTGGATTATTCAAGACAAGGTTATTCCCAATCTCTCACAATGACCTAATTATGGACTAGTTCAATAGAGCGAACTTCTACGACGTGCCACGTGTCATTGTTTCCTCCGTCGGCTCTAAAATTGATACAAAAAAAAATATAGTCCATGCAATATCTACCGTTTTTTATAGAATTCCAATCTGATGCTCAGAGAGATAGAGCTATCACGATTTTACCAAGGTCACCTCTTTGAGATGAAGTTTAGGAGCCTACAAAAACCCTAACTTCCACAGATCATATCTCTGAAAATATTGCGAACCATGATTTGAAATTTTTACAGGAGCTTTCTCAGGATTTTGGCTTTGCGTCACAAAAATTTCAGCTTTTGAACATTCATAGAAAAAAAATTATAGCGAAAATTCCATGATGATTTGTTTCAAGTAGCGAAATCCCTACATGAGGAGGATATGAGGATCACAATTTATATAAATGCTTAGGTTGAGAGGGTATTAAATAAGTGGACATGGGAGGGATTTTAGAAGCTTAAAAATTATTAATTATTGACTACTCAATGACCACAACCAATTATTAGTGTCATGCCACAACCCCATGGGGTTTTAGCCCACTAACTAGGGTTACTAACTTCAAACATGAATATCTCTCAAACCGTGAAGAATTACGTGGAGAGTCATATATCAAGGGAAACATCTCGACAAGTAGAAACCATCAAAAATATCCTTAACTCAGAATATAGTAATTTTGTAGGTAAAAATTCCCATGCAAGATCGGGGTAGCCCTTGGTGTTGCTTGGGTTGGCATCAATGAAAACCACTGATCAACAATCTCCCCCTTTGGAATTGATGGCAACACAATTACTCCCCCTGTGATCATAACACCTCTTCCTACAACATATTTATGGCAACACAATTACTCCCCCTGCGATCATGACACCTCTTCCTACAACATTCTCTCCCTCTTTGACATCAATGGCAAAGGGTAACTCCCCCTGAAACACAAACATCCTATAGACCTATATACACTTCCACTCCACCTTTATTTTCTGAATAAGGAAAATCTAATGAGAACTTGGGAAAATCCCAAGCTTCTGGTGAAGATATTCAAATGCTTCATGAGGTAAAGGTTTAGTGAAGATATCAACGATTCGTTCTTTTGTACCACCATATTGAATTTTGATATTATTTTCAAGGACATGTTCTCTAAAAAAATGATATTTTATTGGAATGTGTTTTGTTTTTGAATGCATGACATGATTCTTGGAGATGTTGATGGCACTAGTGTTATCATAGAATATGCGAATAGGCTCAATGAATTGTACTTGAAGATCTTGCAAATTTTGTTTCATCCAAAGGACTTGAGTACAACAAGCTTCCACTGCAATGTATTCTTCTTCCGCTGTAGATAATGAAATTGAGGTATGTTTTTTGCTCAACCATGATAAGAGAGAACCACCTAGAGAGAATGCTGCTCCACTAGTACTCTTATGATCATCAACACTTCTTGCCCAATATGCATATGTAAAGGCTTGAATAATGAAATTGTTACCCTTGGGATACCACAAGCCATATTATGTTGTGCCCTTTAGATATCGAAGAATTCTTTTGATGACAATAATATGTGATTCTTTTGGTGCTGCTTGGAATCTTGCTACCTGTCCAACTGCTTGCATAACATCTGGCCTGGAGGTTGTTACATATAGAAGACTACCAATCATAGATATGTACAACCTCTAATCCAAATCCTTAGATGAGTCATCTATGCTCAATTTTAAACCTGTTACCATCGGAGTAAGGATGTGTTTGCAATCTTCCATTTTGAATTTCTTGAGCATTTCCTTGATTTACTTGGCTTAACATATAAATATTCCTTTCCCTTGCTGAAATATTTGAAGCCCTAAGAAGTATGTCAGCTCAAAAAGTAAATACATCTCGAACTCACTTTGAATATTTGTAGCAAAGTTCTTACTTAGTCGATCATCATTGCTACCAAAGATTATATCAACCACATATACCTCAACGATTGTTAAATTATATTTTTCTATTTGTATATAAATATTGCTATCAGTAATATATTTCTTGAACCCTTGTTGACATAGATATCCATCAAGACGAGCATACCATGCTCTGGGAGCCTACTTGAGATCATATAGAGCCTTCTTTAACTTGAAAACATAGCCTTCTTTTTCTGATAGTAGAAAACCTTCAGGTTGTTCGATGTAAACTTCTTCTTATAATTTGCCATTCAGGAATGTTGACTTAACATCCATTTGGTAGACTTTGATTTTTCTTGAACATGCATAGGCGAGAAACATCCATATGGCTTTATTTCTGTGTTGGGTATGTGTTATATTCTTTCCACGATTATTCCTATGCACCAGGTGTAGCAGGGGGGTCACAGGGGGGTGGCAGCTCCCCGTGAATATTTTTTTTCGGTGGGCGCACCCAATCATGGGAGGACCCACCCATGGTTTTGTGCATGGGTTTGCACATGGTTTTGGGGGAAAATGGTTTTTAGTCCCTGATATTTTGTAGATCCGGTTAAGGGAACTACGATTATGTTCTAATATAGGGTTAATGGATTGGGGTTTATGTTTTCTTCGGCATGTATATATATGTGTTGTAACACTGAAAGGAATATAATGAAAAATCAAGTTGGTCGTCCCGATTTGGGATCTAGGGGAAAATCTCTGTGTATATTTGTTTTATGTATTATGCTCTCGATATTGTTTATTTTATGTTTTTAAGATTCATTTGTAGATAATTTATGTACAGGGTTAAAATCCACATTTGGTATCATAGTTGTTTCGGCCTCATGGGGATGCCTTTGCTGCTGAGGGGTTTTTTTCTCGGGCCTGAGGTAGACCCTGTTCAGTGGGAGATCTACGGGATCGATTCTTGCAGTGAAAGAAGATGGCGAGCAGTGGAAAGATACAGATTGAGAAATTTAATGGTCAGAGTTTTGAGTTGTGGAAGCTCAAGATGGAGAACCTGCTGGTGGATAAAGATCAATGAATTGTGGTAGATCCACGTATTAAACCAATCGCAATGTAAAATGAAGTCTGGAAGAAGTTGGATTGGAAGGCAAAGAGAAAAATACGGTTGTGTGTCTCAGATTTGGTATTGTTGAATGTATCTGGGGAAGCTACGACGAAGAATTTGTGGGACAAATTTGGGACTTTGTACCAATCTAAGTCTTTGGTGAATAAATTGTTCCTGTGATAAAAGTTTTATAGCCTGAGGATGAAGGATGGAGACTTAGTGACAGAGAATCTGAACACCTTCAATACCGTGGTAAGCCAGCTGGCATCTGTTGATATTAAAATCTCAGATGAAGATAAGTGCATCAGTTTGTTGTGTTCTCTACCAGAGTCGTGGGACAATATGGTCTCAGCCTTGCTGTCAGAGGAAATGAGACGGATAAATATGGAGGGTCAGAATGGAGATGCCTTATCTGTACGAGGAAGGTCCTAGAACATAAACAAGAATAAGGTTTCGAGTGGGAGATCTAAATCTCCTGGAAAGTTTGTAAAGGTGTGCTGGAAATGCGGAAAGGAAGGGCACTACAAAAAGGACTGCAGATCTAAAGCTCCTGAGAAAGGAAATGGATCTAATGATGCTCCTTCTGTAGAGGAAAAAACCACCTCAGATGAAGGTGGGGATGTGTATTTGGCTTCTTCTTCAAATACACATGTAGATCATGAGTCATGGTTGATTGACTCAGGCGCATCCTTTCACTTCACTCCCCATAGGGAGTGGTTCTGCGAGTATGATAAATATGATGGCGATGATGTCTTCTTAGGGGATGATAGGAAGACCAAAATCGCTGAACGTGGAAAATTCAAGCTGAAGCTGCAAGGTGGAAGGATTAGAACACTTAATGGCGTTTTGCACATTCCTGCATTGGCCAGAAATATGATTCTGTAAGCAAGATGGATGATGCAGGTGTAAAAAAAGTGTTCGAGACAGATACCTGTAAGATGGTTCGGGGAGCACTAGTATTAATGCGGGGAGTTCGGACTGGAACTATGTACAAGCTTCATGGAAACACTTTTATTGATGGGTGCAACATTTTTGTGGTTCCTGAAAGTGGAGAGGAAAGCCTAGCAGTCTCTGGAGAAAAGACCATGCTATGGCATCAAAGGCTTGGAAATATTGGAGAGAAGGGCCTTCAGATACTGCATGGAAATGGTATGGTAGAAGGCATGTCTAATTTCTCTCTGGATTTAGATTTCTGTGAACATTGTGTATATGGGAAGCAGAATCGGGTGAGTTTTCCTTCTGGTGCTAATAGGGTGAACAAGATATTAGAGCCTATGCACAGTGATGTGTTTGGACCTATGTCAGTTCCATCACTGGGTAAGTCTGTGTATCATGTTTCCTTCATAGATGACTTCTCAAGGAATACATGGATATATTTCTTGAGGAAGAAATTTGAAGTCTTTGACAAATTTAAAGAATTTAAGGCTCTGGTGGAAAACTAGACAGAGAAGAAGATAAAGGTGCTGAGGAAAAATATTGGTGGGGAGTTCTGCAAGAAGGAATTTGAAGAGTTATTAAGGGAGTAACAGTGTATAACAGGAAAAGAAAAACTACTCCACACCTTAGCAATCGGGAGTTGTAGAAAGAGATAAACAATTGATGGAAAGGTGAGAAGCTGTGCTGGGTGACATCAAGTTAGGACAAATTGAGGCGGAAGCGATTTGAAGTGCATGTTACACAGTTAATAGATCACCTTCATCAACGTTGGAGGATAAGACTCCACATGAGGTATGGACTAGTAAGAAACCCTCTCTTTCACATCTGAGGGTATTTGGATGTGATGCATATGTACCTGTTCCAAAGGAGAAAAGGACCAAGTTGGATAATTGTTGAGGAGGTAAATCCCCTCTGCGGACAGAGGCGATCCCTACTAGCCCAGCAGGGGTCTAGAAACAATCACAAAATGTTATAGCACAGGTTCCTAGTTACGAATAAAATACCAAAGATGGAGACCTACCTAGAGTCCAATGCTATGATCCGTAGAAGAAAGCGTTCCCGTTCCTCAGCCTCGGCAGATCACGATCCCTCCACGGTCTCCGCGGATGGACACCTGCACATGTAAGAAACAACACGAATGCAAGCATAAAATCCATAATACGCAACTAGATATCAGTCAGAAAGGATATAACTCATATTAACATAAGTGAAAATAGAGTGGAACCATAACCATAATCATTCATTAAATAACAATCGAAAGAGAGTACAACCAATGTTCTGACGCCGTGATCTCCTTCGGAAGGGTCCCCAGTCGTTCACGTCTCGCAAAGCTCGCCAGGGAAAGGGCAAACCTCTCTTGAGTCTCTCGACGATAGTCTCCTTACTTGAATCGGCCTTAAGGGAAGAAAGAGGGCTCTTACATCACAAAGGCTCTTGGGAATTAGGAGATTCAAAGCTTAGGCACTTCAAGACTAGCTTGCAATGGCAAGAGGCAAGCTTTTATAGATGGGGAAGGAGGGAGTTTGGGATCCCTATTATTGTGGGATTGGCCCTATCATGAAGGAAGGTTCCATGAAAGGTGGCAAACCACTTCCCTTCCATAGAACTCCCGTGGCCAAACCTCCCAACTCAAGATAGGCAATGGTTTCTGAGTTGGTTAGAGCACAACTTCTGCAATCTTTATTTAAAAAACACTCCTTAAATTGGCTGGCGCGACTGCTGCTCTGGGACAGAGCGCCAGTTGGCGCGGCCTCTTTGAAGGATTTTCCTCGTTGGCGCGAGTTATGAACTGGCTTCCCGCGCCAATGCAAAATGAGATGTTTTCATGATTTTTTGTAAGGAGATGTCTTTAGGGAAATTAAAGCTCATGTTTAGAGGGATGCATTGATGATAATTTCAAGGCATGACAATGCTCACAGGTCACATAATGGGTCCTCCATTGTGCGGGACGGGGAATGGTAGGGACGGTGACAAATTACTGTGTAACAGATGCCCCCTAAAGTATGAGGCCCGAGAGAGAGAGGGATGAAATGCTTTACGAGAACATGTTCAACTGAAGCCCCGCCGTTGGGAAACCTGCATAGAAAAGTACAACTGATATCTCAAGTACATGATGTATGTGCGGTATGGGCGCAGCCATCCGAAACAGAGTACACTATAATCCGGATCCAGGGTATGGGCGCAGCCATCCAGCAAGGATCAAATAAATAGACTCAGGTATGGTCGCAGCCATCCAATCAGTGAGTCATGTACATAATGATAATAATCCACAATCGCAGCCTGGATTACAACAGACACAATCCAGGGTCTTGCGCTCCATCTCGACTCAAACAAAGTACAAGTTCAAGCATGTGAATATGTGAGCTGAAGTCGAACATGCAAGAACATCGTCTGATTACCAGCCAATGATGAAAGCTGTTAACAGATGCGAGAGGAACCACCAATAATGACAATGGCCCTCAAGGTACTATAGGTACAATCTACGGCATGTGAATCAATGAGTTGGCGTCGAACACCCGTAGAATCACTTGATCGGAGGCCAATGATGAAAACTTCACGTCGAATGCGACGAACCTGCCATTGAGGCATGCAGGCTCCAAGGTACCTGAAGGGAGTCTCTATATCAGCTTCCTGGATAATGAGCTGAAGTCGACAGGAAGTGACCTTGATCGAAGGTGGGCCATAATGTTTCCCACATCATCGACGCGAGACAGAGGAACATGATGTTTTTGTTGTGAATCAGGATCGTATGAGAATCAGAGGAAGGTTGATATTCACAGAGGCCAACTTCTCTTGAACATATAAACGGCACGACAGTGGACTTGGCAGTATTTGACATCAACGGATCAGAGGTCATGGTGACGAGGCAATGAGTAGATGAGAGGTCAAAAGGGATTATCCAAACCCACGGAGGCAAAGTGAAGAAACGAGATGAGATGTCCCCAACCCGACACGAATGCAGACAAGTGCCATGTTCAAGAGCGACATACTGCCGACGACAACGATTACGGTTCCATTTTTCCCCCACCATTTCTGGCGAGTACCCCAATTATTTTTGATAACAAGCTTGAAGGGGATAGCATATGCTTGTAATATAAGTCCGCCCTTCGGGCGAATCCATCCTAGTACATTTAATGAGCCCTAGGAAGGAGGAACTCGGAGAACGTCATTTCGACTGAATCCGATGTCATCAGGGTTTAACGAGTCTGACAAAGGAAGAACTCGGTGTCTTTTCATGTTTAGAGAGTTTGAAAAGACAGCAGAAAAGTAAACTCCACAGATCCCTTTTCGTAAATAGTTTCTCAGATCCGAAAAGGTAGAAAACAATATCCGAGAAAACCTCCTAGTCGCGATAGGCTAGGGTATTCCTTTTTCGTAATCAATCTATCCCAGCCCGAAAAAGGGGTAAACGTATACTGGGTAGATGTCGATTCGTGTCCATTTTAACGAGATTGAAACGACAAGGGCCTCGGCAATCTTTTCATGTTTAGAGAGTCAGAAAAGAGCTGAAAGATGACTCCACCTGGAGGAACGAGTGGCATAAAGGGTAGCAACTGGTTTCGGTAATGGTGGAACTACTCTGAACAAATAAAGGTCAAGAGGCTGGCTAAAAAGACCACTCATCGCAGCGGTTCCTCAGGAACGGGTAAAAACAACCAAGTGAAGGCATATGATCGGCCAAGCAGATAGTGACAATGGAATGAGAAAACCAAGGCTCATCTAACAAAATAGGCTGAGAAAATGACAATCACAAGAGGTAAAATAGGAATGGTTTCATTTTTACACAAGCTTGAAATCAGGAAACTCTGCTTGCAGTTGGTTTCATTTTTACACAAGCTTGAAACAAAGATAAACTATGCTTGAAACCGGTTTCATTTTTACACAAGCTTGAAACGGAATCAAACTATGCTTGAAAAAATTTAAGCATGCCCCCAACATGGTGACTCAATTCGAGGTACATGCCCCCCAAGCTTCAGTCCATATGAAAGGCAGATGGAGTGAAGGTTCAAATTACGAGACCAAGAAGAAGACTCGACTGGGATTTTACGAGATCTAAAGAAAGACTCGAATTGAACAGGAATGTGTTTCATTGTTTTAACGAGGTTGACACATTAAAAGAACTATCCTCAGGACACCTTATTTCATGGTTTAAGGAGCTTGACACAAGAAAAAAAACTGTGCTCCGACAACCTTGTTTCATTTTTTAAGGAGCTTGAAAGAGGAAAATGAACTCTGCTCCAACAACCTTGTTTCATTTTTTAAGGAGCTTGACCCAAGACAAGGAACTCTGCTCCGACAACCTGGTTTCATTTTTTAAGGAGCTTGACACAAGAAAAGAACCATGCTCTGAATGACATCATCATAAAGAACAAGAAGTCATCGCTTCCAAGAGTTCCACTCCTAATGGAAGGAAAAGATCTTGGAAGTCAGGACCCAATGCCCCCAACACTTGATGCACAACAGCACTATCACTGGGTACAGGCATGGGGTAGGCAGCCACATAGTTGATCTGCGGTGGAGCAGATACAATGGGTGGATAAAAACCAGGAAGGGATGATGGCGGGCCAACTGCCATATCAGGACCAAAGAATGAAAGTTGATCAATGGTCACGATCCGTCCTTCATGTGGAAAATAGACCACATGAAAAAGGGAGGAGACAAGAGCTCCCATGGCATAGGTGTAATCATGCCCCAAGAGCAGATTGAAATCCAAGGGGCCTGGAACAACCATCACGTCCATATGGACGGTTTTACCTCCCAAAGTAACAGGTAACCTTGGAAGGATCCCTAATGGTTGACTCGTTATTCTGTTAAATTCCAACAGATTCTGCGTAACGGGCGCAAGCGGTGGTGAACCGAAAGCTTGCCAGGTAGTTGAGGATAGAATACTAACAGAGGCGCCTTCGTCTATAATGGTGCTAGGTACGACCAGACCAAGAGCCTGTACTGTGATCTCGAAAGGCACATAAGACGGAAGGCGGTATCCCGCAAATCGATTCCAATCAAAGGAAGCGACCAAACTACTTGGAGGGGCTACCATCAAACCGAGATGGTCTTCCCCTGGTGTTACGATCAAAGGAGGAGCATCCTCCACGACCTCCATCTCGAAGGTGGGAGGGATATCCTCTGGAACCTCTATTACGGGAAGCAGAGGAGCAGCTTCTTGAGGTATGGGGATAGGAGAATCTTTCTCCAAGTCCGAGGAATCTGAAGAAACCAGAAGAACCTGAGGGGGATGAGATCCACTCTCGACGGAAAAGACCTGGTGCACCATAGATGGGGTTAGTTCAACTGATCCCACGACCAATTGTTGGTCAGGAACGGATTCCTGAATTTGAATTTTCGAGGGAGTGGGATCGACCAAGGATGACTCTTGACCAATCGTAGGATCAGCTGGTGGAGGACTCAAGGAAAGCTATTTATAACCAGCCAGGAGGCATGGTGTAGAAACAACTGAGTTGTCCAAAACTTGCTTGGCTTCATCCATATAAGGACAAAGGTGAATTGCATGGTGCCCTTCACACAACTTACAGGGATTGGTAATCTTACCCTGCTTCTTAGGAGCCTTACCAGCAGCAACTAAATATGTGCCCCCAACCTGACTCCCGGAAGCCAAAGGCAACGACGGGCGACCGTTGGACCATACTTCGAGTACCTTGGGAATGCCAGGGCAGTATCGAAGAAGATGGTCTCCCGTGCATAACATGCAAGGGAACTTGACTTTCCGCAAAGGGTTGGGAGGTTTATCGACGGAAGACTTCTTAGGCGCAATAGCCATAGAGCTAGCCTCTCCTTTATCAGACTTCTTCTTCTTTGTCTTCTTCTTCTTCTTCTTAGCCACCTGGTTACTCGAATCCAGACTTTCACCAAGCGAAGTAGAAGAGGAGGACACAGAAACAGGCGAAGAAGGGGAGAGGTCCACCTTGGAATCAACATGATGTTGTTCAGGCGAAGGAACTGATTGAACAGTAGCCGAGACATTCGGGACTACAGAGGTTGAAAACAACCAAACAGGCAACCCAACAGTTAACCCAGGAAGGGACAACGTTGCCATATAAGGAGCACCAACATTTCCAAAAGGAGGAAAAGGACCAGGATTCCCATCGGAGGGGATTCCTTGGTTGGTGAACTCTGGAAAAGTTTCCATTAGAAACGATCTTCAGAACAACACCCTAAGGAAACTAACTTTAACCAGGAATATTTCGTGGGCAGTTAATTTTTAAAACATTGAAACAAAACTCTATTGTTTCATCTTTTAAGAGTCGAGAAACAGGAAAAAGGTGACTCTATCACTTTCAGATTGGAAACAAGCGTGAAAGGACAAGCGCTTGATGACCTTTTCAAATTTAAAGAGTCAGAAAAGATCGAAATGACTACTCAGGAATGCTAGGCAAAGGGTGTACCAAATAACCGTGAACTACAATATACACCTTGGTTTCAATAATGAAACAGAAATCGACCAAGGACTTTCCGTACGTGCAGGCAATCTCCCCGAATGCTGTGTTCGGTGTATCACGGGTATAGGGCGGCAGACTCGGCTTCCTGTGGATAAAGGATTGAAAACCTAGAGGGGTCTCCCTTTATATACGCGACGATACGGGGAGCACAAGTCCGTACTAGCGCTGTCTAAAGCCAAAAGGCGAACGACAGCTGCTAGGTTTAAAGACGCCGGAACACGTCTCTAGCCTAGACCTCTAAATATGTTTCGTTAGATTTCAATGCTGCCTTAGGTTAATTGAATAAATTTTATGGTTGATCTTCAATTAAGTTTCAGTTTTCAGGCCCTATCATATGTAATGTCTTAAAAGACTCTTAAATGCAAAGCTACATGCCACAGTCCAACATTTCGTTCGATGAAAACTAGCTACAGAAGAGTTGAGAGTATTTACACAAACGAAATGATCGGAAGACAAACAATGAGATCTCTAATGCAACTAATGAAATTGAAAACTTTTCATTCAAATCACTAATCACTAGTAGAATCGAAAAGATTACAATTTGCACTAATCAACCAAAAGCAAAAGAGATTTTTTTTTTTAAATTTTCAATGTTTGATAGCTAAATGCACTAAACAAACCGAAAACAAACAGAACAGCTTGAGAAACGATATTGAGAGAGCAAAACAAACAAATTTCACTCAATGACACCACAATCAGATCTCAAATTGACCAAAGTCTCTCAAAACCAAGAAAAAGACTCAAAGGCTCCAATGGACCGTGTGATCTGGGTCCAAAGCAAGACCGAATGAAATTTGAATGAAAAAACGAGCAATCACCCAAAAATCGCCACAAAACGGTGAACAACTACTAAGAGACTGCAGAGGAGAAATCAAAGAGTTGACTGGATAGACGAAACACCAAAACGCCCAAGGAGGGCTCGATACACAAGGCCACTAGATGCCCTAGGGCTCAAAATGTGAAATCGATAGAGAAAAGCAAACAACCAAAAGACGAAGGCAAATTCCCAGTCAAACAGGACTCCAACAGACTCAAGTAGTCGAAAAATCAAGAAGAAAAACACTAACCAGACCTAGACAGCTCAAAACTGAGCAAACTCAAATACCCTACAGGAGTGGCGTGACTGTAAGGTTGCAACTGGCGCCAGAAAGAAATTGGCGCGGGAAATACAAAAGCAACATGCGCCAATTGGCGCGACTGTCGGGCTAAAAAGCACGCCAGTCGATTTTCTCAGCCAAAATTTAAAAAAAAACTACTCCAGAAGCAGATCAATGTAAACTAAGCAAACCAAGAAGCAAAAAACAGCAAAAGAACCCAACCCAGAAGGCTAACCAAGCAAGGAAAATCATAAAACAATCAAAACGAGACAACCCAAACGAGACAGTGAAAACTAGACGATCCCCAGCGGAGTCGCCAAATTGTTGAGGAGGTAAATCCCCTCTGTGGACAGAGGCGATCCCTACTAGCCCAGCAGGGGTCTAGCAACAATCACAAAATGTTATAGCGCAAGTTCCTAGTTACGAATAAAAGACCAAAGATGGAGGCCTACCTGGAGTCCAATGCTATGATCCGTAGAAGAAAGTGTTCCCGTTCCTTAGCCTCGACAGATCACGATCCCTCCACGATCTCCGCGGATGGACACCTGCACATGTAAGAAACAACACGAATGAAAGCATAAAATCCAGAATACGCAACTAGATATCAGTAAGAAAGGATATAACTCATATTAACATAAGTGAAAACAGAGTGGAACCATAACCATAATCATTCATTAAATAACAATCAAAAGAGAGTACAACCAATGTTCTGACGCTGTGATCTCCTTCGGAAGGGTCCCCAGTCATTCACGTCTCGAAAAGCTCGCCAGGGAAAGGGGTAAACCTCTCTTGAGTCTCTCGACGATAGTCTCCTTACTTGAGTCGGCCTTAAGGGAGGAAAGAGGGCTCTTACAGCACAAAGGCTCTTGGGAATTAGGAGATTCAAAGCTTAGGCACTTCAAGACTAGCTTGCAATGGCAAGAGGCAAGCTTTTATAGATGGGGAAGGAGGGAGTTGGGATCCCTATTATTGTGGGATTGGCCCTATCATGAAGGAAGGTTCCATGAAAGGTGGCAAACCACTTCCCTTCCATAGAACTCATGTAGCCAAACCTCCCAACTCAAGATAGGCAATGGTTTCTGAGTTGGTTAAAACACAACTTCCGCAATCTTTATTTAAAAAACACTCCTTAAATTGGCTAGCGCGACTGCTGCTCTGAGACAGAGCGCCAGTTGGCGCGGCCTCTTTGTAGGATTTTCCTCATTGGCGCGAGTGATGAACTGGCTGCCCGCGCCAATGCAAAAGGAGATGTTTTCATGATTTTTTGCAAGGAGATGTCTTTAGGGAAATTGAAGCTCATGTTTAGAGGGATGCATTGATGATAATTTCAAGGCATGACAATGTTCACAGGTCACAAAATGGGTCCTCCATTGTACGGGACGGGGAATGGTAGGGACGGTGACAAATTACTGTGTAACAATAATAAATCTGAAAGGTGCATATTTATTGGGTATAAGGATGGTTTAAAGGGTTACAAGATTTGGAACCCAGAAACAAGGAATGTTGTGTACAACCGAGATGTGGTGTTTAGAGAGGTGAAAGATGTTGTTAAACATGAAGTCCTACCAAAGGAACCTGAGAAGATAGAGTTTGAGCTAAAGGAGGATAAATCAGACTCTATAACAGAAGAAGACTCAGAAGACGAAGAGCCAAAAACTCCAGCTGTGAGAAGATCAGTTCAGGAAAGAAGACAACCAGAAAGGTATATTCCATCTGCTTTCTGTTCAAATTTTTCTTTAACTATAGCTGACGATGATCCCAGAACCATCAGGGAGGCATTAGATTCAGAGGATGGAAAACTATGGAAGGAGGCCATGGTTGATGAAATGGCATCCTTGCATTAAAACGAGGCATGGGATTTGGTGGAGTTGTCGGCCAGAAGGAAGCCCATCAGGAGCAAATGGGTGTTTAAGAAGAAGATGAATGTAGAAGGCAAGGTGGAGAAATACAAAGTTCGGTTGGTAGCAGAATGTTATTCCCAGGTGTCCGGAATTGATTTTTGTGATATTTTATCTCCGGTTGCCAAAGTTACTTCTATTAGATTACTTTTATCTGTTGCTGCTGCATTTGATTTTGAGGTAGAACAGATGGATGTGAAGACAACATTTCTTCATGGGGATCTGGAAGAGGAGATCTACATGAAACAACCTGAGCTTATGAGTGAGGGAAGAAATAAGAGTATCGTTTGTTTAAAAGTCTCTATATGGGTTAAAATAGTCACCAAGGATGTGGTATCAAAAATTTGATACCTATATACGGGGACTTGGCTTCACCAGAAGCAAGGAGGATCATTGTGTTTATTTTAAATTAATTGGTGACCGTGTTATTTATTTGGTCTTGTATGTGGATGATATGTTTTTGATTGGAAATGACAAAGAAAATATCCAAGATTTGAAGACCGAACTATTCTCCAAATTTGACATGAAGGATCTTGGTGCTGGAAACTCTATTTTGGGCATGGAAATTAAGAGAGATCGGGAAAAGAGGAAGCTTTGGTTAAACCAAAGGAAGTATGTCGAGACTATATTGCAGGGGTTCAATATGCAGGATAGTAAACCAGTGAATTTTCCTATTCCTGTAGGTGTAAAGTTGTCTGTTGAACAATGTCCCAAGACACAAAAAGAAGAGGAGGATATGTCTCGTGTTCCATATACAAGTGCAGTGGGTAGCCTGATGTATGAAATGGTCTGTACTAGACCATACATTGCACATGCAATGGGAGTATTGAGTAGGTTTATGTCAAACCTAGGGAAGGAGAATTGGACAGCAGTGAAGCGGGTTTTCAGATATTTGCGTGGAACTAGTGATTATGGCTTGTGCTACCAGGGAAGAATAGGATTGGAAAGAGTGTTGGACATTCGTGGTTTTGTTGATGCAGACTGGGCTGGAGATCTAGACCAAAGAATATCTACAAGTGGGTATGTGTTTAGCCTATTTGGAGGTGTAGTCAGTTGGATGAGTAAAAGGTAGTCTGTCGTGGCTCTTTCAACTACAGAGGCAGAATACATGGTATCCACTCATGGAAGCAAGGAAGTAGTTTGGTTTCAGAGATTGTGTTCAAGTATGGGGTTGGTGCAACAAGCTATAAGGATAGAGTGTGATAGCCAAAGTGCAATTTTCTTGGCTAAGAACCCTTCTTATCATTCAAAGACAAAGCACATTGATGTTCAATATCACTTTGTGAGAGATATGGTTGAGGGTAAAAGGGTGTTGCTGGTAAAGGTGGACAGTTTGAAGAATGTTGCAGATGCATTGACAAAGTTTGTGAGCACTCAAAAGTTCTCTTGGTGTAGATAAACAATGGGTGTTGCAGAGCCAGAATGATTATTAAGCTCTCATGTGGCCCCCTGTGGAAAGAAAACAATAAGTGGGAGAATGTTGGGTATATGTTATATTCTTTCTACTAGTCCCATGCGGCAGCCCCCCCTGTCGGGGTCCAGGGAAACGCCTCGGGAAATTTTTTTTCTAGTGGGCGGACCCACCCATGGTTTTGTGCATGGGTTTGCACATGGTTTTTGGGGGATGATGGTTTTTGGCCCCTGGTATTTTGTAGATTGGGTCAAGGGAACTACGGTTATGTTCTAATCCAGGGTTAATGGATTGGGGTTTATGTATGCTTCAGCATGTATATATATATATATATATATATATATATATATATATATATATATTATATATATATATATGTTGTAACACTGAAAGGAATATAATGAAAAATCAAGTTGATCGTCCTGATTTGGGATCCAGGGGAAAATCTCTGTGTATATCTATTTTATGTTTTATGCTCTCGCTATTGTTTATTTTCTATTTTTAAGATTTGTTTGTAGATCATTTATGTACAGGGTTAAAACCTACATTCTGGAAACTGGTGCAAATGTTTCATCGAAATCAATTCCTTCCACTTATGCATAGCCTTTGCAAACTAATCTTGCTTTGTTTCTGGTAACTTGTCCATCTTCATTAAATTTGTTCCTGAACACCCATTTAGTCCTAATGACACTTTCATATTTTGTTCTTGGAACTAATTCACAGGTGTTATTCTTCTCTATTTGATTCAATTCTTCATTCGTAGCATCTACCCAATGTTCATTCTCACTAGTTTCCTCAAAACTACTAGGCTCAAAGGTTGCTAGAAAAGCAATGTGAGCTTGTTGTTATGAACAAAGCTGTCGACTTTCATTTATTTCACCAATGATTTGATTTGATGGATGATTATTTTGAATCCATTATTTTTTTCTCTTTGGAGGAGCTTCTTTTTGTTGTTCTTATATATCTTGATGATCATTATTTAATTCTTCCTGGTTGACAATTGCTTCTTGTTCTAGAATTTTATCTGTGTCTTTTTCAGCTTTTGTCTCAAGTTTCAAAGATTCTAGGTCCTCATCATTATTCGTTAGAACACCATCTTCATCAAATGTAACATTTATGCTCTCCACTATTTGTTTTCGTCTTAGATTATAACATTTATAGGCATTTATTTTGCGTGAGTAACCAAAAAATATACCTTTGTCAACACGCGATTCAAACTTACCCAACTTTTGATCTTGTCTTTTGATATAACATTTACTTCCGAAGATTCTGAAATATTTTACATTAGCCGGTTTTCCTTTCCATAATTCATATGGGTTCTTGTTGCAATTATTTCTAAGAAGAATTCGGTTGGTAATGAAGACTGTCGTATCAATTGCTTGAACCCAGAATTTTTCATCCAAATTTGAGTCCTTCAACATTGTTCTACCCATTTCCTGTACGGTTATGTTCTTTCTTTCAACAACTCCATTTTGCTGAGGTGTTCGTGTTGTTGAAAATTGTCTTTTTATTCCATTTTCTTCACAATATTGCTAAAATAATTTGGAAGTGAATTCTCCACCATTATCTGATCTTAGACACTTTATTTTCAAATCAGTTTCTTTTTCGACTAACTCCTTGTAGATATTAAAGCACTCAAATGCTCCAGATTTTTTCTTTAGGAAACTGACGGTTGTCATCCTGGTATAGCCATCTATCATTAACATGAAATATAATTCTCCATATAAGCCTTTTGTTCTCACAGGACCACATAGATCAGTATGTATCAATTCCAATGGATGTGATGCAAAGTGTTCTTTTGTTTAAATCTGACTTTTGTCTGCTTGCCGTGCCGACAGGCCTCACATAGTTTGTTGGAAGGTTTTGATATTTTCACCATTTCTCGTACTGCTTCATTTTTGTTTATCCTGACAAGATTTTCAAAGTTTATGTGACCCATTCGTTTGTGCCATAAACAACTTTCAACTTCTTTAGCTAGTATAAATGCTTTAGGTGCTTCATCTAGAACATATATGTTGTTTGGAGCTCGACTTGTTGTAGCCACAATTCTACATACCTGCCTTTCCTGATTTCAAATATTGTGGATTTGAATATCATTGTGTTTCCTTGATCACACATTTGTCCAACACTGAGCAGATTGTGATTCATGTTTTCAACCAATAGAACATTCTTGTCTAGAACATCTTTGCTTCTGAGAGTGACGGTAGCTGATCCTATAACATTTGAAGATCCATCATTTCCAAAGGATACGGTTCCATCCTTATTCTCTTTTCGAGATACAAATTTATTTCTATCTCCATTCATATGCATTGAGCAACCGCTATCAACATACCACACATCTTTATTGTTTTGAGCCTTGAGAGCGAGAGTAAAATTATCAATATTATTCTTCTTCCATGTTCGTTTGTTCTGTGGCTTCGAATATTCTTCTGGAATATTTTCAAGTTTGCAGTCTCTGGCTATGTGTCCAAAGTTTTGACATTTGTAACATTCCATATTATTTCTTAAATGTTCAAATCTATTGATGTTTCGTTGGGCCCTGGGAGGTTCATATTTGACAAATATCCTAGAATTGTATTGGTTCCTCGGGTATGTGCGACATTATACAACTTTAAGACCAAACTTTCCACATGAATAACAACAGCCATGAAAAATATGTTGGTATTTAGATGGAAATATTCGTCGGGGAATTGTCTTCCAAGGTTGTTCTTGTGAATCTTGTCCAATGAAGTCTACATGCATGTCAGATCTCATAGGTTCATTGTATTTTGTTGTAGAAGGTCCTGCTTCTTCTTCTTTGTAACCTAGGCCAGTTTCGTGGTTCTAAGATCGTTGATTTTTGATGATTTCTTCCAATGCCCTTAAGATGTTGGCATAGTTTTGGACAGTTTTTCCCTTCTTCACTTCCTTACGCAGCGAGACTACTTCAACTTCTAATGCTTACCTTTCTTGGTTCCTTTCTTCCAAATTATTTTGAAGTGACTCTTCAATAAATTTGTGTTCTTCAACTTCAATTTTGAGACCTTGAACTTGTTCTTCAAGAGTATTGGAACAGATCTTCTCAGCCTTGAGCTCTTTTATAAGCCTGATTGCCTCCTTAGAAAATTCTTCTATGGTCAACCCTTCTTCTTCGTTGTTTGATACATCTTGTTTATTATGCTTGGCCATAAAAAATACTCTCTCATTGGCTTCATCTTCGTTGTCACTGTCTTCATCGGATGGTGAGCTATCTTATTTAGAGAGAAAGTTCCTTTTGAATCCTTTCTTTTTCCCTTGCTTGTTGAATTTCTTAAAGCCTTTCTTTCCTTTTGATTTTCCATCACTTCTACTTGGACATTTTGCTGCGAAATTCCCAACCTCACCACAACCGAAACATATCAATGGAATTTTACCTTTGAATTTTCCCTTACCAATTTTTAGTTTTCTTGTAAAGTAAGCATCTAAAAGACCTTCTTCATCATCTTCCTTTTCTTTACACTTGCAGGTGCAGGTATTTTCATTTGAAGGTTGTTTGTCCTTATTTTTTTTCTTAGATGCAGTGAACGCAGTCTCTAGATGTGAAGTACCCTCTTCTTCATCAAGTCTCATTTCATATGCTATGAGAATTCCATGTAATTCCTATTTCCTGAGTTTGTCCAGATTTGCATTGTATTCTAAGACCGATACCTTTGGGTTGAATCTCCCTGGTAACGTTCTAAGAATATTTTGTATAATAGTCTTATCATCAACAGGTTGTCCCAATCCTTCCAGAGTGTTGGTTATTTCATCAATGTGTTGGAATTATGCAACAATGTTTCCATCTTCTTTCATTCTGAGTTGCTCAAATTTTGCTATGTATATTTGAAGCTTTGCTTCTTTGACATTTGAGTCACCTGCATATATATTCTCAGGCTTGTCCCATACATTTTTGGCAGTTTTACAACCCAACACCTTATGATAAGGAGATTCAATAAGTCCACTGATAATAATATTATTTGTTTTTGCATCATTTACCAAATTATTTTTACCTTGTTCATCCGCGGTTGATGTAAATCCATTTTGAACAATGTCCCATACTTTGTAACCTTGCGCCAAGAGATATACCTCTATTATTCCTTTCCAAAGTGCAAAATTATTTTCATTGAACAAAGGTACACCATTCTTGGTATGCTCCATGACCTCCTTCCAGCTGTTAAACTGCTATTGAAGGAACCAAGCTCTGATACCAACTGTTGGAAATACTGAGAGGGGGGGTGAATCAGTATTCCTTTCAATTAGTATTATTATTAATCTTCCTAAGAATTAGTTAATCTTCAATTATTATCAGTGTTTGTGCAATGATAGCAGTAAACAAAAGGAACACAAATGCACACAGTTTTTAAGATGGAAACCCCCTCCGGGACAAAAACCACCTGAATGTTTTTCTAACAAGTCTTTAATATCCAACTCCAATTGAAAAGAAAGCTCCAATTTCCTAGAATCTAGAAAATCATTCTTCTCCAGCTCCCACTGGATGGACGCTCCAATGCCCGATATTCTTCAATAGTCAACTGAACAGATGCCCCAACACCCAATGATTTACAACTCACCCTAGCACCACCCTACCACCCTGAAGTTTTCACAGGCTTGAACCTCTTGGTGACTTAATGCACCACCCTACCACCACCCTACCACCTTATAGAATAATAAAAGAAGAATGGACTCCCGTACCAGGGAAAATGGTCCACTTAAAAATGATATAGAATGATGTAGAAGAAGAAGACACACTAGAACATAACCCCAACTATGACACAACCACCTAACGATGATCCTAGACCTCCCGACACAGCCTCTTCAATTCTTGGCAGATAGACACTTGTACAAATTTTACAATGATGCTTTTACAATGACTCAGTACATTGATACCTTTACAATGACTGTATGCAGTGTTGCCCACTTGAAGACTTCAAGTGGTGAACTTCTTGTTGTTGTTTTGCACCTTGATTGCTGCTCTTGTCATGCTACCCTTTCTCACTCTTCATAATATTAGATAGTGAATTGAGTCTTATCTTTATGAATATATAATACCTGCAAAAATTCTTCAAGGAAATACCCATGACATGATAATAGCAAAACCTACCTCATCCTGCAGAGCATATGTCAGTGCTAAACAAAACAAAAAAACAAATTAGAATACAAAGAACCTAATGCAATTAATATATGAACATGCATATACAGAATATACTTACCTAGAGCTTACCTCTTCTACATCATTTTTTTGCACCTTGCTTTGCTTTGCTACCTTAGAAAATCTGGTCCTTTGTAGCTCTTGACAACACATGATCTAGCTTTTTCTTGCCTTCTAGGAGCTATATATTGAATCTGATGTATCTCTGTTATTTCAGATCCCCAATATGTGATTTTATGTCCTGTACTAGCCCTATGAGTCTTATTTCCAATTCCACAGGTCTGACCCAATTTGGATTGTTCAAGACAAAGTTACTTCCAATATCTCACAATGTCCTAATTATGGACTAGTTCAATAGAGCGAACTTGTATGGTGTGCCACGTGTCACTTTTTCCTCCTTCAGATCTGAAATTGATACAAATAAAACCACATTCTATGTAAAATCCACCACTTCTTATAGAATTCCAATCTGATTCTCAAAGAGAGAGTTATGATGATTTTCCCAAGGTCACCTCTTTGAGATGAAGTTCAGGAGCCTCCAAAAACCCTAACTTCCACAGATCATATCTCCGAAAATAATGCGAACCATAATCTAATTTTTTTTGCACAAGCTTCCTCAGGATTTCAGATTTGCGTCATAAAAAATTCAGCTTCTAAACCTTCGTACAAACAAATTTATAGCGAAAATTCCATGATGACATGTTTCAATTTGCGAAATCCCTACATGAGGAGGATATGAGGATCACAATTTATATAAATGATTAGGTTGAGAGGGTATTCAACAAGTGAACGTGGGAGGGATTTTAGGAGTTTAAAAATTATTAATTATTTATTGTTCAATGACCACAACCAATGATTAGAGTCATGCCACAACCCCATGGGGTTTTAGCCTACTAAGTAGGGTTACTAACTTCAAACATGAATATCTCTCAAACCGTGAAGAATTACGTGGCGATCCATATATCAATGGAAACATATCGACAAGTAGAAACCATAAAAAGTATCCTTGACTCAGAATATAGGTCAAAATTCCCATGCAAGATCGGGGTAGCCCCTTGAGCTTCTTGGGTTGACATCAATGACAACCACTGATCAACCTTTCTCATTTTAAAAGATAAATATTAAAAACCAACAATAAGAGGAGATGTATAAACCTATCAAAGCCAAGAAAAATATTGCAACTCAACCACAGTCAGTTTCGCCTCCAGTAGAAACTGTTGAAATGTCTCCACTATTCTCGGAAACTACATGCACGCTAGATGTAGGGTATTCCTCTTGGGATGCCATATAAAAATTGTTTGAAGATGATAACCCAAGAGTGGTCGAGAGGGAGGATGCTACACCAGATGATACAACTCTAGTTTCTAAGTCTAAATGGAGCGATACAACCAATTCCTTTTTACACAAAATTGCGGCTCACCCCAAAATATTTCCCTCCACAGATATGGTGAGATGGGTCATTGACCACTTGAATATTGCAGACATATTTTTCCTGACTCTAAGACAAATAATTATCGGGTCATTTAGGCCCAAAGATTTAAGGAAAATGTATCACTTGCCTCTTCCGGAGAAGAAGTATGACACATAGTTTGTCTAGGAATTTATGAAGGAGATCCATAACCCAACAGAATTTACTAGACAGTGGAGAAGGGAGCCAAACAAACATAAACACGAGGACTAGGGTATGTATTCATTAGCTTCTCTGGCTAGACCTTTTTCTCATATCACTGCTATGATATTTCATTTATACAGTTATCCTAATACACACAAGTATTATGGGGAATGGGTACCGTTAATTGAAGTTGCTTCAGATGGATATGTTATGGATTGGGCCAATATATTGTCTAATAATTTAACTTCTCATGTTCTAAGTTATGGGAAAAAGCGCATTTTTACTGATAGAGTTGTTCCCCCATTCTTCAAGAGTGCCTATATAATGGATGCTATCTATTTTACATATGATTTCCAGTCCATGGGATGGAAATGGAAAATTCAAGACCCAAGCCCCATTCATATCTATCATGATATCTTGTGGGAATCCAAATTTCATTCTCATTTTTATAATATTTGTCATGGAATCATGCTCCCTATTCATCAAGAGGTTTTCAACAACAAAGCGCCCAAACTCTCTATAGAGGCCAATAATGATTTGATGTCAATAGGAAGGTGGTTCAAGGAGGAATCATTTACTCATGTTCGCATTTTTGGCAGTCTTGCCAATCCGTATGTTTTACCCATTTTTCTACCTGATAAGCTATTGGCAAGGGAAATTGCATATCAGATAGTTGGGCATGGTTTAACCAAATACTGAAAGACACCAAGAAAACCATATGGCATTCCTTTCCTATTTCTTGTGGTATCTATGCATTAGACAATATCAAGCATGCTATTCTTGAAGTTGATCAAATAAAAGATTTGAAATTCCAGAATATGCCAAATCGGAAATATGCTCCTAATGGGGTTGCTAAAGATGTCACAACACAGACTAAGATCAAGAAATTTACAAGCGAGCCTAACAAATTTGATGATTTGTTTGAGATGGTTCCTGAGTATCCCAGGGTTGAAAGAGCAGCAACAAAGTGACTTATTCTTGAGGAATTGATTGAATTTAATCAATACCGTAGTCGGAGATCCACACATTTACCAATGAATTTTTTGAGAATTCCTAAAAAAAACATCAAACCTCCAAAAGTATCATCTTCTTCAGTGAATTATTCAATGGTTTCCAAAATATCATAAATATCTACTTCAGCTATTGGAAAAACAATTAAAATATAATAAGAAAGAGAATTAAATGAAATTTGGGAACGACTCAATCAAGCAATATCAACAACAGAGACATGGGAGCTAAACACTCCAGTCCAAAAAGAATCAATGCATATTCCAGTAATTGATGGGATGACCTCGTTTATTTTTTAGGTTCCAAATAAAACCATTATCATGAAGATATGGAAATTATCCCAACATTTCCTACATCGAAAGCAGTTCTAAAGATTGAATAAATTCCTCCTTTAGATGTGTTTTAAAGTCCTAAGTACAAGGAAATTGTGAGCTGACAAAGAAAGAAACGAAAGCTAGACTAGACCCGGGAATTAGTCCCTATGAAACTCCTTTTCAAGTTCTCTGTAAAGGATTTAAATCAACCCCATATGATGAATTAAACAAGCTCTCGCACTTTGCAGGGGTTTATGCTAGTGAAACTATTGAAAAAGCAGCAAAAGTTCAACTACTTCTCAGAGAAAAGTAGGAAAATATTGTTCAACTGGAACAAACTCTTCATAATGAAAAAAAAAGCACTAGAACAATAATGGAAAATAATACTGGATGAATTACAAAATAGTTTCAATGATTTGAAACTCTACTCTGAATCTAATCTCAAGGATAAATATCCACATATATAGCAGTTGCAAGAAAAGATTAATCAATTGAAATAAAACCCAGAAATCAATGAATTTAAAAAGGAAGCGGGAGAACTTAATAAACTCCTTGATCAACAATAATTTGTATTTTTTCATAAATTGACAATGATCAATGATTTATGTAAATATAGTGATTCATTTATTAAAAAATTGTCCAATCTAAGGAAATTTTATGAGGAAGTTGATGAAAATATTTCTGAGCATATAGATTGGCAGGACAATTCAGAGGGAAGACCGATTGATCTTCACCGGATTGAAGAATCTTAGAAAGACATTGTTTTCGGTGACTGGGACATAAAGATGAAGTCAGAAAAAATGGCTATCATGAGAGCCAGAAACCTCACCTCTGATCTCACTGAATACATCAATGACAACCTATTACAAGCTAATATATTCAAATAATTCACACATCATACATTACCAGATGTCAAATCCTTGACAAAAACTTGGCAAGAATTATCAATGAATAAGGCTGAACATATCAAGATTTTATCAAAAGTGAACCTCGACAGCCATTGGAAACTTTTTATAAAGCCACATAGTCAATGTACTATGTTGAGGTGTCTCTCTAAATCAACATGTCATCTCCTCCCGACACTCACCAATGCAGTCTTTACGGGGTAGATGCATATGCAACTGATTCATCCCCCCCAATTAAAGCTGATGAGAAACATATGTGGACTCGAGGAGAAAATGGGAATTCATCCTTCAACACAATAATGATCCTATTGTTACAACAGAACACCTTTCTTTATCTTTACTTTATCTTAGCTCAGTTTGTTGGAACTGTTTCAAGATCCTTATTTTTACTTTACTATATTTGTAATCTTAATAGACTATAAAAACCTTCTCATGTCTTTAGAGAAGGGGTTCTAAATTTTTGTAAGGTAACTTTGAAGTTTTCACTACTGTTACTTTCGAGTTATCTAATAGAAAATATAAACCAGAAGCTATCTTTTTCATGAACAGAGTCTTGATGTATCAGGTACTATTATCCTTATATTGTTGCTTTGATTTAATGAGATAGATAGTGAATTTTCTAAAAGTTGTTTCATTATATGTATGCTTTAGAAAAAAAATCAGACATTGTCACTATTGATGTGTAAGATTGTATCTCTTTAAACATGTGTGAGATAACGATATCTTTTATGTGATTGGTTTTAATCAACTAATTTAATTAAAGTAGTTTATCTTATTCACCTTCTATTCATAAAGTGTTAATGATTTATATTTTTCTATGCTATATGAAATATTTCAGAAATCACATATAAAGGAATACTATCCCAGGAAATATATAGATTAAGTATGCTTTATTATTATTTTCATTAGTTTTAAATCACTCCATAATTATCATTTTTTACTTTACATCCATTCACTCATACATTTTTAAGGGAAATTGGTCCCATTATCCCCAGTGGGAGCCACCATTCCAAATGGAAAATGAACTGCTTTTGGTTCCTGACCGGATGGTTATCCCCAATGTTGAGGAAAATATTTTTGAGCCTTCAACACCAACCTAATCATAATTCCAGGTAAGATATATGGTTGGCTACGCTCAATGAGTATGACTTTGAGATCAGGTACATTGAAGGTAAAGAGAACATGGTTGCAAATTCTCTTAGCGGAAGAGTGTATGTAAATCACATTGCAACAATGAGTGCATATGGGACAAATTTATAGGATCAAATCTTACAGGCAGGACATCATGATGAAAGGTACTAGTAGCTTAAGCACAGGTTACCACAACAGGGTACAGGTGATCAAGATGTGGCTTATTATCTCATGACATATGGTTTGGTGATATTTAGGAACATTATCTCTGTGTCGTACAACAACAAGCTCAAGAAGAGTATCTTGAGGGAATTCCATGTAAAGTGATATGTGGGTCACTCGAGATATCATAAGACATTTACAATGGTTAATAAGTTCTATCCCTAGCCAAATTTTAAGAAAGAGGTGGCTAAGTTTGTTGCGAGATCTTTGGATTTTCAATAGGTAAAAGCATAGTGTAAGCATCCAAGTGGTTTATTATAGTCGATTCTGATTCCAAAGTGGAAATCGGAGGTCATTTCCATTGAATTCATTAAAAAATTTCTGAGGGCATCAAGCCAACATGATTATATTATGGTTCTGGTTGACAGGTTGACCAAGTTAGTTAATTTCGTCGTAGTTAAGTCTACAAACTCAGCTAGTGACATAACTCAAATTTTCATTAGGGAGATAGTGAGGTTACATGGTATTCCTAAGAATATTATGTTAAACAAATATTCAAGTTCACTTCTAGGTTTTGGAAATATTTGTTTGCAGGTTTGGGGATAGAGTTGGCCTTTAATATAGATTATCATCTGCAGACGATTTGATAGAAAGAGAGGGTCAAGATGATTCTTGAGGACATGTTGAGGATGTTTTCATGCATCAGCAGTGGAAGTGAGAAGAATATCTTCCATTAGTTGAGTTTGATTATAACAATGGGTATCAAGAATATTTGAAGATGAGTTTGTTTGAGGCACATTGTGGGTGGAGTTGTAATACTCCCATCAGATGGAGTGATCCAGTGAACATGGTATTGAATCGACTAGACATGTTGGCAGAGATGGAATAAGAAATGTAGGTTATTAAGAAGAATCTAAAGGAAAAATAGGATAGAAAAAAGATTTATGAAAATCAACAAAGGGTATTTGAGGAGTTTTACGTTGGGGAGAATGTGTGCTTGTGCATCAATCCCAAGAGGAGATCCTTGAGGATTAGATCATGTGCCAAACTAACACCTTTGTATTGCAGAAATTTTTAGATCCTTAAGAGGATTGGACCAGTGGCCTATTGACTCGCACTTCCTCTGATAGTGAAATTCCATGATGTTTTCTATGTTTCATTACTTGAAATATACATGAAGGATGTTGATCATGTGATTGAATAGTCTGTATTGTAGGTGGAACCAATAAGAGAATTCCAGTTGAAACCTCAGTGCATTTTGCAGCAAAATATTCTCATGCTTCGGAATCAAGAAATTGAGAAAGTTAAAGTGCAGTGGAAGCACTTTGGTCCCAATGAAGCTATATGTGAGATGGATAATTAGATGCGGGCTATGTATCCTTTCATATTCATTGGTTGAGCAGATATATTATGATAAATGTTTTGATGTTGTGTTTTTGTTATGTCTATATATGCATATGTATGTAAATACTGCATCGAGATATGTTATAAATCTCCAATAAGCGGTATGGTGTTCATTGTATGATGGTCATGGTCCCAACAATATGTTATGATGTAAATGTTACATCGAGTTGTGTTATAAAGCTCCATGGGAAACATGTGTTTTTCTAGTTTATAGGTGTCATAAAACACCGAGGACGGTGTTCCCGGGAGGGGTTTGTAACAACCCTTGGTTTATTTTCTATGTAAATAAAAATAAGACCAAGGTCATGGGACACGTATCCCAAGATGAATGTTGGGTAAAACATAATGATGGGTACCATTGGTGATTAATTGTTTGTAACAACCCCTGGTTGATTTTCTATGTAAATGAAAATAATACCAAGGTCATGGGACATGTATTCCAAGATGAATGTTGGGTAAAACATAGCGATGGGTATCACTAGTGATTAATTAATAGTTATGGAAGCTACCAAATGCATTGGAAAAGGAAAAGTTTCAATAATTGTCATTTATGTATGAAATAAAGAAAAATAAGAGAAAAGGGAGATGAAGGGTCACATATTTTCATGAGGATAAAATTGAAGGAAAATGAATAAAATAGGGCCTTAATGATAAAAAGGCTTATAAGGATTAGTTTCTAGTATTTTTTTAGTTCGGTTTTTGGAGCTTTCTTCTATTCACTCATTCTCTCATAATCTTGCACACTTAGATCGTTATTGGAGCATGATTGGAGAACTCTAGTATTCACTTGGATTTGGAGAAAAAAGGCAAAGGAAAGCACGGAAGTGCAAGGTAACAAGTGGATCAACAACTACAACTAGGTTGCTTTGTAGGTAACATGTTCCATGTGTGAGTTCCTTGTTGATTTATGGATGCATGGTATATGCATGTGATTTTATGGTTATGTGTTGTCATTAGCATAAAGGATTGCCTATATTGATAGTGGTTTTAGCCTTGCCTTTCCATTTCCTGGATAACCATGGTGTTTTGGGTTTTCCACTTAATTGTTTTATGGTTGGTGTTAATAATTCCTTATGGTTGTGGGTTGGAACAAATGCTCTGGAAGCCTTGGAATAACTTGGGTTAAGTTACTAATCCTAGAGCTTAGGTTGGGACAAACTATCTGGAGCCATTATTGGGTTGAATTACTAATCCCTAGAGTCAGGTTGGACAAATGATCTGGAGCCCTGGAAGGATGTGGGTTGAGTTAATTTTTCTTAGATCCTTGAACATCTTGGATAGAGACCAATCTGGTGGGTGTTTTTGATGTCTGACCGTGAGGTGGAATCGCTAATTGAGGGTTGAGGTGGTTTAGCCTTTGGAAGCCCTAGTTTGGTTTTGTTTGGTTTATTCCACGAGATCCCACATTCATGCTTGGAATATAGCATGGGGGTGATTGGCTAAAAGATAAATTTGGTTTAGCCCAATCTATGGTCAGGTGGTACATGGAAGTTCCTAACTTGGTTGGTATTTTCATACGTTATAAGAGTTATTCTTATATCATGATTCATGTATATTTGTAGAAATTTTGTTGGCAATATTATCGCAGAGTTTCCATGGTTTATATGCTCGTTATTTTTTGGTTATATGCTTTTTATATGATGTGTATATTCTATGGCTCTTGTCATGAATTTTTTATCTATTGATCAATTAAAGAATGTATGGAATTGTTGTTTCAGCTATGTGGAGAGGTAATAGGGCCTCCTTGATGATTCTTAGATGATTCTCAGACTTTTATTATCATATATGAATTCATGTGGTTGATGAAATGTCTATTCTTTTGTGGTCATTCTAGGTTAAGTTTATGACTCAAGTTTGTATGTTTAGCCTTGTTTTCATGTCATTTATGATTCTAAGAAGTCTTGAGAAGTTATGGGCAATGGTATAGAGTTTGATCTAGAATTGTGGCTCATATCTCAGGACGACACCCTTTGAACTGGAAATTTTGGGTCACAACCGTACTCAAGTAGTGTTGTGCATGTAGTTGGAGGCCTTCAAATGTACTCATGCCTTGTCATGCATGTGGTTGGGAGCCTAGGTCAGTGAAAAGGATCCCCAACTAAGGGTTTTCTCACCTAGGGTGGTTTTTTGGATCCTGAGTGTCCTATAGCCCCGAGAGTTCTCGTGAGTTGTTAGTTTGTGGTCAATTTGTAGGCCCCACTTTCTTAACCAAAGCTAGGAGTTCAAGTCATGTCATAGTAACTCTTCGTATCATTTTTACCTTGGCAGACAAGTGAAATTGGGTAAATGTGGTAGGGGTGGTTACAAGGGGCATTGTGGGACACTGGTACCTAAAGTGTCCATTGATTTATATGAGCATGCTATGACCGATATGATGATTTGGAGGTAGCTATATGCCTTAGTTTTTGGACCTTCTGATGTGAGGAAACCTTTCCAAGGGATGGATCACCTGAGAAGGGGATGCCGGGAACTTGGAAGGTAAGTGACTACACAGAAGACGATAATTGGATTACCCGAGGGACTATTTAGCAGAGAAGGGAAGGTCGAGGAATGAATCTATTTTGGTCATTAACATTTCCAGATGGAATAAAAAGAAGATTGGGAGTGCACCCTGGAACGATGAGTCAGTAATTGTTCACTGAGGGAACATGTACCACAAGGATCATGGTTGGACATTGGATGTAGGTTTGAATTTGGCACTGGATTTTGGACTTCCTGGGAAGGAGGTGAATCCTAGTATTACTTTGAGGGTGGAGGTGTAAGCCTCTGTATTCCCTTGTTGTCGATGCAAGCATCATATCCTTTTATTTGCTAGTTAAATCAAATGTGCATATGTATAGATGTGTATTTTATTATGAATATTGTATCAAGCTAGATTTATAAAGCTCCATGAACAATATGTTTATTTTCTGGTTGAAGAAAATGTGCCTAAGTATATGTGACTGTTATTATATATATCGTAATGAGTTGTATTATAAATCTCTAGTAAATGGTATGTTTGTTATGTTTTCAACAATGGTCATTGTAAATACTACAACAAGTTGTGTTATAAAGATCCATAGGTAGTATGTTCTTTTTTTCAGTAGTTTGTTGATCATAGATGTCAGAGAACACTGAGGACTGTGTTCCCCTAAGGGGGAGGGGTTTGTAACAACCCCGTGTTGATTTTCCATGTAAATAAAAATAAGACCAAGGTCATGGGACACTCATTCCAAGTTGAATGGTGGGTAAAAAATCACATTGGGGGTCATTTTCGATTTATTTATGGATAAGGAAATTGGCAAAGGCATTTGAAAAGGTAAGAGGCATCAATTTTCATTTTATTTATGAAATAAATGAAAATAGGAGAAAAGGAAGGTGAAAAGACACATATTTTCATGTTAAGGAAATTAGAAGGAAAATGAAGAAAAAATATAAATCAATAATAAAAATACACCTGAGAACCAATTGACAACTCAACTCGTTCTTTAAACAAGTTCAATAAAGGAAATAGAACAAGAACTTGGACAATTAAGTAAAGGAAGGAAAGGGAAATCAAAGGAAAGCAAGGAGAAGGTTGGATCAACAACTTCAGTAGGAAGATCTTGTAGGTAACAGGTTGCATGTGCGATTTACTAGCTAAGGTGTGAATGCATGATACATACATTTTGTTGTTTGCTTCATTTGTAGTCATTGGCATGGGTTTTTCCTAGTTTGACAGTCATTCTACCCTTGCCTTTCCATTTCCTGGATAACCATGATGTGTTGGGGTTCATTCTTGGTTGAGATTTGGATTGCCAGATTGTTTTGGAATCAGGTGAGGTTGTCTCAAGAAAATTCCAAAGGTTTTGCGGTGGAGATGGTTTTCTCTAGGAGGCCCTTGAAAAGTGGGTGGAGACAGGAAAATTCTTCAAGGTATGGTGAATAAATTTTGAGGCATCCAAGCTCGGTTTGATTGATCTCTTGACCGGTTTTGGCGAGATCACAATAGTTTAAGGGTGGAGGTGGTTTAACCTTTGGATTACCTTGGTTGATTATGTCTTGGTTTATCCCATGAGATCCCCAATTCATGCTTGGAATATGGCATGGGGGTGATTAGATAAAATAAAGGTTTGGTTCAGCTCAATCTATGGTCGAGTGGTACGAGGAAGTCTTGACTTGGTTGGATTTTTCATATGATAATAAAATATATTTTCCTATTGTGTTTCATGACCATTTATACTTGTTATTATGTGGCTTGATGGTTGTTATTTCATGGTTAATATTTTTATTATATGTTGGTTATAAGCATGATTTTATAAGATTTTATAACTATTTCCCTGGTTATTCTTTGATTAGTTAATTAATGGTTGATGAATGTATGGGATAACAAGTGTGGTTGCAACTACTTAAGAGGTAATTAGAACTTCTCAGTGATTCATGTCTAAAGAATAGATATTTATACTCAGATATGCATTCATGACCTGTATCTTACATGTTTACCATGTGTTTTATGAAATGTATAATATGTTCTAGTCATACTAGGTCAAGGTTCTGACTTGAGTTTGTAATTTTAGCCTTATCATTATTTCCTTTATTATTCTGAGAAGTTTTGGGAAGTTTTGGGTAGTGGTTTGGAGGCTAGCCTAGAATTGTGGCTCAGAACTTGGGACCACACCCTCTAAAATAGGAGATTTGGGTCACAACCGCATGGAGGTAGTGTTGTGCATGCATTTGGAGGCTTATAACCACATGGAGTCCTTTTCATGCATGCAGTTGGGGGTTAAGTTGTGAAAAAAGAAATCATAGGTCATGGTTAGTCACCTAGGGTGGTCCTTTGATCCCCTGAGTGTCTTGTGGCCCTGATGGATGTTGTGATTTGTCAGACAATGGTCATTTTGTCGACCCCACTTCCATAACTAGAGCTTGGAGGTCGGGTCATGTCATAGTGGCACTCTGCTTCACATTTACCTAGAGGGATTGTAAAAGCAGGTAAATGTGGGGAGGGTGGTGTTACACAACTCTAAGTCATGGGTTACACAGTTCTTCTCATTCTCATTTAGCTTATGGGATTCATGAAAAACTACTTGGCCTTCCTACATTAAGACTCTGCCAAGTCCTTCTTTGCAGGCATCTGTACAAACTACACAATTTTTTTATGGGTATATTATTTTTAGCATTGGTGCATTGGTGAGAAGTTTCTTCAATTGATCAAAACTTATAGCACATTCATATGTTCATTCAAACTTCTTCCCCTTATTTTGTAACACAGTGATTGGATAACCAATCTTGGAGAATTTTTTTATGAATATTTTGTAGTAGCCTGCCAATCCCGTAAAGGATCTAATCTTGGTCACGTTCTTCAGTGTTGTCCACTCCATGATGGCGTTGATATTGTCTGGGTCAATAAATACTCCATCCTTTGAGATAATTTATCCCAAATAATGTATTTGTGACTGGAAGAAGTCACATTGACTAATATTTCATAAATATTGTGTTCTCTTAATATTTGTAACACTACATCTAAATGTTCTTGATCATGCTCCTCCTTGGTCTTTGAATAAACCAATATGTCATCCACAAAAAAACACTACAAATATATCTAGGCAAGGGCATATCACATTGTTCATTAAGCACATAAAATTTGCAAGTACATTTGTAAGCCCAAAGGACACTACCACAAACTCATAATGCCCATACTTGGTCCAAAATATTGTCTTATGGATATCTTCATCTTTAATGTGCACTTTATGGTATTTAGATATTAAATCAATCTTGGAGAAGATTGTTTCTCCCATTAATTGATCAAATAAATCACCAATCTATGGAAAAGGGTATCTTTTCTTAATGGTTTCTTTATTCAACTATCTATAATTGATGCACAACCTCAGTTTGTCTTCTTTATTCTTCACAAATAAGACCAATGCTCCCCGTGGAGACACACTTGGCCTTATGTAACCTTTGTCCAAAATTTATTTGCGTTGTAGCTTCATCTCAATTAGCTCTAAAGTGCTCATTCTATATGAAAAATTGGATGTTTGGGTTTCCCCTGACATTAGTTCAATGGAAAATTCCACTTCTCTGTGAGGAGGAAACCCAGGGATTTCTTCAAGAAATACATCTTGGAATTGATTTAAAATGGGATGATTAATCAGAATGTCTTGGAAATCACCTTAAACACTATTGTTAGCTTTGGTGGCATTGTTAATTTGAAAAATAAATAAGATACACCCCTTCTTGTGAATTCTTTTGGCTTGCATGGTTGTAATTAACCTCACATATGTGGATTTTAATTTCCCTTAAAATATTCTTCTCTCCCTAGACTCATGTAAACATTCTTGTTTTCTCAAAGAAATATACCTTGGTGTGATACATATACAACCAGTATATTCCCAGAAATGCCTTGTACGCTTCCAGTGGTAATATGTTTAAATTGGAAATAGTTGGCATGCCATTCAACTCCAATGAGAATTGTAACATACCTCATTAGCACACCCATTTTTGTTTTGTTTTGTTTGATTTGTGTTGTAACAAAATAGAGAATAATTACCCTCCATATTGTGAATACAATATTTTCCTCTTTCCATTAACGTCACTTATGCATATTAGGTGATCTTGTACATACTCTTCTAGCAAGTTGTATATCTATTTATTTTCACTTACAATCTTCATCACTTCCCTTGTATGATATAGCTATTATCCTAGCTATCCATGTAGGATATGCATAATTTTTTAACGTAGTTGTGTGCTCTATTGAACTCCTTTCTTTGATCCCCATGAGATTTGAAACAAGGTGTATATAGTAACCCAAACATTACAAACATTACTATTTTCATTGTGTAATTTAATGTAGTAAGCCAACCGCCCCTCCTGTATTATACACTAGTGTATCAATTTATGCACATATTTTACTTTATGTCTAACGTTATAAACCTTGGTATATTATTTATTTTATATTTCATATTTTATTTTACTTATGGACCTTGAGCCTCACACACATGTGTCATGGCTACTTAGCCATTCTACCAAACACCAACTTTCCATCCTCATGTGGATTTCATGTTCTACGGTGGAGATTTTTCAAGATGATCCGACATTTATTATCTATTCATTAGGATTATCTAAGGTTGCATTGGATCCATAACCCTCATTCATTCCATTCCTTTTGGCCTCCCAGGTACTACCTTTAGAGAAATGAAAAACATTCAATTCTACCCTTTCGACTTTCTCACTTGCATGACCTCAATCTCGTCTTTCGAAGCGCAGATGGCCTCCTTCTATCATGGAATTTCATACCACATAGATTTCTCTAGTGAGCAATAAGGTATTTTTATTATTTTGTCTCTACTCCTCTTGTTACCATATATCTATAACCATTACCTCCTAGTCTAACTTGTTACAGTGCATATTTATTTTGCAGGCTGCAAAAGGGTCAAGTTTGTTATGCAAAGAAAATAAATTGTCTCACTTCTTTTCCAATTTCAATAGTTGTTATATTTATGGCTACGCCAATCTTGCTGGACTTTAGGGGATTTAATAAGTGTTATTATTTTGTTACAAGAATTTTTATATTAATGTATATTCTTAATACTTCAATTAACCCTCTTTGGAATACCCTTATACCTGATATTTGACCCTTGTAAAAATGCACGAAGTCATTCCTTCTAATTTGTTTTCCTCACTGTCTATGGCTTCTAGAGTTTAAATTTCCTTTATATAATACTTAAGATATTTTCTTATGTGATAATTTTTTATGTAAATTCTTTATAAGATATTCAAACTATAACGAGCAGAGTATAGGTAATTATAGCCAACAAACTACACACTTACATGAGATTCCTGTAACACATGCATGCTAGAATCACCAACAAGTTAACTAGTCAATTGAATTACAGGAATATTATGAGTATTCCCTTTTTCCTTACTCAAAAGTTAATTCAACTAACTTTCAAGAAGTAATTCCATACATGCATGAAATTCCAATAGAATTATTTAATTTTACTTTCAATCAGCTACAAGAAATTATCCTTGACTTGCATTGCTAGTAATGATTAGACAAAAAGATAACACTAACACTACAAGGAAAAGACCCTCTAGCGGAGGTTATAAAGGAAGTTTTTAGTATTATAAATTTGGCCAAAATTGTCAAAAAAAAATATGCTACCACATCCGTTTCTGGTAACAGAGGTTTTGGCAGAGCTTTTAACAGAAATTCAACACAACTGAAAAAAATGGGTAGCCGAAGGTTATTATGGATGTTTTTTCATAAGTGCTCTTATCAGGTTTTAATGCACCAGTGCGTATCAGTAGACAACGCACCAGGGCGGTCGAAGGAGAATGCACCGGGCCGTTAAGGAAAACAATAGCACTGGGCATGGTGTTGGTGATACAACGCATGGAGCCCTTCTAATTGGTCTTGGGATTTGAGCGGTGCCCATAGGTCGTATAAGCGCAACAGTGCGTGTATATTTATGAGGCACTGGTGCTCCGTATCATAAAAAGGAACCCAAATTTATAATTGGTATTAGTATTCGTGCGGTGCACATGGCATCTACAAATGCACCGGTGCTTATAGATACATAAACACCCTGGTGCTCAGTATCACACAAATGCACCGATATTTATAACCGGAATCGGTATTAGTGCGGTGCCCATAGAATCATAAACGCACTGGTGCGTATAGACACATAAACGCACCGGTTTTCATTTTGTTTTTTTTAGAAATATCCACCTCTGACAGTCCAATTATTGTGATTGTTTTAAATTCATTATTCATCAAAATTCGACACATCTTATAAAAATATTCATATTAATTACATTTTTATTAATGCTTTTGAATGTGCTGTTTGGATTAATTTGTTACATCATATCAGAATTATTGTGGTTTTTTAAAATTCATTATTCATCAAAAGTCGACACATATATATAATCTTATAACAATATTCATATGAATTAAATTTTTCTTAGTGCATTTGAGAATGACAATGGAGAACGCAATAGAATAAATTAAAACATATTTTATGATTATATATTCATATACATATATATATATATATATATATATATATATATATATATATATATATATATATATATATATATATATATATATATATATATATATATATATATATATATATATGAATAAGACAGTCTTTATCATACAAAATGGGACAATTTTTCGTATCCCTTTGTCTTTCAATTGGGACACTATGTCCATTACATTAAAAAAAATGTCTGATTTCACAGACATATTTCAAAAAATAAAACACCTTGCTTTGATATCCAAATTACATAGTGATCATCATTCTTCGCTTGAACTGTTGTCACTGCTAGAGCTACTTCCATGACTTGGGTTATTTTCAGGAATGTTGTGTTCACGGCGTTGATTGTTTTCTTCTTCTTCACTTTCCATCTACAAACATAAAAATAAACTGAAATGAGTGTATATACATTGGTGAGAATAATGAAAATTCAAATATTAAATAATATACATCAATGTAAATCGAAAAGAAAAATGATGTATCATAGCAACAATTGACTCATAAACTATACACATTCTTTCAAAACCATGTACCATGCCATCTTTCAAAATTTCATCTGTTGGTGCAGTTCCATACTTTGTTTCCTGCAAGTTTTATACCCCATAACAAATCATATATTTAATATAAAAGGTGTTTTTGTTCTATTAATTATAAACGGGGCTAATTAAAACAAGATCGATAGATGCTTACAAATTCCACAATTAAATTCTGATATGCCAACATATACTCACAACCCATATTTAACCCAATTTCAATCAATTCGTCTGATGGTTCTTCTTTGTATGTTAGCACCTGTTTGAAGACATTCAATGATAATTTTTGTAAAACAACTTAAAAAATACAAAAATGAAATCTAGTTAAATTGTTATAAGGAAGTAACAATTACTCACAAACTTAGAGATCAACCATTTTCTTCCTTTTCGTCCTGTTTTATGTGCTGAATGGGTTCCATTTTCTTTTATTTTCTGCAAGAAAAATCTTCAAAATTAATATTTAATGCTAAATTGTTTATTTATTGTACCTAATGATCGAAAAATTCAATGATTACATATTACATTTGAAGCACGTTGTTGTATTTGTTCCACTAGATCCCTCAAACTTTTGTAAAAGTTTTTCCCCCTTTCGTTAACTTCCAGCACCACTCCAGATGAGCCAAGGAGCAATTCATTTTCATTTGCATGTTCTAATTTTTTTCTTTTCTTAGAACAACATTCCTTTTCTGAGCCCCGGATGCGGGTGCTCCAATGTATAGTTATTGAGATGGGACACAGGAGTGGCAAGTCCTGCCGACACCTGCCCAACCAGTACGCTGCGTTAAATTTCCATCTGCGCAATGGCATGCAACATTTATACTCCACTCCTACCAACGCCATGGGCTCAGAAAACATTAGCATTCGCTCGACTTCCACTGAGACGAATCCTGCCTCCGCATGCTCCGGCTGGATTTACATCAAGGGCGCAGTTATGGAGACAGATCTTCTGTGTGTGGGAAGGATGGAATTGGTACGAGTTGGTTCCGATCTCGTGTCCCGGTACCAAACGCATCAGGTTAAATATCACCTGGTCTCGGCTTACATTCATATTTTCATTGGCGTCGTTGGTTATTTTCTGCATCGTTGGGAGAGGGTCTATCAATGAAGGTTGCGTTCAGTGCAGAGTGAGGCTCACCCACCAAGGAGAGCTGCGCTGGTGCTGCGTTTTCATCCGAGCTCGGGCCACCCTCTGTTGGCTTTCTCCGCTGTCTTGGTTGCGTTTAGGACCCTGTTTTTCTTACAATGTCGTGGATTCGACACCGTATGCGGAGCCGAAGAGGAAGCTCAAGGGGTCGCCCCTCTCGTGAGCATTCCAGCCCCTCTCCGGATTCTTCCTCCTATGGCGGAGGCTCGAGCCACTATCCCCGGACACGAAGTGGTAGGGGGCGCACTCAAGATTTCCGCCTGTTCTGGGGTCCCCATTCGCATCGCCCGCCTGCCTCCCCTGCTCCCAATACAGGCACTACTCGTTTTATCTTCAACAGCTCCCTCAACCGCCCTCGGATTACAGCTATTTTCTCGGTGGTTTTTCTTGAGGAAAGCCTGCAAGGGGAGTCCGGCTTGCCGCCTGTCATTCCTGATGCGAATACTGCAGTTCCTAGTGCCCAATTCTCGAATTTCAATTTGGGAAGAGGCAGTGTTCCGTTGCAGCCTCCGTTGGGCCCTGTAAGCTCGGTTCCGGATGAAGACATGCTCCCTGCTGAACCTGGACCCTCGGCTTCTGAAGAAGGGCTCGCTCATGACATGCGCGCCTCCGGCTGGTGTAGGGTTGTGGAGGAGACTCCCGATGATTAATGGGTCTGTTGTCTGGTCGTTCTTCTGTTTTTGTAGCCCAACCTATTGGGTCTTTTTCAGTATTGTTAGTTATGGAGCTTTTTTGGTACTTTTTGTTCCTTCTGGGTCAAAGCATATTATGGAAAAACCTCACTCTGCACCCCTGCGTGGGTTAAGGCAGTCTATATCTCTTCTTTTTTCTGAAAATTCTGCCTCTGAGGCAGTAGACTCTGACTTCGGTCTCGATGTAATATTATCCTTCTGTTAATAGATCAGTTTTACTTAGAAAAAAAAAACATTCCTTTTCTGAGTTGTTGGTCCCTGTAGAACATTAAACATATATGAATTAGTAGACTGTTTGACACATGTTATCTAATAATTTTACGTATATTATTAATGATAATTAAAAAAAGAAATTCATATTGGATCGATAGTATTTTTTCATTCACCTGATTCATCTTTTTGCAATTTTTCCATTAAAATTTTACGCTCTTCTAGTCGTAGATAAGAAACAATCATATCGAGCTTCGTCATTTTGTGGCTCTGCATGATACACAGTAAACAATACATATTAGTTAAAGTTACATATAGTTCAAAAATAATATTTTTTATAAAGAATTTACAAAGAACTTGCCTTTTTTGATTTTCTTGATATGTTTACAATATTTTTGTTACTTGATATCTTGTAAGTCATTTATTTATCAATCAAAAACCTGTAGCATATCATTCATTAATATATTTATAAATAAATTCTCAACTTTTCAGGTAGAAAATAAATCTCGAGACACTAGTGCGCCTTTCATGAAATCTGCACTATCGCCGGTGCGTGGATATATTAACAACGCACCCCAAAACAGTATAATACACCATACGGTGCGTTTGGTATTATAAACACACCGCAAAAACAGTGTAATAGACCTAACAGTGTGTGGGGTATTATAAACGCATCGCAAAACCAGTGTAACACACCGTACAGTGCTTTCCTAGTTAAGGAGAGCACCGGTGCCCTATTTCAGATTTGGCGCACGGATCTAAAACAATGTTTTGATTTTTTTATGACACAAACTTGCGCGGTGCGCTGTAATAATACAAAGCACCGGTGCGGTGGCATACGCAGGGCGCACCGATAAAGAAAAATCCATTTTTTCAAAAATTCACGCAATGGCCGAATGGATTGGGATCCGACTATGCAAGTCGTCCCATGGGTTGGAAATCAATCTAAAATGAAAAACCATAATTCTGAAATCACAGAAATATGGA
This sequence comes from Pinus albicaulis, assembly GCA_034641835.2. Classification (NCBI taxonomy): domain Eukaryota; kingdom Viridiplantae; phylum Streptophyta; class Pinopsida; order Pinales; family Pinaceae; genus Pinus; species Pinus albicaulis. The sequence continues at coordinate 1,631,795,876 of CM076578.1, forward strand.
GAAGAAAGGGAAAAAACAAAAAAATGAAGGGTTCAGGGTAAAAATGGATAAAACTACAGGAAAAAATAAAAAACTACAAAAAAAAGTAAAAAAAAGAATTAAATTTAATCATGAAATGATTTGAAATTCTATGATAAAGGGCTTGAATCACTAGATTTTTGGTTTCTGATTGTCTGAATACTTCTGTTCGAACGTATTTCGCCATCCACAGTGCCCTCGTGCTCTCTTGCTCCAGGTCTGTCTCCTGCAAAAATCTGACTGAAATTTTTTAGCAAAAATAGTGAAATAATGAAAAGTGTTTAGTATTTAAAGAATTATTTTATCAAATTGGATTTTCGAAAATATTTTGTCGCCCATTTTTCAAATTTCCGTTTTTTTTTTTAACTTAAACAAAATAGAGTTGCGTTTTTTTTATTTGCGTTTATTCGTTTTCGGTGCGCGGAAATGTGACGCACCGGTGCGTTGTATTAATACGACGCACCGGGGCCTATTAGGATGATAAGCGCACCAGACTTTTTTTTTTTTAAATTATTATTATTATTATTATTATGATTATTATTATTATTTTTTAATCATAATAAAATAATGATAATTATAAAGTACATGAATTTATTTTCATTATTTTCTAAACTTTATATATGTAAGATCATAATAAAATAATGATAATTATAAAGTACATTAATTTATTTTCATTATTTTCTAGCCTTTATGTTACAAAAATTTGTATTATTCTAGATTTGTTATTTTACAATTATTTGCAAATTTACAAATTTAAATATTTTAATAAAATCATTTCACATTAATAGAATTAAATTTTTACAAATTAATATTTTACATACAATTACATTAATTAAAATGACAATTACAATTAGAATTAAAATTACAAGTAAAATTTTACATTAATTTCACATACATGAATTACGATTAGAATTACAATTACAATTTTAATTTTACATACAATTACATTTACAATTTTACATATAATTACATTTACAATTACAATTACAATTTTACAAATATTTTACAGACAATTCAATTAACATTACAGTTACAAATACAATTACATTTACAATTTTACATAGAATTACATTTACAATTACAATTACAATTTTACAAATATTTTACATACAATTCAATTAAAATTACAATTACAAATACAATTACAATTTGTGAAATTTACATACAACTACAATTTGTGAAATTTACATACAATTAGAATTAGAATTACAATTTGACAATTTTCCATATATACAATTACAATCATTTGACAATAAATTAAATATTACAATTACAATTAAAATGTTACATTAATAAATATTTTACATACAATTACACTTAAAATTACAATTAGTACAAATACAAATACAAATTTACAATTTTACATAGAATTAAAATTTAAATTACAATTACATTCACGACATAATATTTAATAAATATCATGGTCATTTAATAATATTAAATTAATTAATAAACATCATCATGATCATGATAACCATTGTACAAACATCATATTCGACTAATAAACACATTCAATTAACATCAAATTAACATTATATATTAACATCATCACAACACAAACATCAAATATACATCTCAATATAATGTTAAATAACTCATGCGCCGCCTATCACATATACACATCTATCTGCAAGCTAAAAATTAAATGAACATATCTGACATGACTAACAATATGCGCCACATCATGATGATCATCAACATGAAAATTAAGTACAACTGCAACATGAACATAAAATATATATATATATATATATAACTGAATAATGTTAAAAATATACAACTGTAATATAAATGTCATGGATCAGGCACTGGTGGTAGTATAACAACATCAATAACACTATTACAAGTGGATGTGGCCTGCTTAGTAAAGCTGGGTGCAGCCTCGACAGTCGATGGTCGACTAGCCTGCTCATGATCATGATGATCACTAGTACTGATGGATGCATTTACTGGTGGTAGTACAACATGATAAATATGAGGTGCAGTAGTAGTGGAGGCCTGCTCAATTAATAGTACTGCAGCCTCGGCGGTCGATGGTCCAGCCTGCTCATGATGATCGTGACTAGTACTCATGATGGATGATGCAAGCTGCTAACTGGACATGGCCGATGGTCCAACCTCATCTCCATGATTACTAGTGTCAGATGCTTCCAGTGGAGCCTCATGCTGATCATCAGGTGCGCCGCGAGGTGAACAATCACGAGATGCATTTGAGTTGCTGCTGGCGGACTGTCCATCACATGCCGCAACTCGACTATGCCTATAGCTACGGAAAATCCTCCTCAATCACGTAACATCTGTCGTAGCTCCTACGACATGCTGCATCAGGCCGTACATGTCATGCAGCATGCCTCTCCACATCCGTAACAGTCTATCATCGCCCTGTATCTCTCTATAATGAGCGGGCCTGATGCCCACATCTGAAATCAATCCACAGAGTTGGCTTCCCAACTCCATCCGGTATCTAGTCTCAGGTCGACCACGCCTAGAAAAAGGCAGTACCGGTGCACCATGAGGCGCGGGATCAGCACGTCTCTCTGCTACGCCACCGGCCTCATCCTCCAGCGCATTAGCCATCTCTTGATCGTAATCATCAGGATCGACACCTGAATCATGTGGTGGATCTGGCATCTCATCGCCATCAAAAGAGCCAATGTCTGCAAAATATATATATATATATATATATATATATATATATATATATATATATATATATATATATATATATATATATATATATATATATATATATATATAAGTACACAACAATAATTAGGAAATTTTATTACACAATTTAATAAAAACAAGTTAAAGAACATGTTAGAATAAATATAAATAAAATAGTAATATTACCTCTTCATTTGGCGGCTCATCAGGAGTGAAGAGGATGTTGGGACACCCTCGCCAATCTAGTCCAGCATAAGGACATGGGACCATAATGAAGGGATGTAGCCCGCCAACACTGGCTAGTAAGTCCAACGAATCATGTGATATCCTCACTGGAAACATAGTGTCTCCCCTCTTGGGCATCATCTGCCACCACATGCGCATCCGGGCCTCAAACATCGGCCTACAAGGCTGTCGAAAAAAACTAGGTCTCATCTTTGGAAACCTCTCAAAAAATAAACAAAACAGCTCTGAAGCAAAAGGGAAGTTGACCCTCCCTTGTGCATGTGCACGACATCTATATAAGGCCATACAAAACTGTGGCAAAAAAATGGCAGACCACCTGACAAGTCGTGGTTGTTGTACTAAATAATCAATGTAATATAAAAGCGAGCAACTAATGCTTTGCCCGCCACTAGTGTTGTGCGAAATGATCGAAGTGATATAGAGAGGCACTACACGTCCTGACTACCAAAAGCACCTATATGTAACTAACCTCCAGGTACCTGAAACTCTGAAGGAGACAATACATGTGCTCCAATGTATCTCTGGGAGTAAACTAACTGAATCCCTGCTACACAACTAGCTGGCACGTCTGGGAATGAGGGAAAATCCACCCCTCTCCTCGATAGTCCTGTAATAAAATAAATGTCCTCCTCAGTGGGTGTGTACCACTGGTCAGGACCAACCTGAAAATCTTGTCAGTGGGCATTCCACCTGCCAATAAGATGTCTCAAAAGCACACTATGGGCCTTTAGGCCGAAAATAGCCTCCTCATAGAACTTGAGGAGGCCTACCTGCATAAGGATCTCTTGGGTATCTGTAGTAATAGGGCGATGGCATCCATCTCTCTCCCTCTCTCTCGCCTCCCATTGGCGAATCATGTCATATTGTTCTTGTTGTTGCTGCTGTTCTCTCTTAATCATTTCCATATTAAATAATTTTTTTTTATTAAAATAGAAATGTATTTATAAATATACATATATAAATTTTTTTGAAAAAAAAAACAAACATACAAGTCGGTGCTCCAAAAAAGCAGTCACGCACCGGTGCCGGTGCGTCCTAATATTTCAGCGCACTGTCCCCGGGGCCCCTAATGAAACAGACCGCACCGAATTTGGTGCAGATGTCTATTTTTCAAGCACTGTGGACTGTATATAATTCAGAATAGCGGTGCACTGACTGAAATATATGCCCCTATGCGTATAGTCATGTCAGCGCACTGACTTCATGACAATGACATAGTTGACGGTGCGGTCTTTTACCTGGACGCACCGTTGACCCTCTCGGAATGAAAAATGCGGTGCGTTGACATAAACCGGGGTGGAAAATAAAGTCAACGCACCGCACTGTGATTGCCGAGGTCAACGGTGCGCCTGGATAAATGAGCACACCGCCTTTTTTCTTTTTTTCTTTTTAGTTTAAAATTATTCGGGGCGCCTTCCGACACTGCCCCGGAAACGATGCGATTACCATTAGCACTGGTAGTAGTGCTACCTGTAAATTTTACTGGTAGCACTGCTATCCGGTGCGAGCCGAATAGCTCGAGCGCACCGCGCGACAATTTTTTTTTTCTTTTTTAATGGTTATTTTTAAGTTTATTTCAATTTCTAATTCTCTAAAAGGCTTAATTATAGAAAAACTAGAAAAGTACTTGTACATTTCGCTGTCGAGGAGGCATATTGGCTGTAAATTTTGGAAAATAAAATTTGCCCACTATTTTTCAAAATGCAAGCTAGAGATTGGTGGCCAATGCAGAGCAGCAGTGCGTGCAATGGGTGCAATGAGAGCACAGATGTCAGGGCAGCTCAGAAATAAGGAAATAGCACTGGGGCTTGAGAGCTCTGGAGCACTGAGGAAAGTGAATAATGAATTTTTTTGGCCGTAATTTTTTTTTTAATTAACCCTATTTCGGTGCGCGGGGTTTTATAAGCGCACCGGTGCGGTTAAATAAAACCGCACCGAGCAGTATCAATTTTTGCGCGTTGTTTATAACGCACCGAGGTGTTTCCCTAACCGAGCACCGGGATGTTTCAGTTTCGGTGCGAAATTTGATGATGCACCGGGGCAGCATAATGGTAAAGCACCGGTGCGTAATAGTTGCAAAGCACCGGTTTTTTGGCCATAATTATATATATATATATATATATATAGATAACGCTATTCCATTGCGTGCGGTTTCTGGCGCACCGGTGCTCTTAGAGAAGAACACACCGGCTCGTTTCTGTTTTAGCGCGGTGTTTTATGATGCACCGGCGCGGAAGAGTATTGACACCCCGGTGCGTTACAGTAATTGGACACCCCAGCGGTGTGTGTACTTCGCGCACGCTATATGGTGTGCCAATGTTCAGTGTGAACTGGTGTGTTCTATGGTATCGTGCGCACCGGTAATTGATAGCTCAGGAGCACTAGAAAACTGAAAAATCCAAGTTTTTTGTCGTAAATATTTTTTTAATTTAACCCTTTACCGGTGTGCATTGTTTATAGGCACACTGGTACTATTTTCTACAAACACACCGGTCGGTTTGTGTTTTGGCGCGTTTTTTATGATGCACCGGTGTGGTTTCTGTCTACCGCACCGGGTGGTTTCGGTGTTGGCGTTGTGTTTTATAATGCACCGGCGCAAACAAGTTGTGAGGCACCGGTACTCTATTATATTATGACGCACTGGGCGGGTGTGTATGAAGTGCACGGTGTCCGGTGTGCCAATGATTTTGTCCGCACCGGTGCTTTCTTTTTTTGAGAGCATCGGGGCCAGTTTTAACGATAAGAGCACCGATAGGAAAACATCCGCAAAACCCTCTGCCCGCCAACCTCTTGTAGTAACCTCCGCTAGAAACGGATGAATGAGGTATTTTTCTTTGTGGTTCCTCAAAAACATCCGCTAGAGGGTCTTTTCCTTGTAGTGTAATAAAGTGTACATACACACACACAAAGAATACATTATTCATTTCTAAAATATTTCAATGTATATCCGTGCATAACTTTTCCATTATATAGTAAGATTACTCTCTCTCTCTCTCTCTCTCTCTCTCTTTATATATATATATATATATATATATACACACACACACAATTTTCTCTTTAATATCTAGATCATTTCATCACCATAATGCCATTTAACTATTCTGAGATTAAACATATAAGAAAACAAAACAATCATATATCTCACTGTAATTAGTTGTTTGGGAAATACTTAGGAACTGAGCATGTTCCACCCAACTATGAACTGTCTCCAATAGTTCCCCCCCAAGATCAAACCTTCTTACCACCAAGAATCAAAAACCAAATCCTCCCCAATTGATTCCAGTTAGTGGTATTTATTAATTATCTTCCCAACAGATTTTTAGCAACGTCCCACTTTAAGGTTTGCCCTCCTTTTCTCTTAGGTTTTTTTTTCTAAGATAAGAAAAATATTTTTCTTTTTCCAGCTTATCATTTCTTTACAACTAAGCTTATCTGAAGACTTTTCCTACATAAGCATGTCTTTCTCTTTCGTTGTGCTTTTGCATATCTTTACCCAGCTTAGCATTTCTCTCTAGCTAATTTTATTTTTCCACACACCATAATATTTCTCTCCCATTATGTTGTTTCCCTTTTGGTAATCTTTTTCGTCAGGATTTTGGGAGAATTTTTGGGAAGGAGAATTTGGGAAATTCCACCATGTGACTTAACCACTAATAAATTTTTATAATTTGGAAATAATTCTCTAATACTCAAGTGCTCTTTCCATAATATTCCCACACAATCTCATTTATTAATTTAATAAAATAAAATTTAATTACATAGTCAAACAATTCAATCATGGATTCCATAGCCATTAAGTTCACAATAATTTAAAAATATATAAATAATCATTCCTTAAAGCAACGCACTATGGGTATTACAGGCATGCTCTCACCTAATGCTCCACTCGTTTCTTTGCACTTGTGGCTAGTTGGACCTGCCATGTTACTCATGTGATTTCTTGTCCAATTAACATGTCTTCATGATTTTGGGCTAACATAGCTACAATTAGATCCCGAATCAATTAAAATAAAGATAGTTCAGTCAAAAATCTTACCTTCCATCTCAATTATAGATTCATGATAGTCGACTTATCTGTGGTCCAACATTGCATAGATCTTGGGTACACTTTGGGCCACTTCCTAAAATGTTTTGGCCTCAAGATGTTGTACAACTTCGACCCATAATTTTTATGCTATGGGAAATCCTTCCTTAGGTGATTTTTCTGCAAGTCAAGCATTTAAGCGATCCTCTACCAAAATTATTGGTTTCTTCTTTCGTGGGATGGGTAATTCGACATTTTTTATTATAATTAAATCTTTGTTTGGGTTGTATTAGATTCGTTAGAGTCATACCTTCCCTTTTATTCTTAGCATGTGGCCCCCACTCCTTCTTATGCCCTTTTCCTTTATATCTCAGACCAGTTCTTGCCATCCAATCGCTCTTGAAATTTGGTCTGCACTTTGACTATTCATAACAGTGCTTGAATTTTTAGATTGCATCTTCCAATATTTGTGGCTCATTGAATTCAATTCTACCTTTGAATAATTGTGGTAGTCCATTAATGAATCTCTGAAAATTTTCCTTTTCCTCCTTGAGGTAAGGAAAATACCACAGTAGCTCCAAGAATTTAGTAATATACTCCTCATCAAACATATGTCCCATTATAAGCTCATATAACTCCTTGGATTTTTTGTCATAATGCCTTTCGAGTAGATATTTTCTCCTAAAATGTCCCTCGAAATCACCCCAAGACAATTCTTCTTCTCTTACGCTTCTTAAATTCTTTAAATCTCCCCACTAGATGTCAAATTTTTCTTTTAGAATGAAGGTAGCCACCTTTGATTTCATATTCTCATCATAGTCATGAACCCTGAATAAATTTCTCATCATGAGCAACCATTATTCAACATCTTCTTCTTTCTTTTCCTCGCCATCAAATGTAGGAGGTTTGGATTCTATAAATTCTTCTAGTACATACTTATTTCACTTTCCCTTGTCATGATGATGATGATGATGGTGTCGATGAACATCATTGGGTCATTTCTTCCAGTGGTTTTTACTCTATTCTGGGGTATCTAATTGATTACCCCATCTTATGGTTTCCTCACTTGAAAACCTATGTCTTTTCTTGGATCTTCTCTCATATGATCCATTAGTATTTTCTTCTTGTTCTATGGAACTCTATATACCTCTATGGCTAGCTCCCAAATCATGTTTATTTTTCCTTTGTAAGTCTGAGAGGTTCTGCAACACGACTGCATTGGCTTTTTCTTGCCTCTTTTATGATCTGACAAGCCTTTCTTTTTCATCCTTGAAACTCCTAATTTAATATTTAAAGCTCCATAATGTATCCAAACAATCAGGAGAATCTACCCCTCCTTTCTATCCAACTGACCTTTCATCTTCATGTACATGTTGTGATTTATTAGAGTTATACTGCACTATTCTATTGTTATTTCCTTGGTATTTTGGTTCTCTATTATACCACCCTTTGTTGTTCTTATGGTCTTTAACCTTCATGTGTTGTAATGCTCACACATAAAAGTTAGATTATAACAAATGTCAATGCATAATAAACATTATAACCTTGGATTATTGATGGAAATTTGTCAGTGTATAGGTAGCTGCAATATTTCACCTTAGTTACTACATTAGTATCAGTAAAATCAAATACATTGTTAGTGACATGATAAATGCATACGAAGATACACCATATTGTACACACAATCAATCTATAACAACAATCATGTTTCTAAAACTTATCACGAGGCTTTAAGGCATCACTGGATATTCAAGGTCTGGTGTCAAGCCTTCACTCGGTTACTTCTGCGATAGAGCCTATACAGTCCAAGTGTTGAACCTGAAATCTAGATTACCACTATGTAACATGACCCCCCTACTATCCTTAGCCCTTCCTAAGACAATAAGAGGCAGTTACTATGATGACCCAACCTCTAATGTCCTGTTACGGAAAAAGGGGTCTAATTTTTTTACCCTTTTTGGCTTTATTAAAACTTAAAACATAAGGTGTTATTGCATTTGTCTCATCTAGACCTTTCCAATGATATAAATTTTGTCTCAATCTAATTCCCATATCCAAAGATTTGGTATATTAAAGTCTTATCCAATTAGCTAGTGCCACGTCATGTACCTCACATGTGGTTTTCTAAGTCATGGGTGACATGGAAACTGTCGACCTTCTCATACTTGTTAAACCTCTCTTAACACGTCCCATTACACAATATACATATATAATGGGCATAGTATGAGATGTGGACCCCTCTCCCTACCACCTAATATCGAATATTAAATCTCGATAATCTCTTGGGAAGTTCTTACTAGTTCTTATGGGGTATACCTTCTAGGATTATTGGATCCTCATGGACCTCACTAACAACATGTCCCAACACCTTCACTTGACCCAACCTTCCACATCACCCTGATCAATTCCTTTGCAATGTAATTCACACTTCCATGATGACTTGGCCACTTTAACTTCTAGGGTGACACAGATAGACTACGAGGCTTCCTTGCGCCAATATGATGTGTCCATTAGCCACATTTCCATGACCTCCTAGAGATAAAATCCACAAATTTATCCATAGTGCCTCAACTCAAAACCTCTAGGGTCACCGATAAACGTTGAGGTGATGTCATCCTTTGGAATTCCCTCAACATTATGTTCCACATATCTTTTGGTCCTACTATACCCCAACATCGTGCAACTTACATCAAAACATGTTGTAAAGGGATCAATTTGGTTTTCCATTCACCACTTCATGCTAGGATGTAAAACAGGCCCCAGAGTGGTGAGTCACCCTAGAAATAAAATCCCAAGAGTTTCCTTTGGGGAATCCCTTTGAAACCTTTGAGAATAAATTTTTGAGGATCATCCAATGGTGGTAATGTGTTCAACTCTCGATGTTCTATATTTCTCTTGACCCGCCTTCAGTTTTCACACACAGTCACTTGGATTCTTAGGCTCAGGCCTCCTGGATCCTCTAGGGCCTAATATTTTAGCCTTGCGGCCTATATGATATGTAAATATTTGGGATGTTTTATTCCCTCAAAACTCATTCATGGTGGTTCTATTACACATGGGTTTGTTTCGTCTTAGTTCCCAGGCCCAAAAAGTGATCAATCTCTGCGCTTTTATTGATGCATATGTGTATAGGTGTATATGGGCTTGGACCCGATGGTTTTTTTTTTAAGGACTTAGTCTAGTCTTTGTTGCGGTGGTTCTGATAAGAGTTAGGGCTTGTCTCATACGTATTCTTTCATAAAAAATCTACATATGGGGGTCATAGGTATACATTTATCTTTACAAATTCAACCAGGAAACTGATATTGGGAATTCAACTCTCCACCCAACCTTAGACAAGTTGTAGCCAAGCCTTTATTTTAGTTGCTGCCCCCGAACTAGATTTCAAAGCTTGAGGAGGATTTCTTCCAGAGAATAATTCAAGAGTATCAACTGCAAGAAGGTGCACCAAGGCCACAATTCCTTCACTCAACGGAGTTTAATTATAAGAGAAGAGTTATTTTTAGTTCAGGGGAAGGTTCAACAGCAAACAAGCTACCATGGGAGTGTGGAGATCACCAATCTAGGTAGTTCTATAGAGAGATCAGGCACCAGTGTTCCCAACTCAGGGCCACGCCTAGTGGTTCATCATCCCCTCAAGTACCCGGGTGTCTCTAAATCTTGTCTAGTAGGTTTATCAGTTTGCAAGCTTGCTAGTGGATTAAAAAACCCTTATGTAAGACACACATAGTGGGTTCAACAACCTCATGGAAATCCACTTACTTTATCATTTATGTTACCCTATCCAAAAAGCCACACACAGTGGGTTCAACGGTTGCACTTCTATAGAGATAAATTTTTCTATAAAAAACATAACTTCATCCAGAAAAAATAAATAAATGAACTACATGCCCCTATGCATCACTCCCTTAAATATATTTCAGGATTCTCTAATTCCATTAATTTTCCCTTCAGGTTACATACCTTTGTGACTCTTTTGGGTGTGAATATACATGCATATTCAATTTACGCAGAGGGAATTATCTTCATTTAATCCATCCACTAAAATTTGTGTTCCACTGCCTCTATCTTCCAATGCGACAAAAGTTCACTAAATTTGACTCTCTCTCTCTTGAAAATCTTTTCAGAGGGTTACGTATGGTTCCCATCAAATCCTTTTTCAGCTAAATTTATTTGTAATAATTTTATTTAAAGACACAATATTTTCCATCTAGAACTTATATCAACCCATTTCCTCAAGAAATTATCATTCATTAAACTTTAGAATCTATCTCTATTTCTCGAGTGTTTTAAATTTGAAAAAAAGTAGAGATAATAATTACAACACGAAAGAATTTTCCAAGGTTGTCACATACACCTTAAAGATAATGATGCCATAGGGGTGGACCCTGAATTGGGTCGCTCACGAGGATTTACTAAGGGGCGTGCAACAAGGTGACTTTATTGATCCCCAACACCATTAGTCTCATTATAAAGAGTGACACAAGAGAGGGCAGTGGTCTTTATCGTCACACCTAGTTTTTCACCTCATATTCATAGGGTGCCTGAAGAGAAAGAAATGTGGCACCCTTGGAAATTCAAAGGGAATTTCTTGAAGGGTACAAATAACTTTGCACCCTTGGCACAAAAAGGAGAAGAGCAAGTGGCATGACACCCTTGGAACTTGAAAGGTAACCTCTTGAAGGGCATGACTAATGTGCAACCCTTAAAGGGAAAGCTGAAAGATAATTAAGAACTAAAACACATACCTTGATGAGCGCAAATTGACCATGTAGTAAGTAAGGGTTTATAATAAAATTAACTAATTCAAGTGTAAATATTTGGATAAAGGGAGAATAGGAAGAAATATAAAAACTAGACCAATTGAGTGACTCTACCCTTCCAATGTTTGGAAAATCTTACGGAGATTATGTGCAATTAAAATAAATATAAAGTATATAAGTATTATAATAAGAAAAATGGGGGAATGGGCATCAATCTAATTAGAAACATAAATCCTAGGATATTTTAACCTCATTAAGAAAATAGGGCAATGAATGAATTTAAAGAATACTAATTTAAAAATTATAGAAATTGAGTGTCATGAGAGAACCTCAATATGGAAATAGGAAACACAAAGATATCCATCTAAGGGTTCACTTTGAGATAAACTAGGGTGTAGTTGGGGAGCCAAATCTGAGACCTATCACTTGACTTCAACAATGAACACAAAATAAGGAGTATAAAAGGGGGATCAAGAGACAATTAGGAGAAGAAATAGGAAATAATATTAGGGTGAGGGAAATTATGCTTTTAAAATCAGAATTTATGTAAATAATTTAGGATAGCCTTGACGAGAGTCTAACACATGGATGGGTGAATAATCAAACTTTTAGGTTAATAACAATATTTATTTTTGCATGAAGTGACAAGTGTTGCCTATGAAGACTCCTATATAAGGAGGAGCAAGCTATGAGAGAGGGAAGTTTTTTTCCATACTGTTGAATGAATTAAATAATTCAATTGTGAGTGATTATGAAGTCTATAGTGAGTTTTGTGTGCTTGAGGCCATTAAATATGGAACTCTTGATACAAGAGTGCTCTCCTCCACTATCTAGTATTCTTTCTCTAGTTTACAACCCTATTGAAACTCGAGGGTCCGTAGGGAAGAAGAGTACCCAAGGAGTAGGATAGGATGTCAACAAGTGAGTTGGCGATGTTCATTTGGGATGAAACATCCTTGACCAGTGTACGTGGATAGAAAAAAGGGAGCATAAGAACCAATGAAGTTGAAATAAATAATCCACTCCTTGGTGCACAATCTCTTGGGCTTTACGTAAAGTTCTATTACATGATTATTGTTGTATATAATTATAAAATTGTAAAAAAGAAGTATATGACATTTGAATTGTAAATTTATGGACTAATGATGTATGTTCCTTAAAATTATTATGTGATTCTCATGTTTTATGTGCCTTCATTTCTATGTGATTCTAATATTGGATGTTGCTAATGGAGGAAAGGTTTTTTAAAGGAAAACTTTATATTGCATCATTTATTGTATTACAGTAACATAGATTTGTGCCTTTTATTTCATTAATAAAAATGTGAGCATGGTTTCCTGCATCCAATAAATTGTTGCTATTATCTAGAGTTTGGTTGTAAAAAAAAAAGTTTCAATTCGTATATTTGTAATTAACATCATAGGTAAAGTCCCTACATGTTGGACTTAGGGTCTGATATTAACATCTTTCCAAAGAAATCATGGGATTTGATGGGTAAATCAAAGTTGGTCTGGTCCCCCATGAAGCTTAGGTCAATAAAATAGTAGAGAATTTATCCCATTGGGAGGTTGGAAAATGTTTGAGTGTACATTGTGTTAGCATCAGGTGCGGCATCTTTCCCTAAAGGTCCGAAGGAAATATTTATAAGTTAATTTTGCAAAGTCATGATTATGTAAAGTGCCTTATAAAAAAATTTGTGTAAATTGATATCGAAGCCTAGGGGCATGTATAATTAGGTATTTTTACCCAACCCTAAGATTATCCTAAGTTTTCATAGTTAAAATAACCTATCACAAACCTACAGTTGCCACTACGAAATATTTTCATAGCACTCACCATTAAACTTAAATTTTAGGTTTTCAAGCTGCCAACTTAATTTTTTCAAGTTCCCAAGTGATTTTTCACAAAACCCTGCACTTTTTTATCTACGATGTGATAGTTAGCAGTAGTTTGAAACCAAAGAGATACGTTTAAAATCAAACCCTAATTTTCCATGTTTACCCTAAAAATGTAATTTCCAGTAAACCAGAATTTTGTTTACAGTCTACAGGAAGATTCTTGAGCGGTTTGCAACGTCTAACTAAGGTTATTCAAGGTTGGGAAAGGTATTTGCAACATCAAAATATTTGCAATATGGGTTTATCAGGTCATGTGAAGTGATTTGCGCCTGATGGGATGCATTTGAAGTGTATCCAGAGATGTTAACATTGTTCATAAATGTAGGATGGGAACCAGTGTTTCAACGCTTCAATGGGAACAAACTAAGTTGGTGCCATGATTTGATTTACTCATTTGATGGAAAGACAACAAGAATAAGAACCCTACAATTCCTATTCACGGAGGAATATATTGCAGAAGCTACAAGTTTTCCAACTGAGGGTGAGAGATGGTTTAAGAAATAAATGTTGTATAATGTGGACTTGAATTTTTTCTTGAAGGAGGAATGTTAGAATGAAGATTTGAATGCTAGAGTCCTCCAAAATATGTTGAAGCCTGAATGGTCTAATTCCCTCATAATGGTGCAAATTTTCTTCACCTATGAAGGCAGATATTCTAAAGCCTATATGTATCATATGAGGTTTTATGTCATTTAGCAGGGTTTAGTAAGATGAATTTGACATATTTCTTTCACCAAAAATTGCTAAAGATGTGCACCAAGGCAAGAACCAGACTTGGGCTACAACCCCATGACATTTTTTATCAAAATTGAATCAAAATATTATATACTAATGATATAAACAAGCAGGTGGACTAGTTGAGGCAGAGAAACCTACGACAACCTACACCTAGAAGACTAAGGAGAGGCAAAACTAAAGTAGTTTCCACTCAAACCCCAGCTCAAGAAACAAAGGGAGAATCTAGCCACATCCCTATTTAAAAGAATGATGAAAAACTATGAAATAATCAAAGGTTAGGTTTTATGAAAGGAGAACAAGAAGACAACAAAAATTGATGTTAGAGGATGAGGAGGAAAAACAGAGAGAAACGCAAAGTAAAAAAGGAAAACAAAAGATAGAAACATGGGATGAAGAAGTTGAAACTAAACATAGGGTTTACTCTAGAAAGCCTCACACTCTCCCTACAAACAAAATGATATTGGGTTTAAAATAAAAAATAAAACCTAAGCTAAAAGAGACAATTATTATTGATGAAGATGAAGATACTACACATATTTCAAAGAGCATAAAGAAGGCCAAAAAACAGAGGAAAATAGAGCATGCTGACAGAGAGGGGAAAGAAACTCTAAATGATGAAAAAATCATATTGAAAGTTACTATAAGAATGAAAATAATCCAAGATAAGTTGAACCTCCTTTCTCTAGCTGCGAAATCCATGGATAAATAAGCAATTTTCTTTGTGGGATAGGGAAATATTCAAAACCCTAATTTTGCTGAAGAAACCCTAATTCTACCTCAACATTTTTACCTAATCAGTTTATCTTTTTTTATAGTAATTTATTTTCAATATGTTATGGTAAATTTCAAAGGGTTTTTGTGACTGAGGGAATACAAAAAATGTGAGTCAACATAAGGGAAAAAATCCTCGAAAGGAGCAAGCAGTTACAAGGGCAATTGCATAGTTTCAACATAATTTACAGGTTCATGCACTAGTTCTTCTACCAAGAAGGGAGACGAGTTGCAGTTCCATATATTGAGCCTACAATGGAGTGAGAATTTCTTGATACTATTATACAACTATTACTCTTCCTTTGTTCCGAAATAATAGCAGGAGATACACACATCAGTTTTATAATGCATTTTCACCACTGTTATGTGCCAGATAGAGATCTGAATAACTAAGCCAATAGGGTTTTGTTTATTTTTGTTAATTAAAACTTCATATATTGTAAATATTATGAAGTTATTACTTCCAGACTTTGTGCCAGATCTTATATTTATTTTATTTTTCCTATATATTGCATGAGAAATGAGGAAAAAAGGTAGGTTTTTTACGAAAGAATAGCAATTTTTTGTGTGTTGAAAAGCTTTATTATCTACAATTTTCTAAGATAGATAGATTTTGATCAGTGATATAAATATTCATGTGATGGTATGTCTTAGTATGTGTTTTCTACAGTTTGAGTGTTTCCTTCTATGTAATATCATTTAAATGTATGGTCTTATGAATATTTGAATAAGAGCGGGTTAAAAAATTCATCTTTTATTTGATGCTCTGATTCATAGTTTTCAAATGGTTTCAATCCTATATTATAAAGCTATTTAAGTATCCATTTTATATGCCCTATTATAGTGGATTGTTATGTTGTTCCCCCCCTTCATCTATAACAATGACCAATGCCTAATATGTGTTACCTATATTACATTTTTTGATCCTAATCAAACAACTAGTATCTTGGTAAGTTGGCATAAGCCCTATCTTGTTAACTTTATTTCCCAATAGACTATCTCCCGCATGCCCAACCAAACCCTATCTCAACACAACTCAACTGAAGATCTATCCACTGGGTGAATGTACAACCAATTGCTAAATTTTGTGATTAGGATGTTAAAGAGATCCCTCTCTGGATTGAAGGGGATAGCCTTCAATCAACAAGCCTGGTTTGAAAAGGTTACCTTAGGTCTTCCTCTTTCACGGAAAATAGGATATTTCTGAGTGATAACACATTGATGGGGTGAAGTCTAGGGTAGATTTTGAGGTAATAAAAATCTTGGATGACTCAATTCTATATCCAGATTTTTTTGGCATTGATTGGGATTTTGATAATAATATATTATTGGATATGAAACAAATATAAAGTGATTTTGATATAGATACCCTACACATGATTTCCACATTGGATCCCCTAATAACAAATATATATTGAACTAGTGAATGATGATGCACATATCTTAGTAACTAAAAATATATGTAACATAACAAGGTGAAAAGAAGATTATGTTAATCCAAGATGATGAGGTGGGTTCAAATATTTTCTCATTTATCATATGAAACTAACTCAATTAAAGCATTAACAATTTATTAAAAAATTGTATGAAGTATCAAGTGTGGTGGTGTCTTTTTCACACTAATGTACCAAATGACACTTCTTTAGCAGCAGGTTGTTTCTTGAAAATATCACAGAGAATATTATGGTGTTGTTAATGGACATACTGAAAACAAAGTTAAGAAAAACTAATAGTGGAAGTAATGCATGTAACAACATAATCTCAAAAAAGAAACACGCAAGACAATAAACTCAAATGGAGAAAACAACCAGTACAACACTGGATAAAACTCCCTTTATTGGTTGTTGGTATTAGAAGAATACAATGCTAACACACTTGCAGTGAGTCCTTTTAGCTATGGAGCTCAAATACTCTCAACAAGGGGGTCCCTTTCCTTGGTTTCCTTGCAAGATTCTCCTCCCTCTCTCAAAAGGAATGTGAAGAATCTCCAATGGTGGTGTCCTCTTCTTCACTAGGATGTTGGATTACTTAGAAGCGATATGGCCAACATGCCAGTGCCTTCACTCCTCTTGATTCAAAAATTGAAATTTGGTGTTTCTAATTTGGCCAGCATAACAATGTCTCGTGATTTTATCTTCCCATGGATTTCTTATATAGAAATTTTTTGAAATCATCTTCCCTCTCTTCCCTCTCTTGGCCCAAGAGTGATAGTGACCCAAGAGTAGGACAAGAGATTCAACTTTGAGGGATGCATATCTTTAGGGTGACCTCAATTCGGTTGTCCTTGACTGCTCATGATAGAGAATCAACTCCCCAAGTGTGGGAAGTGGTCCCGGATAGTGAATTTTTTCCATCCCCAGGAACACACGACTATCGAAGAAATAGTCGCATGGTCCATGCTAAACTGATTTTTTGCTAGTGCGTGGTCCAAAAAATTTCTCATCAAACCTTAGGAATTTTAATTTTTGTTTCCTTTCATGATGTTTTTCTACTGGAAAATCTTCACTTATACCTTTTTCGTGACATTTTCTAATGTTTTTTTTGGTACGATTTTCTGGTTTTAACAGTTGCCCCCTGATGTATGAGGTCTAGGAGGAAACTTATACCTGAAATACATCACATTTTATGTTCTAATTTAGAGTCTATGTAACCCACTTTGAGATAGAGAGAGAGTAACTCATTGCAGAGATAGGTAGGGAAACCCATTAATAGAAGTAAAAAAGTAACTGTTCTCTGTAGGAAACCTTAAGTGATAAAATAATAAATGTTTCTATGAAGCGAGAATGTCCCATGCTCGTTATGATGACTAGTTAATATAGTTTGAAATATATTGGTTATTTCAAGTTACATTGTGGTAGGTGACCTACTACTAGTTGACGATGACAACTACTAACGACCTCAAGGAAATTATTTCTTTGAACAAATAGGTTGAATGTGGCACCCACATGCATTTTATAGGTATCGAAATTTTGGGTGAGGTGTTGAATGTATGCATGGGTCTTTGACCTTTGGGAACCTTCCCGTGCATAATTATTTAAGCATTGCGAAAAGAGATGCTTACTGATACATTGGTCTTCGAATAATTGAAAAAGTGCATCGGTTATGAAGTATGATACCATCTTGACATGAAAATTGGTGCTGATGTCAAATGTTAGGGGGGTCGATGACATCAATGGGAAATTTTAATTCCTATTGTGCCATCCGAGGATGTTCCAAAAGTGGTGGGAACCGTACAAGGTACTACCTCCATCTTGGAAAATGTTTTTTGAAGTCGACAGGAAGGAAGCATCAACCATACGAAACAAGTGTTGACACAAGGGATCAAGGTTTATAGTGAAGCAAGGTGCAACATGGTGAGTTAAAAATACATGATGTTGAAAGCTGGTTAAAACTGATGGTGATCGACAACTAGCCCGAGGTTGTAGCTGTTAATGTGAGTCGTCAGAATCATAATAATTTCTAATAAGATTAGCCCTGGGGTTGGTAGTACATCTAGGGTGGGTATACGTATGCTATGACTAATGTGATTGGGTGTGGTAAAGAATGTTCAAGCTCTGACCAAGGGTGATTAGGGGTTTCTACCAGGTATGAAACATAAAAATATGGGTGGAAGGCTTTCTCCTAAAAAATATTTGTACACTAGCCAAAAGAATATAAAAGTGGTTTGGATGTACAAAAATAGAGACGGGTGCCCCATTAACATGTGTGATCTTTCATGATGGTGCGAGGAGGGTATTTACTGAGGGTGTGGGCCCCATTGGTTGTTCTCGGTGTGGGGATGATGAGAAATATGAAATGGCACATACGGGCTAAGTTTTCAAGGGTGTGATATGTCATATGTGACACGCAATAATGTGATTTTTCTGATCCGTTATAAGAACGTTGGTGGTAGCTCGGGAGTGGGGTTTTGATATGCGATGAGTGAAGCATAATGAGGTTGATAATCGATGCATAGAAATGAGATGGTTCCCGGGTCGGAGTAGGTGGTCATGGCTCTTGATAGTGAGTTGTGGTCTACAAATATGATGGAATCCATGAGAGGTGAGGCTCTATCAACCTACAAGGGTGTTTATCATGTGCAAGGTGAGGTTATGATAAACATGGTTGAGTGAATGAACCCTATGGTGTATTTTTGGAGAAATAATGTCAGGATATGAAAGTTTTTATAAGGGAATCCTATCATGTTGAGAATGGGATGATATCTTCTCTTGTACTTTTACTGAATTTGGAGTTTGGTCGAAATGCAGTGATGTTGGTGTACCTACAATATCTGTGGCCAATACCCCAAGTAAACTTATATTTTTCAAAAAATGTAAACACTTTACAATGATATGAATTAAAAAACAAGAGAGGGCGTACCTGACACGAAGTCTAGAGGCAAGCAATGGGTCCATAAATGAGTTTTTATGGAAACCAGAACAAAGTGGTTCGGGTTGAAGATGATGAAGTATTGATCGTTATGCCTCTTGTGGTTTTGAGATTGGATTTCCTGGGCCTTGTTTATAAGCTCCCCAAAATGGAGAAGAATGGCAATAAATAGGAAAGAATGGCCCAATTTCAATTCATTTTTGTCATTGAGCTTGAAAGGTCAGAGGCTATGATTGGAGTGTTTCTTATCATTGACGTCAGCTAGAGCACCCAAGATACGCTTAGAGAGTGTCAGGTAGGAGCTAGAAGTCCATCCATTTCAATTTTGTAATTTTCATGGTAGATGGGCCATACAAGGGTGCCCTATACGACCTTTTAAATTTTCTTTTAGGAGGATCGTGCGGGTGAATCAGAGAGAGTTGCGTGGTTGACACTAAAAAATTTGGTCTTTTTGCGCTAACCCCATGTAAATATACTTTACATACATGTCGACCTTTGTGTCTATGTGAGATACATACGCGGAGGAAATGCACCTACGCCTATTAGAAAACAGGCGCATCGACTGGTCATGGTGGTCGACGCGTATGTGAGACAAAAAAATATATATAATGCATGCAAGAACACCTCATAGTCACGTTGCCGCACGTTTTTGTAGCTAAACAATGCGCGGTCCTGCTAAAGTGTTTTAACTTATGTTTTTAAGCTTCTTGGGGCCCAAAAACTGATATTTTTGGTGTTTTTTGGTGGCATGATGTTGTGGAGGGAGAGGGATTAGCCTGTTTTCCATACTCATTTGGCCCAAGATACTGGTGCTCCTGTGAATTTATCTAGATGGGGGTTACTCAAGTTTCTTGAGAACCCTACCCTTAGATCTCATGATCGATTTTTACGCTTCTTGGTTCGCTATTGGGACTGGAAGATGCAGATCATGGTTGTGCGTCGCACTGAGCTAGAGATATCATCTCAAATGGATGTGTACTTTTTTACTAGTCTCTTGCCTTGTGGGGAGGTGCTACCCCTTCCACTTCTAGCTGGGGCAGTGAACATCAGGCATTGGGCCGAGGAGGAGGGTCACTGTGGGCCCAATGCCATTTCCAAGGGGTGTATTGATGCCGCCTGGGTTTTGGATTTGACAGAGCATGTAACTTTTTCTATGATAGTATGTTTGGTGGGGTCATGTTCAGCCCATAGGGTATCAGAGCCGCATATAGAAATCCTACAGCAGCTTTGGGCAAGTCACTTTTTTTACTGGGCTCGTCTAGTGTACCGTGGCATGGTTTCTTAGCTCGCCAAGATGCATCGTGGTTGAGAGAAGATGTTTTGTTATGCCAATATATTATGTTGTATTATGTATGGGTGGGTCGTTATGTTAGGACCTTTTATTATGGTGTTTCTTGGCCCTAAAAGGGATCCTTGGATTTGGAGATGGGCGCCTATTATGCCCCGTTGTGGAGGGGGTGCTACAGGTATGTATTGGAACAATATTGTAGAGGAGTGGTTTGAGTCGAACCCTCAATTGATCCTAGAGTATCTGTATTCTTGAGTGGACTTCTGGGGTGATCTGGACACGGGTCTTCTTTCAGGTTATGCTTGGGGGCGAGCAAGTATGAACTTTATGTTTTCTACATTTGAGTATTGTTTTAATGTATATAGGGATGTGATTTTTATGATGACACTAATATCATGCTTTGTTTACTTGTAGATGTGGATCTAATGGGATGACCAATCGATTTCCTTGTGGGCCACGATCTGATAGGGATGGGCATTCCAGGGGTGGCCGAGGCCCCGTAGAGGCCTCGAGGTGGTAGGCCTCCTCGTCAAACTGGATCACCCATGCCACTAAAAATTGAGATGGGTGTTCCCTTAGGGGAGGGAACTAGCACAGTTGCAGCTGAATATGTTACAACACTACTCGGGTGTGTAGAGGCTCCCGAGGCTCAGGCAATGGTTTCTGAGGCTCCTGCATAGGCTTTGGAGACTCACTTACGCTATTTTTTTTATTCTTCGATAAGGTTGGAGAGCCTTACCTGGGGTATGCCTAATAGGGGCTTTTATTATTTAGTATATGTATGGCTGGAGACAACGATGGCCCGTGAGCATGGCTCATTTCCCGGCATTGCGCCGGGTAGCACTTAATGTAGTTTTTGTTGCTCTTATTATTGCTCCTGGTGCGGATGTGGGTCCACATGACCCACCTGAAGAAGCTCATTCCTAGATTTTCCTATGCATGTACCAGGGAAAGCACCCATTATGAGGATTATCCCTTGTCTTTGTGGCGACATATATTATTTTCCTGGTGATAAGCCAGAGGACTCATTTTTTTGTATACTAGGACACATATATTTTTTGATATATATATATATATATATATATATATATATATATATATATGCGAGATGTATTTTGACTGCTCTGATGATGTGTCTATTGCTATTTTTATGATGCTTTGTATGTTTATGATGGATTTTATAGTCATAATGGATTCTATATTTATGATGGTTTTTTATGTTACACATGGTCGATGGTATATATGTGATGAATTCCAGTCTAGGATATCTTTAGCTATGCGATCGATTACATGATTTTGATCTCTTGGTAGATGTGTAAATGTAATGCGATAAAAATTGTGGGCTAATTTTTATGCACGTGGGTATTTCCTAAAAAGGTGTGAATCGTGTATTTTAAAGGTTAGGTTTAACTGTGATACTACTAACTGGGAATCAAGGAAGACATGTAAATGGAAAATTCCTTGGAGGGAGGCATCACTCAAAAGTCCTATGACAACGTCATAGTCTACTTGATTGTTTGTGGTTGACCTGATATACAATCCATTAGCGACGTATGGTGACCAGTCAAGAGAATATACGGCCTAGGCAGCAACAACTAAATTTTGAGACCATCGAGAGGCTCCATAAGTGAATCCAAAATAGTAGGTTGGTGCACGATCCATCTGCGACACAAAACCACATCGTCATACAAAATTATGGTGCATACATATTCATATTCTAGGGTACCCAGGCCCTTCCTTTATGGGTGAATTTTTTATTAAATCATTGACGGGGTTTTTAGTGGCATGTCCTTGTCGTGCTCATCAAAATGTATGCTCCTTTGAGGAGACACCAAGATATATCGACCCTTCCACAATGCTTTGCATGGTTACATCATAGCATATGAATACATCTCCCGCGATGAATGAGAGAGGGGTGATGTTGTGATTAAACAATGCTTTGACCCTCTTCTTTTTTTCTTCATTATGTTGGAGCGCACTGACTTTTGTCGACGAGTTTTAGTTATACCAACCTTTGTTATAAGGGCTTAGTACCGATGAGAAGTTCAATTTCAGAATTCAAGGTGGGGATTTCTCGTTCGATGGGAAGCACGTCCTCTACCCCGTAAAATAACTAGAAGGGTGTGAAGCCGGTTGAGGCTTTGACTGCTGTGCGGTATGCCCATAAGGCTGGAAAAAAAAATGTGGTGCTAATTGGTTTTGTGGTTGTTCTCCATACACTGCAACATTTTTTGAGGACTTTGTTGACAACTTCTACCTTACCATTAGACTAGGGTAGTATGGTGACGCACACTCATGCGTGAAATCAAGGTGTTGGGATAGTTCTTGGAATTTTTCATTTTAGAAATGCTTCCCATGGTCTGATACCAACTCCTTGGGAAAATCAAACCGTGTTATGACATGGTTAAGGAAAAATCGTGATGCGATTTATGCAGTGTTGTTGTATGTGGACATGGCTTCTAACCATTTTGTGAAATAATCGACAACCATGACTATGTACTTGTGGTTGCCCAATGATGTGGGGTTGCACATCATGAGGTCAATGACCCATTTAAAAAAGGGGCCTGCTATAGAGATGGGGTGCAGGGGAGCTGGGGGGGCTTGTGCCTTATGAGCATAGCGCTGGGATCACTCACACCTCTTGACAGCTTAGATATAATCATGAAAAAGGGCGGGACAGAAGTAACTGACACGTAGGACCTTTTGAGTAGTGGCCATTATTGATAGGTGGTCGCCGCAGGCCCCAATGTGATAGTCATTCAGGAATTTCTCGACATGGTCGTGAGTGAGGCATTGACGTAATATGGTGTCGACGTCTCTTCTATAAAGGGCGTCCCCTAATAGAAGCTATCAGGGGGCCCGATGGCGTATGCACGTCCGGTCATCACAAGTGAGATAAGGTTTGAACTTATAAGTTCGTAAGAAGAGGAGGATATTGTCGTACCAAGGGTCCTCTGTTGTCACTAAGAACACATGCTCATCTGGTAATCCATCGTTAAAGGGGGATCCTTGGGCCTATGTGGGGAAATAGGTGATGAATTTGGCAAGGATGAGAGCCTTTTTCCTTTTAGGTGAGGTAAATTACAGATAAAATTCCTACAGTGTGACTACCCATCGGGTGTATTTATGGTTCATCATGCGGCAAGTGAGAAAATATCGCATGGGGTTAATAACTACTACTATGGTGGTGGTTCACAGGATGATATAGTGCCGAAGCTTTTGTACTGTTTGTACTAGGGCTAAGTTTGTTTTCTCTTATGGCTCATACTTCATTTTAGGCCTGACTAAGTTATTTCTTACATAATATATTATGTGTTCCTTGTTGTCTGGTCCATCCTAGACTAGCACTGCAATGGCTACATCTTATGCAGATAGATATAGGGTGTAATATTTATTGTGGTTGGGTGGGATGATCAAAGGAGCTTAAGAAAAAGTGTCTTTTAATGCTTCAAATTATTTATGAGCATGTTCATCCCATTGGAAGGGAATGTCTTGACGAAGGAGACGCAGGAATCCCTACATGCAAGTGGCATAGTTGGGAACAAAGTGTCATAAGAAGTTGGCCTTACCCTACAAGCTTTGTAATTGCTTCAATGTTTTGGGAGGTGGTACGATTTCTCTTCGGACTTGTGAGATGGAAGACACATTTGAGAGGGTTCAAGTGTAGGATATATTGTCGAAATCTATGAAAAAACAAGCAAAAGTCTCCCAAATGGTTAGCATGTGTCTTGGACCACATAGTGAGGTCATCCAAATAGGCGAGGATGAGATGAGCTAAGTCGTGAATTCATGGCCCGCTGGAAGGTGGCGTCAACGTTTTTAAGGCCAAATTGCATAACTTTTTATGCGAAGGTACCCCAAGGAGTGGTGAATTTGGTTTTGTACCGATCCATATGTCGAATCTGGATCTGATTATTCCCTGAGAAAACATCCATAAAATATAGGGCCTCGTGACTAGTGCAAGCATCAATGAATTGGTCGATGAATGGTGTGGGTTAATTTTATTTTGGGAAATATTTCTTCAGATCCTGGAAATCGGTACAGACGGGGATTGTGCCATGTTTTTCGTGACAGGTACATGGTTAGAAACCCAGGACATGTAAGCGATATGATAGATAAACCCAGCTTTATGGAGTTTATCTATCTCCTTCTCAATTGGTTCAGCCTTGGATGGTTGTAATTGCGTTATTTTTGGCATACGGGGAGGGCATCAGGCCATGTGTCAATATGATTTTCTACAATGGTGGGGCATATGCCTGAAATCTCCGAGTAATCCCATGAAAATATATCCATGTATTATTGTAATAGGGAAGTGTATGAGGCTACTTCTTCTGGAGAGCATGTTTCCCCCAGGGATATTTCTTCGACCTTGCTTGTTTTTTTCGCAATATTCACCTTGAAGGTAGGTGAAATATTTTCCATGTTACCTTCCTCAAATGCATCAAGTGCGGGGATGCTTTTTTAACCAATCGAATTTTCCTAATGGTAGGAAATATATGGTTTTAATGGTGTAGATGTCATGTGTTGGTGTGTTGTTAGGCATAAATTCCTTTTATGGTAGAAAAAACTAGCGATAGTGCATGGCGTCCCATGGACATTCAGGTTCCTTCATGGCCTCCAAAATATCTTCATCATAGTGAAAAAGGATATCAAGGGGTGAATTGGTTTGTGTGAGGCCATGAGGAGGGGATTCGGGCCTAGCAGTGCTGGTTGACAAACAAGAATATGATTTGGTTGTTGATGTCGTAGAACCAGATGAGGTTGAAAAAGCGCAGATGGGGTGGGTCTACACCATCAGTGGTACTACTACCGATATGGTAGTTGTAGTGGTCTCGACACCAAGAAATGATGAGATGACAACACCACCCATGGTTCCCAAGGATGATGAGATGAATTGTATGTGACGTTGCATGTCATCAACATTAGGTGACAGAAGGATTTTCAAGATCACTAGTTTGTATTGGGTGAGAGGGGGTTCATGTGACCTTGTTGGTGTACAAGGGGCAAAGGAATCCTCCTCTATAGGAAAATGTTGTTGAATCCTAAGATGTTGAAATTTTCATAACATAGGGCATGCTTTTGTACCGTGAGAGTGACTACTGCAAATTTCGCATGCAGTGCAGGTACTTACCGAGTAAATGGTATGTGAGATAGTACTACTCACGACATAAGATGACAACATTTGGTTTTGGTCATGAGATGGTGAATTTATACGCTTTTTCCATCTCCAAGTCCTATTTTTAGTGTTCAATGGCTCCCTTAGGTTTTTTGGTTTAGTGCTACTCTGGATGCTCTCAATTGTAGAATATATTGATAATTATTCGTATGATGAAATTGGGAGAAAATGCGACAATATAAGCGAGTGATTTTCTCTTGATTAGAGAGATGTATATGGGGGATATGGGTTATTATGCGAAAAATTTCAGCGAACCTGGCTAGCTCCCAACACTGGTTAACCAGGTGGCTAGGTTTGTTGAACAGGGCACATGGGAAGTGAGGTTTGGACCCAGATCTACTGGGGCGTTTGTATGACTTCCCATATCTAAGTTGGTGATGGTGAAAAGAGGGAGGAAACATTTATGTTGGCCTCCTCTCTTCAGATGCATAAAAAATGGAACTAGATGATTCATTCCCTTTAGTTGTGGTACTATACTAAGATTCTGAGTCTGAATTTTCTAAGTCAGAATTTTCAACTATGAACCGACGCTAGAAATTTAACATAGATTAGAAATGATGGATGTGAGGACAACGACACACATGATGGTTACTTCTGGATATCTGAAATATATGTTGTCTATGTCTGGATAAGTTTATTTGGGCAACATGGGGGATTGGGTAAAAACGAGTAAATGCCCTTAATTCGGGGCATTGAGTAGTCAAATGATCAGGTTCGTCGCATAATGCGCAGACCGGGACATGAAGTGCAACCTCAGATTACCTTCTTGGTGTATGTGTAATTGGGTTCGTTGGGTATGAGAATGATGTTGGTTCTTCTTGTATGTATAAGATGGTTTTGGATCCATCCTCGCCTATCTGGATTGGTGTTACAGATGGATCCTGGGAATTGGTCTGCGCCAACGCGTGTAACGCATCCTTATATCGAGGGATTTTTGAGAAATGATGGGTATAATGCCTGTACTTCTCACATTGGTTTGTGCATAATGCCTTACCTTGGCTATTTTTGAACATTTCTCATTTTTTTGGAGTTGGGGTCATAGTCATTATTTCGGCATGTAGAGGATATTTTAACTCGTCTACCTCTGGGCAAAAGTTGGTAGGATGGCCAACTATGTTGCACAATGCAAAAGGTGGAGATGTCCTAGGGACTATAGGAGTGTCCACCTTCTTCCCTTTTCTCTTTCCCTTCTTGGTGGCATCGACTAGTGTCGCTATGGGGGTTTCTTGAGTTATGATGGCCTCCGTAGAGGTGATAGGGATGATACCTATAGAGGTAATTCATGAGTTTCTTGACATGGTTGGTGGGACCAAATACCAGACCGGCATCGCAAGAGCCATTTTTGGTAATGTAAGGGTCGCCATGACTTGGTGTGATATATAACCAGGCAGGGGATGCAACAAAGGGGTTCCAGTGATGGCATATGGCATAAATGAGGAGTCGATGGTGATGATATATGTGGTACCAGTCTCTTGTTCCTTACTCGATTCAGTGTTTGATGAACTCCTCTTGCACACCGCATCTCCTGTAGGTGTTGGAGCTTCTCCTAGTAATACAGGAGGTTCTCTCGGATAAGTTCTGAGGAGAGTGGCCAGTTTGAATTGACTGGGAGAAAACTCTGTGTACGTGGTGACCACCTATGTATATGGATCTACCAATTGTAGTATGCCATCAAGGGCGGTTACATGTTTATTCTCATAATATGTGAGTTGGTTTATAGTAATGACTTTCCCGTCATGGGGAGAAATCATTACTATGAATACAGAGGACGTACCGTGGTCATTTTGTACATTTAAATCCGTCCAAGAATGATTTTATATTCCAGTTGTGCATCCAAGACTTCAATGTCAATGAGCACAGTATTTCCGGAAATATATATGGGTACGTCTCGAAAAAGACCTTTCGGGGTGGATGGGCGCCCATCGTATGCTCTAAGAATGATGTCAGATGGTTTCAGTTATGATGATCCCAACTTCTCCCAAACCATTTTTGACATGATACATGTGGATGCTCCTTCATCCACGATGCAATGATGAATGGTGATGTTCTGGATTGAAACTGGGATTTGAAAAGTGACTAGAGAAGGAATACGAGGGCTTGCTTTGTCTAGGTTGAAGACCATTAGGTGGTAATCAAAGGGGTCTATCATGCCTAATATAGAAAGCAAGGTTTTTAGTTGAGCTGGGAAATATTGCAGGACCTCCAATGCTGAAATAGCTTAGGGAGACTGAGCCAAGTCGTCCATTATGATGTAGCTATGAGAAAATTTGGAATTATGTCCTGTGTGCTTCTTGTGACCTTTTACCATTTTTGGAATTGACTTGATAGGTACCCTAGAGATGGTTAATGGAGCTATGGGTGTGCTTTTGCTTGAGCATGCTGGGTTGGTAACTGGGGGTGCTTCATAATTATGTTTCGTGTTTGCAAGAACAAGTCTTCCCCTGCCATGAATATGTCGTGATTGTTTTAAGCACTCCCTCAAGAATTTTTTTGCTAGGGTGGTTGATGTTGCTGAGTATTAACCACTCCTTGGTGGGGAAATAGTTCCTACATGACTGTAGGTAGCTTTTCCCCCCCCCCCCCCCCCCCCTTGTCCCCTATTTCCCTAAAGTCTCTTCAACTCATGGAGTTCGGGACAATGGTGGGTGTAATTACCATACTCCCCACATATTTAACAAGAATGATTGGTCCTTAAAATGGTTGTCTTGTTCTATCTCTGAGATTTGTTGGTTGGTTCCTGGTTTTTATTTCGGTTGGGGTTTCCCCCAGACTCTGATCACGAGGAGCGTTGTTGATTATTGCCCACCTTTCCATGATCTCCCTTTGGTTTTCTCTTTATTTTTTCCTAGCAACGTTCATAGGATTGTTATTATTCTCTTGGTCATATGTTGGTTGTTGTTGAGCTTGGGAGGGTTGCAGTAAATTAACCCTTGTGTTATTTTGCGTTGGTGGTTTATTTTGTTGTTGTGCGGGAAAATGAGGGTACTGGTTTCCTTGTCCCTAACTGGTGCATGCATTCTAGAATGAATATCTCACGTCGATGTTTCTATTGATTTCCCTGAGGGGGAGGGTATGGTCGTCCTTGTGGGGGACCGTATTGGTTTGTCCTATTATTCATGCTCTACAACGGTGCAGGCTGAATATGGTAGTTTCCTGGTTGTGATACATTATGTGGGGTATCATATGTTTGATTAGCAAATGAATATGCAAAATACCGATGACTATTGTTAGGTTGATTTTGGGCTAAGGACCCTATCAATCCGTTGACAATATTTGACACATCTGGTACTTCTCTGTAAGTTTGCAGTAGTGGTGAATTTGGAAGGATATGATAGATATATCCGAACTGGGTGTATATAAGCTCTAGTTGATGGGCTATACTGATGGCGTCTTCCCCATTATGAGAGGATTACGTTGCTACATCTTTTGAAATTTTTGCTGAGAGTGTTTTCAAAAATAATTCTAGGAGAACTTTATCGTCGATATTGGACTTGCACAAGCTACGACGTCTTCGTCATTCATGGATATGGTCTGGTATGTGAATAGCAGGTGTTTCTCTTAAATGAGTGAGGAGTTCCATTCCTGAATCATGATGAATTGAGAGATGGAAAAAAGTGAGGAACGTTGTTGCTAGGGCGCTAAAGGCTGCATGTGACGTAGATGGCTAGTGAACATACCACTTCAATGCAAGCCCTATAAGGGTGCGTTGAAATAGTCATAGTCAAATGGTATCATCTATGATACTGTTCGATGAATACCATAGGTGAAAATTCATGATATGGTTCCCCTGGTCTTTCGCTTGCTTTCCTTAAAATTTTGGAATGTCTAAAGGGAGCTTAGTGGGCATGACAGGCCAATTAAGGTCATAGTTAATAGGGTCATTTTTTAAATTGCTTATATATGGTAGATTTAATGATGCTAACAAAGGTAATTGCGGGTTGAACTCCATCGTTTGAACAAGTATCTGAAAATGGGTCCTCTCATGAGATTCTTGAGGAATAATACCATGGTGGGTGTTATGAGGAGTGGTATGAGTGCTCCCCAAAGGGGTAGTGTTTGTTCACCCTTGCAGGGTTGTGACTGGTGTGATGACTGGTGACCCTTGGGGGGTTAAGATCAAAGTCTCCCTGATAAAGGGAGATCCTATAATGGTGGCATTGTGACGTCCTCTATTCCTAAATGGCAGGAAACATGACACTCCTCCCGACAATGGGGGCAGGTTTAAGAAGCACCTAGATCGACGGGGAGTTTTTGGGTCCCCTCTGGTGTCGATTAGTGTAACTTGATTTGTAAATTTTTAAGGAGAGAATATATTTATCAATGCAATATAATCACATACATTAAAAAAAAAAAAATGGAAAGTTAATTTTCCTTTAGATTAATCTATGTGATCAATGAAGCAAAAAAAAAAAAAAATCATTTGATTGCGTATGATAAAAAAGCCTATGTAGACCTTATCGTACTTACCACTCTCAAAGTAACTAGGCCTTGTGGAGATATCTTCTGATGGGTACTAGGGCTAACATCCTGAAAGAACTGGCGACGCCTTCCAGCAGTCGAAGAATCAACCAAGGTAATGGAAATGAGGATCTAGTGTTCCCCACACAATCACCTATAAGGAAAGGATGCCCTAAATTTAGGCCACTAAAGTACATTCGTTCCACGTGAGAATTTGAGTCTTTAGCTTCTTGGTAGTCAATTACTAGTATCAAGCACTATATGGGTCAGGTAGCCCCAAAGAGTACCGCGCGTACTAGACCTAAGCCAAACCCCCGCTGAATCAGGGCTCTGTAATGCTCGGGAAATATTTTTCGTGGGATGATTGAAGGATTTTTAAGCTCCCTAAACAGTCAACTTCTATGTTTCAAAATGTAACATGACCATGGAAGCTTATTGGATGCCTACCCTCAATGATCCTAACCTGAACTATAATTTCTATTGTGGCCCTTTTGGGGAGAATTTAATAGGTTCAAGTTATGTTTTTTTTAGGAGTATTAATTTCTTTAGGGTGTGAAATTGTAAGTAAACGTAAGCTAAGAATAAAATCCCAAAAAATCGGATGTATTTTAATGCAAATATTACCAATGCTTAGTGTGTGGTTTATGTGAACAAACAAAAGTGTAATAATATGTGGATAAGCGATGATCCTTTACTATATCCCTCTAATTACACTATGTGTTTTGATTGTTCATTGCAAAAATTGAAATGATTCGCGATTAATGGGCCACTTACAATTATCCTATTTAGACTATGTGGAAGTAAAAGGGAGATTGAAATTCAAAATGATTTGAGAAAGTGTTCATATGCAAACCCAGGTTCACCAATAGGTGCAAGGGAAGCAAGGATTACTTGCTTTCTTTTCTAACACTTGACCCTAGTCCCAAGACTAATGAAAATGAAAAATTGCTTATTTAGTAACAAGATTTGTGGATAATGGGCCGCTTAATCATTTACTAATTAGACTATGTGATGTGCCTAAAATTAAGAAAAAAAATAGTTTATAAAATACGTGTGGAATTTGGCCACTTACTCTTCCCCCTGCTTAAGCTATGTGTGTTTTTGCAAATGTAAAAAATGAATAAAAATAGTAATTTCTCTATTAAATATGGTTAGTACAACAACTAGTTAACCTAAAAAACAGAATAATACAATGCAGTGTTAAAGGAAATTCATTAAGGGTTTCCAATCACCTAGAAATTCAAAAAATACAAGGTTTTTCTGCTTTTCTGGAATACCGCACAGATTTTTTCAACACAGGCACGGAACTGCGTTTGTCAGAGAAAATAGGGTGCGATCAAGGAACAAATATTTTTTTTTTTTTTACTTTCTGAAGCTCAGAATAGGTCCAATATGTCCTGAAAAACTCATAGAGAGGTCATGAGCACCTTGTAGTTGGTTATACAAAGAAGAGTTCCTGCAAAAAAATTGTTAAACCAAGAAAAAAAACTAGTGGAGTCGCCAATTCTGTGGTAGTGTCTTTGTCACACTAGTGTACCAAATGAAACTTCTTTAGAAGTAGGTTGTTTCTTGAAAAGATCACAGAGAATTTTATGGTTCTGTTAAATGGAATAATGAAAACAAAGTTAAGAAAACTAATAGTGGAAGTAATGCATGTAACAACATAAGCTCAAAAAAGAAAGAAACAAGGCAATAAGCTTAAATGGAGCAAAAAAACCAATACAAAAATGGATAAAACCCCCATTATTGGTTTTTAGCAATAGAAGTATACAATGCTAACACACTTGCAGTGAGTCCTTTGAGCTATGGATCTAAAACACTCTCAGCAAGGGGATCCCTTTCCTTGGTTTCCTTGCAAGCTTATCCTCCTTCTCTCAAAAGGAATGTGAAGACTCTCCAATGGTGGTGTCCTCTTCCTCACTAGGATGTTGGATTACTTAGAAGAAATATGGCCAACATACCAATGCCTTCACTCCTCTTTCTTCAAAAAAATAAATTTGGTGTTGTTATGGTAGAAATTTGGCCAGCATAACAATGTTTCATGCTTTTCTCTTCCCATGGCCTACCTATATAGAAATATTTTGAACTCCTCTTCCCTATCTTGGCCTACGAGTGATAGTGACCCAAGAGTAGGACAAGAGATTCCTTTGAGTGCTGCATTTCTTTCGGGCGACCTCAAGTCGGCTATCCTTGACTGCCCATGAAAGAGAATAAACTCCCCAAGTGTGGAAAGTGGTCCCGAACAGTTAATTTTCGCAATCCCTAGGACCACGTGGCTATCGAATAAATAGGTGAGTGGTCCGTGATAAAATGGTTTGTTGCTAGTGCGCGGTCCAAAAAATTTCTCACCAAACCTTAGGAATTTTTTTATTTTTTTGTCCTTCATGATGTTTTTCTGCTGGAAAATATTCACTTGTACCTTTTTCTTGACATTTTATAATGTCTTTTGCTGTATTATTTTCTGGTGTTAACATCAAGTAGGAGGTGTGTGAGGATAACTAAGTTAGTTTGCTTGATTAGAATTGAGCTACACAACCATTTGACATTTAATGGGATGGATCTAGTGGATGTATTTATAGCATCGATGGAGGATAACATGCCTGGAATGAAAAATATTCAAGCACTCAATGGTATAGTAATAGGAATCCTTATGTAATGGTGGGTGATGCACCAATAATAATTAAATTATTGGGCATGGGTAGTGGAATGTTTAAGAATGGGTTCCAACCCTCAAAGGATATTGAATTTCTAAAAAGGTACAAGGGTATAGAAAAACCTCAAGAACACATTTAGCTTTCTAAATGACAATGGACAATGAAAACCATCCTTGAAGAGAAATGGGTCTGTAAGTTTTTTCACACTCTAAACATTGTTCCAAGAAGCTAGTTCATACAGGAGGAGACTAGATGATATACAAGGGATTGGAAAAGGTGAGAAATTAGTTTTTCATAGCCAAGTTCACATTAGAGGAAATTTTCAAGGATATTATATATCAGATGAAGAAATTTTATTTTATATCAGCAACCTACATACTCCAAGCATAAGATAGTATATGGATATCATAAGACAATGACAAAGGTAAACCAAATCATCTACTGTTAGGAGGTAGATAGTGGAAATGCTAAGGAGAAGGAGGAGGATCCATGAAATTTGTTGGATTCACAATTATAATGAGAGGGGGTTGAATCAAATAATGCATTTTTTTACTTATTTAAACATTTGAACATCATAAAACACCAATTTCATAAATTGAACAAGTAACACAAGATATATGTGGAAACCCTTATGGGAGAAAAGCACAATTTTTATATTGTAGGCACCATCCTACTATTAAATTAGGTTTTAAGGACCAACCTATTCTTACATCAATCCCTTCTGCTAATTTGTAGGAACCAACCTACAAAAGACACTAATCCCATATGTTTCTTTGTGTTAGATCAAATATTACACTGAGAAGGGTGGGGGGGGTGAATAAGTGTAATGGCCAATTTAATCTTCAAAACCATTTCATCAATAACTTAATATATATATCAATGCATCAATAAGTAACTTGCATCATAATAGTGAATAAAACAATACATCAAGTAACAATAATCACATCAACATATGATAACACCAACTTTTATGTGGAAACCCTTGTAGGATAAAACCAAAAATTATTTTAATCTTTTTAAATTTTGATTACATAGATTTGAAAGCACTAACCTAGTGAAGGCACCCACCCCAAAAATAATTTTGTAGGAAAAAACTTGTTGGAAGCACCAACCCCCAAATGTGCAAGCATCTACTTGTTGTAGGCTACAACCATATTAAGGCACCGACCTTGATGATATGCAAGAAACAACTTGAAGTAGGATTCAACTTGGTTGAGGCACAAATTTCAATGGAGGCACCCACCTCCTTCACAAACCAATGGACCACATTTCATAATTTCAAATTAGATCTATAAACATAAAAAACCAATATCTAACATGAATATGTTCACATTAATGTTGTCTTAACCTTCTCTTCAATTTGCAACAACCTATTTGTTATTTTGGAATCATAACATCCTTCCCAGTTCTCGTTTTGGTCATGAATACACAACATGCTCATAAACCATAAAACTTGCACATAAGCCCTTGGAAAATCAAAATATGAAAATATAGCCTCCAAGTATCACAAATATATATTCATGGCTCTTCATACCCCTCAGAAATATCACAATATTTTTTTGGTCATTTCCCCCTTTTCATAATTAAATTTGGAGCTCAAAATAACCCAAAAAACATTATACAACTTAATGGTTAGGAAAAATACCACTTCTAGGGCGTGCTCAACAAAATGGTCCTTACTAGCTTGACATAAAGTTCTCTAACAGTTGAAAAAAATCACCAATTCCTATGTGCCATTAACCCCTATTAAAAAATAATTTTGGCGTGTTTTCAGAGCTCAAATTGGTGACCTTACGCACACAAACCAAACAACAAAACAACTCTACCACACAATGTTCCTCGTTTATACCAGTTTACAGGTTATAATATAAATCATGCAATGAAACCTTTTCACATATACACCAAATGATGGAACCTCATCACATATCATCCATACCATAAAACCATCGAAAACCTATCATGTATCAACCATACGAAGGAACCATCAGAACCCTGTCACATATAAAACATATGACATTACCAACAAAATATTTTCACATGTTAGCCATATTATGGAACCAATGAAACCCTATCATGTATCAACCTTACGATGGAACCACTGGAACCCTATAACATATCAAACATACAACAAAACCAACAAAAACATGTCACATATCAACCATATGATGAAACCAACGAATCCCTATCACATGTCAACCATATGATGAAACCATCAGAACCCTATCACATATAAATTATACAACAAAAGGTTATGAGGCTCAAACCAAAGACCACATCCAATGAAATACCACTTGTAACAACCTCGGTGAAAATTCCATGTAATAAAAGTTAAAAAAATAATAACCACGGTTGATGGGACACTTATTCCAAGCTGAATATCGGGAAAAACATCCTAGGGGTGTTAATTTTCTTTATTACGGCTAAGAAAAATTGAAAAGGCTATGGCTAAGGCATTAAAGAGGAAAAATGGAATTATTTACACATTTTTTTATTAAAATAATGGAAATTAGGAGAAAATGGAGATGAAAGGCCACATGTTGCATGTGAGGAGGATATTGAAGGAAAATAATGGAAAATGAAGAACATATAGGCCTCTTCCACAAAATGCTTTGGAGGATCAGTTGGTACATTTTTTCAGTGCATTTTTTGGAGCTCTCTCATTATTCTCTTTCTCTCTCTCTCACTCTTGGACACTTGGATTTTTTGGAGAACTTTGGCATTGGATCAAGAAAGTCAAGAAAGCAAGAAAAAGGAGGCAGTAAGCAACAAGGAGTAGGAATCAAGCAGCAACAACAGGATTATTGGCAGGTATCAATTTGCATGTGTATTTTATTTGCTAGATTTGGCATGCATGGTATTGCATGTGGTTTCTTGTTGTCTTGGCATGGGTATTTCCAGGTGTGACAGTGTTTTCGGCCCAACCTTTCCATTTCCGAATAGCCATGGTGTTGTGGAGTTCTCATGTTTTGGTTTAGTTGGATTACTAGATGGATTTGAAGCTGAGTGGGGTGGATCTCCAAATTGATATAAAACATGGCCTAGTAACCCCTGAACCGAACTTTGGGTTGTGATAAATCCGGATAGTGTGCTTCCTTGATAGGCCTAGGAATCCTCTACTAGTGAATGGAAGGATATACAGTAAATCATAGAGGTGTTTTTCTCTCCATTCAGGCCTAGGAATATCATATTTGGGATTGCGGTAAAGAATGGAGAGTATGTTTAGGGCCTAGATACTCCTTATTCGGATTTGGAGTTGTAGTAAATCCTAAGAGACTAGGAGACATGAAAATTCCTCACGGTTTAAGTGGAGAGAATTCGATGATATCCATGCTTGTGTTGGCCTAGTGATCGGGTGTACTAGATCACAGTAAATCCTAGTTTATGATTGACGAGGGTGAGGTGGTTTAGCCTCAGGATTCCCTAGATGGTTTTTCGGTTTGTCTCCCACACTCATGCTTGGAATATGGCACGGGGGTGATTGGTTGAAGAGAGACTTGGCTCAGCCAATCTACGGTCGAGCGAAATGTGGAAGTCCCATCTCCAGTTGGTTTTTACACTCATTAATGAGAAGCTCATTCCTTTGGTATTTGGTATGAAAATTTACTAGTTATTATGTGGATTTCATTGATGTTATATCAATGGTATTTTTGTTGCTATTATGTTGGTTATAAGCTTGTATTTTATTAGCGATGATGTATGGTTCTATCTATGTTTTTTCCTGTAAATGAATATAGAATGTATCTATGGTCAAATTGATTGTATTGTAGATTATTATGTAAGGGAGAAATGCTTCTTAGTGATTCTCATATAAGTATTAGACCCCCATGTTTAATTCTGTTGTTTACACCTATAGATGCAATGTTTGTGACATGTTTGATGAAATGCATGTCATGGATGGGTGGGGTCGAATGAGTTCTTGATGATGTGATTACTTCCATGTATTTTTTTCAATGTTGTTTATCCTCTCCTGAAATTACATGAAGTTTTGGGCAGTGACCTGGACTCAAGGGTTGAAAATGTGGCATGAATCCTTGAGCTGCAGACACAGTATTGATCTTTTGGTGCCCTTACCGCAGCCTTGACAAGGCAATCTCACGGATAAGGTTCTATAATCACTCCCTTGCCCTTACATGCCTATGGATAAGCCTCAAATTGGTTAAAATCCAGTTCCCCCTCAGGCAACAGGGCCCTAGAAGGTTGGGTTACCTATTGCATATGTCAATGATGTAGTGTAAGGTATGTTTGTTGTGTTTCTGTCAATTCCACTTCCTCAGAGTCATCTAGGAGGTTAAATCTCATATTAGTATCCTCTCGTCACATCTTTACCTCGGTTGGTTGGTTACTTGGGTAGATGTGGGAAGAGGGTGTTACAGAGTGGTATCAGAGCATGGTTCAACTCTCCGACTGGATGGGTAGTGTGTTGGTCATTCTTTTGTTGATTTCTTATGTGCTTCTAATACCTATGTTGTATGTGATTGTCGTGTCCACATTGTGTTGGCCATGGTGGTAGTGGTGTCGCCATGGAAGTGTTGATGATGTTGTTGATCACATGTTGTCATGAATATATGACGGATTATGTTGATCCAGATTTACAAAGAACACAATGTACCACATTTATAACCAGCAGATACAAAGAAACACAGAAGAATACCTATTTAATTAATATCAAAGAACTGAAATTTGCTTATGTACGTATGAAAATAAGCTGAAGCATGGCACTAGTATTCTATCTTCTAGAAGAGATGGCAAACATGGTGAACATGGTGTTTCTAAACAAGAACATCTCTGCCTATTATTGAGAAACAATGGAGAACGCTAAACATCCAAAAACCTAACCCTAGGAGATGAAGCACCAAAACTATGTCCCGTTTGGGAAAATTGGTGTTTCAACCTCCTGTGGTTGTAACTTTTGGCATACCATCTATGCTTAAGAGTCGTGCTACACTCGTTAGAAAAATCTATCCAAGGCCTACAACTGTTGTTAAATACCTGCCTATGGACCCATGTCGTTTTGTTTTTCCAAAAACGTTGTCAGTTGCCCCAAAAGCCAATAGAAACCAGACCGAAAAAATACTAAAAATAGTAAGTTGTGCTGAAACTGAAAAACTAAAAGAGACATTGGTGGGGCCCCAAGTGGAATAGGTAGGTGACCACCAATATCCACCTGGATCATTCCTCCCCCCTTAGGAAGCAATGGTCCCCATTGCATTGAGTTCCTCCATGAGATGAGGAAACTGCTGCTGAACTTGGTCCCTGGTGAAGCACTTGCCTTGGTGCAAGAGTTGGCCAACTTTGACAACCCGATACAATTAGATATTTTTTTGGTGAGTGTTCTTGATTTGTATAATATTCCCAAATGGGAAAATCAGGAATATAGTGTAAAATACTGGAACAATATTGTAAATCATCATATAAAATCAAGAGACCAATATGGAGACCTTTCATATGTTATAACAGCAACAAAATATGCATAAATAATTGGCCATAAGATGTACAATAAGAAAGAACAAGCCTCCAATGGACAAAATCCCTCAAAAGAGGTGTTGCTACTATATATAAGAAGTTGAAAGACTACTGCAACGCTGTTTAAAATACACTACTACAGAAAATGGATATACAACAGATATAGGGCTGATATGTGCATCAAAAGATAGATCCAATACAGATCTGAGCACTATACAACCTCCTTTGAAGAACTCCTTAAGGGTTTTCAACAAAACACCATGTACAAGATGGAGATCTAAGCCCTAGGGCTGAAGATCCACTGCAAAATATAGATCTACAAAGTGTGGCTGATCTTATATGAACAATAGAATAGCCTCCTCCAATAGATCCTCTAAATGAAAGGCAGATCTGTTTCACTAGAAAACCACTCTCCAAATGGTGTGCCAAACCACCCTACAACTCCTCCTACAGAAATAACACAGATCTGGAATAAAACTGTGCTGTAGGGATAAATAAATAGTTGGCTCGATGCCAAGATATGAAAATATGCACAAGGGCCTTCCTTACTATCCTCCCAATGGAAAAGAAGCCTTCTCCACTGAAAATGAGCAATGAAATGACCCAGATCTAGTCTCCATTGTTGCAACCTGCAAAACAACTCAACCCTCAACAGGATCTGCATTGTAAACGAAAGATGAAGCTTGGCCTTAAGCCTGATATTGGACAATGTATTACAAGACTCCTCCAAGAGCTTCTCAATGGAAGAGGTGGGATTCCCGATCAGGAACACCCAGTGCTAAACAACACCAATCTTATCTAAATAGCTAGAGAAAGATATATGTCTAAACATACCATATATTCGAAAATATCATATACATCAACACATTGAATATGGTTGCCATCCTCTTCCTTAAATAAGATATGAGCTTCCAAACCCTAAGCTCCATCCAATAATAGCACTATTTCCATGCAAAGCATCTCCATCTAAAACTGCGTTGTCTCTCATTGATGACCACTCCTCCATGACAGCGTTGTTGATTTGGTCAAAGTTGACCCAGTCAAGGTGTTCCAGCTCCTTTTCACGCCTAAGGGTGCTCAATTAAGCTGCCAATATCTATCTCTTTCATATTGGCATTTATTTATTCATTATTAAGGAGAATTATGGACCTCCATTTTCCTCTTATTCATTAAACAAAGTATGAAAACAAAATTTAATATTCCAACTAGCTCATGGCTAATTGGGAATATTACAGTCCTCTCTTCCCAAATGTTGCTTGTCCTCAAGAAACTGACAAGGTGAGTGCTGCAACTCTTCTCCTCCACTATTGGTGACACCAACATGTGATACGATTCCCTCATAAGCTAAGTGTCTACCAATCCATCCCTCCATTAAATGTTCCTCCAAAGTTCTTATGAGATGCAAATAGTTCATCCCACAAGGAGACAATAGTTCAAATGAAACAAACATGGTTTGCCCAATTTTCTCCCTGAAACATGTAGCATAATGAGCATGGAGAATATCTCTCCCATAGGGCACATACATTCCTCCCATCCTCCATCCAAACATTCACATAAAAATTATAAGTACATCATCAATGTATGGGATCAAAATTAAGTACATACAAACATAAATTTGTAAAAATGGAGGTGGGTCATAGTCCCACATGTGGAACCAGTGCAATATATCTCCTGACTGCATCAGATAATGATGTGGTAAGTGGTTTCCCCACCACTTACTTGCTTCCCAAGTATTCTCACAATGGTTGAAAGTGTGAGATATGTTTGGTGCTTTTGGAGTGCACCCACAATGATACAAAATCTCCCTATGTCCTCCAAGGGAGTGGCCATGTTCAGAAATGTTTATGGCCCAAAGTTGGCCATGAATTTTATATGGAATAATGCTCCTCCTAGGAGCTATGGCCTGCATATACATGGTAAAGGAATGCAAATAATCATCAAATGAAACATTATGTACATAAGCATGTTCTTTACCCAAAATTATGTTCATACAAATGGAGTGGTTCATAGACGGATCCCCTCTCATCCTAAAAGAGGAAAGAGGTGGTTGTAATAACTCCTTCATTGAGTCATGTCCCTCTTCCAACTCCACATTGTTCATGCATCTTTAAAAATTCTGATATAGTTCCTCTTCAAAGCCTTCCCAAGTGTAGCTCTCCATGATAGTATTGTAGGCCCTCATGGAATAAGTATGGCTGAAAAAGAACTCTTCATAAGCTCTTTATAGCAAATTCTCATTGAGATTGGAGGCTCTAGATAAGAATATCCTACCATGTTAATAGATGACTTCTTATTGGAGTGAATAGCCCTCTTCATGTAGCTAGTCATCAAGTATCATGCATGTGAAAATATCCTTGGAATAATCCACCAACAATTGGGATTTCCAATATGGATCAATCTTCCATAGTGACAGCGTTAATGATCTATCAGAAATAACATATGTCATATGGTTTCTTTTCTCCTTGAAATCTTCCATGCCAAAGTTATATGTTGGAAGGTTTTTATCCCCTCATTGTTGCTCTTCTTGCATATTCACATGCTCAAGTAAATATTGAAGCTTTTGAAGGTTAGTCTCCCATGGGAAGCTATCATACATCCAAAACTTCCTTGGTTTAGCCAAAGCATGCATGTGTGGCCACCATATTCTATCATGTATGGAAGACTTCTCCTCAAATGAGAACATCTTCTGAGTCTCCATAGCCAAGGAATGGTCTCCTTTCCCCATGATGGTGTCATGCTCCAAACCTGCAGCATTTCCTCTCAGCACAGTATGAGATGTTAGAGTGGGTAATGATGATAGTGGGAGAATATATCCCTCCTCCT
Organism: Pinus albicaulis; assembly: GCA_034641835.2. NCBI lineage: Eukaryota > Viridiplantae > Streptophyta > Pinopsida > Pinales > Pinaceae > Pinus > Pinus albicaulis. Next base: position 1,631,837,231 of record CM076578.1, read on the forward strand.
TGAGCCTACCCAAGACTCTCAGTGATGTATCATGGTATTCTAATGCTCCCATTCCTTTCCGGATCTATGAATGGTGCATCATGATGTGAGACATATCTCACCAAATCTGGATCATGTGGCCTCCCAAGTGGTTTACCACAATATAGTGATGTCTCATGGACCATTCTCATATGCATAATAGATGGGATCATCATGTCCCTGCTTCCACTACACAAATTCAACTATGTTTCATGTGTGGAAATTTTATAATAGTTGGGTACCACTCTTAATGATTCAATATTTCCTCTAATTGGATCCATTGCTTCATCCTCACCCCTTGGTGGTGGTGGATCATCTCCTACTATTCCAGCACTGTGACCCCTCTCTTGTTCTTCTTCTTCTTCCTCCTCATCATCTGAGAAGACCACTATGTAGTGTGCCTTTCCTACTGCACATTTATGTCTGGGTGCCCAAGATTCTTGGGATGTGAAATAAAGTTTCCTCCTCCTCAAGTCTCTTCGGACATCATCATTAAGAGGTTTTTTATTTTGGCTCTCCTTTCAAAGAGGAGCCTTCTCATATTTTCCCTTTGATGGAAAAGAGGGATTATGCTAGAAATTTTCCTTTGCTTTTAGCAAGGCATCTAGAAGATCTCTAGCCCTTTCAATGCCATCTTAAAGGGTAGTTGGCTTGGTATACTTAACCAACCCATGAAGAGGTTCATCTAACCCATCAATCAACATATAGACCATTCTTGTTGCAGATAAATCAGGAACTATAACATATAGTCTCAAAAATTCAGAAATATAAGTTTCTGGACTACCTGATTGTTTTAGCTTTGCAAGCCCCATGAATGGTGCTTCAGGATCTCTTCTATCAAACCTCTCCACTAGCCTCCTTGTGAACTATGAATATGCAGTCACATTGGCATGACCCAATGTAGACAAGCCATCAAAACACCAATGATGTGCTTCACCCTCAAGGTGCAGTGCTGCTATCTTAATGGCCTCCATTTCTAGAACTTTGTTCAACTGGAAGTAGATGTCAAGCTTCTCTACCCATGATTTAGCAGTGCACTTAGATGACCCATCAAAGTTGGGTAAAAATAATCTGCCCATAGTGCGGTATAGATCATGATTCTGAATGAATCCACCACTTCTGTTGCGATGCCTGGGTCTCCAATTGTCCTTGATTTCACAAAATTCTTGAAAACTCAAGTGGTCCTTGAATCTCTGAGTTTGAGACTCATACTCCATAAAATATTTTTCAAGGTATTCTTTCTCTTGAAACCCTTCATTTCCCACAGCCAAGAATGTATACATTGTAGAGCGTTGGGAAACTTGTTGTTGCTGCACTGGTTGATCACTCCAGTGATGAGAAATGTCAGAGCCTTCACCATGATGAAATCCTTTAGGGGATTACTTGTATCTATCCATCCTCATCTGCTTAATTTCTCTAGAAATGTCTTGCATGGCTCTAAGAAGGATCTTGGGGAAATCCTTCTCTTCATCTTCTCCTCCAGATAAAGGGGTTTTACCCTTGTCTTCTTTGTCATTTGTATAATCAAACTTATGGTGTCTTCTTCTTTGATACCTCTTCTCTCTATCAGTAAGAGGATCTCCTTCTTCAGATGACATATTGGCTTTTCAAGATGCACAGGTTGTGCCAAGATTATGCTTCGATACCACTGTAATATTCCCAAATGGGAAAAGCAAGAATATAGTGCAAAATGCTAGAAAAATAGAGTAAATCATCATATAAAATCAAGAGGCCAATATGGAGGCCTTTAATATGTTATAAAAGCGGTAAAATATGCATAAATAATGTGTAAGGATTCTGGACACCACATATCTCCACAATGGTATGATATTGTCCACTTTGGGCCTAAGCCCTCATGGCTTTGCTTATGGGCTTTACCCCAAAAGGCCTCATACCAATGGAGATATTTTTCCATCCTTATATACCAATGATCCTCCCCACTTCTAGTCAATGTGGGACTTTGGTCGTATACCCAACAATCCTCCCCTCGAACAAAGGACCATCGAGCCTCCCCTCAAACGATTATCCATCCGTCCACTCTCTACCAACCGGGATTCTCCGCTCCAATGCGTTGGAAGCACACGCCTTACATGGAGCACCACCTGCCTCGAGAGCTTGCTCTATCCCAGGTCAACTCCTCTTCACCGTGTTGGGACCAGGACACGTCCATGAAGAATCCGGAGCATACCGCCTATCTAACCGAGCTCATCCATGGATCCCATCGTGATATTACTGGGGCCCACCACCTTCGTTCGGCATTCGAGGATTCATCCACTTCGCTAATTTCAGGGCATGGCTCTGATACCACTTGTAAGAATTTACTGGAGGAATAATAATCATGAAAAAGAGCCAGCAACAAATCATAAACATTAACACAAATATTTTACCGGGAAAACCCCAAACTCCGGGGAAAAACCCAACCAATGAAATTTCATTAAACATTGGCCAAAACCCTTGCCAATCCGGCCAAGTGAGCCTTCACCACTCACCTCCAGGCCTACCTTACAATGAAGTATTCCCAGCCTTTTATAGGCTCCATTACATGCAATACCATGGGTGCACAATACCATGTTCCCCAAAACCACTACTATTTACCCTAGTCAACATTGACTTTATCCCGAGTCAATTTTACCTAACATAATGGGCCATAATATGTACAATAAGAAAGAACAAGCCTCCAATGGACAAAATCCCTCAAAAGAGGTGCTGCTACTATATATAAGAAGTTGGAACACTGCTACAGTGCTATTTAAAAGCCACTGCTACAGAAAATGAATATACAACATATCTAAGGCTGATATATGCCTGAAAAGATAGATCCAATACAGATCTGAGCACTATACAACCTCTTTTGAAGAACCCCTTAAGGGTTTTCAGGAAAACACCATGTACAAGATGGAGATCTAAGCCCTAGGGCTGAAGATCCACTGCAAAATACAGATCTAGAAAATGTGGTTGATCTGATATGAAAAAGATAATAGCCTCCTCCAATAGATCCTCTAAATGAAACGCATATCCCTTTTACTAGAAAACTAGCTCTCCAAATGGTGTGCCAAACCACCCTACAACTCCTCCTACAAAAATAACGCAGATCTGGAAGAAAAATACGCTGTAGGGAAAAATAAATAGTTGGCCTAATGAAAAAATATGAAAATATGCACAAGGAACTTCCTTACTGTCCTCCCAATGGAAAGGAAGCCTTCTCCACTGAAAATGAGCAATGAAATGACCCAAATATAGTCTCCACTGCTGCAACCTGCAAAACAACTCAACCCTCAACAAGATCTGCATTGTAAATGAAAGATGAAGCTTGGCCTTAAGCCTGATAGTGGACAATGTAGTACAATACTCCTCCAAGAGCTTCTCAATGGAAGAGGTGGGATTCCCGATCAGGAACACCCAGTGCTAAACATCACTCAATCTCAGCTAAACAGTAAGAGAAAAATATATGTCTAAACAGACCATATATTCAAAAATATCATATACATCAACACATTGAATATGGTTGCCATCCTCTTCCTTAAATAAGATATGAGCTTGCAAACCCTAAGCCCCATCCAATAATAGCACTACTTCCATGCAAAGCATCTCCATCTAAAACTGCATTGTCTCTCATTGATGACCACTCCTCCATGACAACGTTGTTGATTTGGTCAAAGTTTACCCAGTCAAGGTGTTCCAGCCCCTTTTCACACCTAAGAGTGCTCAATTAAGCTGCCAAGATCTATCTCTTTCACATTGGCATTTATTTATTCATTATTAAGGAGAATTATGGACCTCCATTGTCCTTTTATTCATTAAACAAAGCAGCAAAACAAAATTTAATATTCCAACTAGCCCATGGCTAATTTGGAATATTACAATTTTCATGTCCATGATACAATCTGTGGTGCCATGTTCCATGTATTCTGGGTTTAAATCTATTGGTGTGAGTTTTTTTGCAATGTCAGAGGTGTCTAGTAGAGGTGGGAAGTAGGAACGAAGGCATTCCACATTGAATATTAGGTGCAGACCAAGGAATGGTGGAATACTAAGCTCGAAGGCATTATTCCCTACAGCCTTAGTGATGGTGTACGACCCATATCAGAGCGGTCGAAGCTTGCGGTGGGGTCTAGTGAGGCTCTCCTTCTGCAAATGTAGCCACACTTTGTCACTCACCTAGAAGTTGTGTGGCACCCGATGTTGATCATGTCATTTCTTGTACTTAGCATTGGCTCTATCCAATATGTGATGAATCTGTTGGTGGATGTGTTGAATGCGCTCGATGAAGTTGTTCGCTTTGTCAAATTCAAACTGGACATGAGCCGAATCAGCCTGGGTAGCTATAAAGGGCATGGCTACGTCAATGGGACAGAGTGGCTGGAATCCTAAGCCCACCTGAAAGGGGTTGTGGTCGGTTGAGTTGTGGAGAGCTCGGTTATAACTGTGTTGTACATAGGGGAGGCTCTCATCCCATGTGCATGGATGCTTTGAATTGTACATTCACAGAATGTGTATGATCATCATGTTGACAACCTTTGTCTGGCCATCAGTTTGGGGATGGAAAGCTGTGGACTTGGTGAGCTTGGTGTCCAGCATTGACCAGATGCTGGACCAAAATGTGTTGAGGAACCTGCAGTCCCGATCTAAGATGATAGACTATGGGATCCAACAGTGCACCCACACTCGTTTAAAGAAGATTTTAGCAGTGGCTTCTGCTGTGATAGTCTTCTTGCAAGCCGCCATAATGGCCATCTTCGAGAATCTATCGACGACCACGAAAACACAGTTGTTTCCATGCTTAGTAGAAGGAAGGCCCAACATGTAATCCATGGAGATGGATTCCCAAGGTCGACTAGGGGTAGGTAGTGGAGTATAGAGGCCTTGCTTATTGATGGTTGGTTTGGAAATGGCGCACGCAGTGCAGGATCTGATGTACTTCACGACATCCTGTCGAAGGTTCGGAAAATAGAAATACTTTTGCAGTATTTCCACTGTGTTCTCGACCCTGAAATTCCCAGTGACTCGACTGTATTGTGCTTCCCATATCATCTTGGCATGCTTGCTTAAAGGAACACAAAGGTGTCCCAGGTGACATAACAGTGCATCTTGGAGGTGAAATTTTAAAACTTGCGTACCCCCCAAGAATGCCTTGTATGTTTGGCCGAATTCTGGATCGCTCTTGTAGATAAGCGGCCAATCAGAAGTCTCATGCTCACAAGAGTTGAGAAAGGTGGTTAGTGCCACGATCAGTGGTCGGCTGAGGTATTCTACAACATTATTGGAGCTACCCTTCTTGTACTTTATGTTCAAATGAAACTATTGCAGATATGTGGACCAATTTTTATGGTGATCATTATGCAACTTCCCTTGTGTCTGTATGAATTGCAGGGATCGGTGGTCTGTGTGGATGATTGTTTCCTTCCCCAAAATGTAATGCTTCCATTTTCGAAAAGCCTGCACAATGGAATACATTTATTTGTCATAAGTGAGATACTTGTGGACTGTGTCGTACAATGTCTCACTGCGATATGCCACTGGATGCGCATGTTGAGTAAGAACTGCGCTAATAGCATAGTCAGAGGCATCTGTCTCGATCTCAAATGGTTGTTGTAAGTCTGGTAATGTGAGCACTGGGGAAGAACAGAAGCAATGTTTCAATTCTACGAATGCCTTCTGTTGAGATTCCAACCAAAATAATTTTTCTTTTTCTACTCCCTTGGTGACTTGACTCAAGAGAAAAGTGATATAAGAGAATCCCAACACGAACTTGCGGTAGAAATTAGAAAGACCCAGAAAGCTGTGAAGCTCTATTAGAGTGGTTGGGGCTGACCAATCCCGGATGACTTGGATATTGGTTGGATACACATGCACCACCCTTTTATCAATAATGTATCCCAGATATTGAACCTGGGTCATGCCAAAAGTGCACTTCTACAAATTGGCACACAAATTGTGTTGCCACAATGTTTGGAGGACTTGTCGAATGTGGTGGAGGTGCTCTTCCCAAGTCTGGTTGAAGATCAGAATATCATCCAAGTAAACCACTACAAATGAGTTGGTGAATGGCCACAAGATGTCTTGCATCGACCTCATGAAGGTTGCGGGAGCTTTCATCAACCCAAAAGGCATGACCAGCCATTCAAAAAGGCCCTTCTTGGCTTTTAAGGCAGTCTTCTGCACATCAGAGGGTTCGATTGGTACCTGGTGATACCCAGACTTCAAGTCGATCTTGCTGAAATATTTCACCCCTTTGAGTTGGTCCAGAAGGTCGTCAATCTATGGGATCGGGTACCTATTATGGACAGTGATCTTGTTTAGTGCCTGATAGTCAGTACAGAGTCTCCAAGTCCCATCCTTCTTCTATACCAGCACGATCAGGTTCCCATAGGGCGATGAACTCGGCCAGATGTGACCTTTCTGCAGCAACTCCTGAATCTGCCTCTTGATTTCATCATTCTTCATATTAGAGAGCCGATAGATCAGTCCATTAGGTAGCGGCGCACCTGGGGTCAAATCAATTGGGTGCTTGACATGACAATGCAGAGGCACCCCTATGGGTGAGGTGAAGATGTCCCCGTACTCCTCCACAACCTTGTCCATTTGTTGTTGTCGTGCAGAGGAGCCCTGTCTGGAGGTCGCCGCCATAGTCTTCTTCTTGACCTAAGGGCAGATCATCATGAAAACAAATTTCCTGGTTTTGGAAATGAGCTTACTGCATTGTTTTGTAGTAACTAAAGAGATAGCGGCAGGTGGTGTTACCTCTGGTATCATGTACAGCTTATTTCCAAAAGTAAAAATAAAAGCGTGAGGCCGGGACTCATACACAACATTTTGTTTCCATAAGTATGGTTGGCCTAATAATACATCACAAAAATCAAGAGTAGCAATGTCATATAATACCTCATCTGTGAAAGGCATGATGTTTTAGGGAACGCGGCACTGTTGGCAGACGTGGAGATCCCATCCTTGGTGAAGCCACCCGATGGTGTATGGTTGTGGGTGTGATGTGGTTTCCAAGCCCAACCGCTTCATGGCGTCTGTTGAAATGAGGTTTTTTTGGCTCCCATTGTCGATAATGAATTGTAGAGGGGAACCCTTTACCCACATCTGGGAGTGGAATACACGCTCCTCCTCCTCTGGATCTTCTGGTTCCTCCTTCTAGACCATCGCAGTGGAAACAGTGGCATTGGGCTCCACATCAATAATTTGTTTCCATTTTTCATTCCCCCTGTAAGGTTCTAATTCGGAGTCAGAGCATGCATCTGATTCAGAAGCCCTCATCTTGGCCACTAGTGATTGCTTGGCATGACACTCACTTTTGTTATGAGTGGAGCTCTTATGGAACTCGCACCACTTTCTCGTGTCCTTATTTGGATTCGTGTTGTTGTTCTTTGCTTGCGGCTTTGAAAAGTTGTCTTGGTTCGCCATGCCTTAGATTTTTCCTTTGTTCTGCAGTTTGGGGGCACCTTTCCCTTTCTTTTGATTCGCAAATCCAAAATCTTGCTTCTTCTATTTTAGTTTCTACTCAATCTTGGCAGCATACCGGTATGCCGTACCAAGCGAGGAGATGTACAAGAACTCCATTTCCTCCTGAATGTATCTATGCAAACAACTGTGATACTTCAGCACCAAATTTTTCTCCGAATCTTTGATACCCATCTTTGTGCGAAGGGTGTGGAATAGATTCGTCAGCTCATGCACATATTGATCCCTTTGTTTCCGCAGCGTGGTCCATTGTATGTACTTGTCCTCATAGCTGCCCATGGGATAGTATTATTCCTTGATGGCATCTTGGAAATAATTCCAAGTGGGTACAACTGAGAAAAGAGAGGGTTTTGTCTCGTCCTTTTTCTCACAGTAGGTTTCCCACCATTCCTTGACATGGGGGGTAGCTTTGAGGAGTGCAAAAATAATCCTCTCCCGGTCGGAAAAGTCATGAACCGAGAAATATCCTTCTAATAGATTCAACCATATATCTATGGCATCTGCATCTATTTGATCCTCAAATATGGGAATGTCAAAGTTTACTTTTACCTTAAAGTGAGTCTTGCCTCCAGAGTGGTTGCTGGATGCAGATGCGCCGCCGGTGGGTAGTCATTGAAGGATCTGGGAAAAGTTATCCATCATGGCATTGATTTTTTTTTCGAGGGCCTCCTCGAGCAATATTTTGATAGGATATCCTGCTCCCTCATCTTTATTTTCGTCCCCATGGGCGGTCGTCAGGGTTTTCGAGGCTAATCTTGCAAAGGTTCAACTAGATCAAGCCCTAACGCCTAATACCCCGACCTCGTTGGGGACATGAAAATAAGGATCGATAAAAAGAAGACTGCTCTGATACCACTGATCCAGATTTATGCAGGAACGCAACAGAATACACATATAACCATAAATAAAAAGATGCATCGGAAATAACACTTCATTTCATTAATATCAAAGAACTGAAATTTTCTTACAGACAGAATGGAAATAAACTAGCTACGGCATTGGTAGCTTATCTCTGAGAAGAGATCTGGTGGCTACAAGCCTCTAAAATGTGTTACAATGAGGCTCAAGGGCCTATTTATTATTTAGAAACAATGGAAAACCCTAAACATCCAAAACCCTAACCCTAGGAGATGAAGTGCCAAAACTATGGGCCCAATTTGGGTAAATTGGTGTTTCAACTTCCTAGGGACGTAACTTTGGCATATGATCTCTTTTTGACGCGCGACATACCTTGTTAGAAAGATCTATCTAAGGACCGATGTTTCTCCTGGTTTTCCCAAAAAAACGTCATTTAGGGCCTCAAAATGGCTCTGGAAGTTCAAGACCCGAAAAACTACTAAAAATAGTAATTTGTGCCACAACTGAAGTGGGGCCCCAAGTGGAATAGGCGGGTGGCCACCAATATCCACCTGGATCATTCCTCCCCCCTTAGGAATAAATGGTCCCCATTGCATTGAGTTCCCCCATGAGATGAGGAAAATTCTGTTGAACTTGGTCCCTGGTGAACCACTTGCCTTGGTGCAGGAGTTGGCCAGCTTTGACAACTCGATATAGTTGGATATTCTGTTGGTGAGTGTTCTTGATTTGCATGTCCATGATACAATCTGTGGTGGCTTGTTCCATGCAGTCTGGGTTTAACACTATTGATTTGATTTGTTCTGCAATGTCAGAGGTGTCTAGTAGAGGTGGGAAGTAGGGACGAAGGTAGTCCACATTGAATACTGGGTGCAGACCAAGGAATGGTGGAATACTGAGCTCGAAGGCATTGTTTTGTACAACCTTGGTGATGGTGTATGACCCATATCATAGTGGGAAAATCTTGCATTGGGGTCCAGTGAGGCGCTCCTTCTCCAAATGTAAACACAATTTGTCACCCACCTGGAAGTTGTGTGGCACCTGATGTTGAACATGTTATTGCTTGTACTTAGCATTGGCTTTGTCCAATATGTCATGAACCTGATGGTGGATGTGTTGAATGTGCTCGATGAATCTGTTCGCTTTTTCAACTTCAGACTGTACATGAGCCAAATCGGCTTGATTAGCCACAAATGGCATGGCTACATCAATGGGACATAGTGGTTGGAATCCCAAGCCCACCTGAAAGGGGTTGTGTCTGATTGAGCTGTGGAGGGCCAGGTTATAACTGTGTTGTACATAGGGGAGGCTCTCATTCCATGTGCATGGATGCTTTGAATTATACATGCATAGAATGTGTACAATCATCATGTTGACGACCTCTGTCTGGTCATCAGTTTGGGAATGGAAAGTTGTGGACTTAGTGAGCTTGGTGTCCATCATTGACCAGAGGCTGGACCAAAATGTGATGAGGAACTTGTTGTACCGATCTGAGATGATAGACTATGGGATCCAAAAGTGCACCCACACTCGTTCAAAGAAGAGTTTAGCAGTGGCTTCTGCTATGATAGTCTTCTTTCAGGCCGCCATAATGGCCATCTTTGATAATCTTTTGACGACCACGAAAACACAGTCATTTCCATGCTTAGTAGAAGGAAGGCCCGACATGTAATCCATGGAGATGGATTCCCAAGGTTGACTAGGGGTAGGTAGCAGAGTATAGTGACCTTTATTCTTGATGGTCAGTTTGGAAATGGCGTAGGGATTATAGGATCTGATGTACTTCCAGACATCCTGTCAAAGGTTCGACCAATAGAAATACTTTTGCAGTACTGCCACTGTTTTCTCAACCTCGAAATGCCCATCGAATCGATTGTAGTGTGCTTCCCATATCATCTTGGCACACTCGCTTGAAGGAACACAAAGGTGTCCCAGGTGACATAACAGTGCATCTTGGAGGTGAAAATTTGGAACTTGTGTACCCCCCAAGAGTGCCTTGTATGTGTGGCCGAATTCTAGATTTCTCTTGTAGAGAAGCGGCCAATCAGAAGTCTCGTGCCCACAAGATTTGAGAACGGTGGTTAGCGCCACGATCGGAGGTCGGCTGAGGTAGTCTGCAACATTATTAGTGCTACCCTTCTTGTACTTGATGTTCAAATGAAACTGTTGCAAATATGTGGGCCACTTCTTATGGTGCTCGTTCTAAAACTTCCCCTTGTGTCTATATGAACTGTAGGGGTCGGTGGTTTGTGTGGATGATTATTTCCTTCCCCAAAATTTAATTCTTCCATTATCGACAATCTTGCATAATGGAATACATTTCTTTGTCATAAGTGGGATACTTCGAACTATGTCGGACAAGGTCTCACTGTGATATGCCACTGGATGCCCCTGTTAGTAAGAACTGCCCCAAAAGAATAGTCAAAGGCATCTGTCTCAATCTCAAATGGTTGTTGCAAGTCTAGTAATGTGAGCACTATGGCAGAACAGAGGTGATGTTTCAATTCTACGAATGCCTTTTGTTGAGATTCTGAACAAAAGAATTTTTCTTTTGCTCCACCCTTGATGACTTGACTGAAGGGCCAAGTGATATGAGAGAATCCCAACACGAACTTGCGGACAAAATTAGCAAGGCCTAGAAAATTTACGAAGCTCTTTTAGAGTGGTTAGGGTTGTCCAATCCTGAATGACTTGGATCTTGGTTGGATACACATGCACCCCCCTTTCATCAATAATGTATCTGAGATATTGAACCTAGGTCATGCCAAAAGTGCACTTCTCCAAATTGGCACACAACTTGTGTTGCTGCAGTGTTTGGAGGACTTTTCAGATGTGGTGGAGGTGCTCTTCCCAAGTCTGGCTGAAGATCAGAATGTCATCCAAGTACACCACTACAAATGAGTTGGTGAATGGCCGCAAGATGTCTTCCATAAACCTCATGAAGGTTGCGAGAGCATTGGTCAACCCGAAAAGCATGACCATCCATTCAAAAAGGCTCTCCTTGGCTTTGAAGGTAGTCTTCCACGCATCGGAGGGTTCGATTGGTACCTAATGATACCCTGACTTCAAGTCGATCTTGTTGAAATATTTCACCCCTTTGAGTTGTTCCAAAAAGTCATCAATCTATGGGATCGGGTACCTATTCCGGACAGTGATCTTGTTCAGCGCCCTATAGTCAATATAGAGTCTCCAAGTCCCAACCTTCCTACGTACCAACACAATCGGGCTCCCACAAGGTGATGAACTCGGTCAGATGTGACCTTTCTGCAGCAGTTCTTGAATCTGCCTCTTGATTTCATCGTTCTCTAGAACAAAGAACCGATAGATCGGTCCATTGGGTAGTGACGCACCTAGGGTCAGATCAATGGGGTGCTTTACCTGACAATGAAAAGGCACCCCTGTGGGTGTGGTGAAGATGTCCCCGTACTCCTCCACAACCTTGTCCATTTGTTTTTGTCGTGTAGATGAACCTTTTCTGGAGTTTGTGGCCACAGTATTCTTCTTTCCCTAGGGGAAAATCATCAGGAAAACAAATTTCTTAGTTTTGGAAATGAGCTTACAGCATTTTTTTACAGTAACCAAAGAGATAGTGGCAGGCGGTGGTACCTCTGGTATCCTATATAGCTTATTTCCCAAAGTAACAATAACAATGCGAGGTTGGGACTCATACACAGCATGTCGCTTCCACAAGTATGTTTGGCCTAATAATGCATCACAAACATCAAGAGTAGAAATGTCACATAATACCTCATCCGTGAAGGGATTGATGTTGTAGGGAAGGCGGCACTGCTGGCTGACTCGGAGATCACGTCCTTGGTGAAGCCACCTGATGGTGTATGGTTGTGGGTGTGATTTGGTCGGCAAGCCCAACCGCTTCACGGTGTCTTCTGAAATGAGGTTCTTTTGGCTCCCATTTTCGACAATGAATTGTAGTGGGGAAGCCTTTACCCACATCTAGGAGTGGGAGAGACGCTCCTCCTCCTCTGGATATTTCGGCTCCTCCTTCTAGATCTTCGCACTGGAAATAGTGGTGTTGGGCTCCGCATCAATAATTTGTTTCCCTTTTTCATTCCCCTTGTCAGGTTGTGATTCAAAGTCAGAACATGCATCTGATTCAGAAGCCCTCATATCGGCCACCAGCGACTTCTTGGCCCGACACTCACTTTTGTTGTGAGTGGAGCTCTTATGGAACTCACACCACTTTCCCGTGTCCTTCTTTGGCTTCGCGGTGTTTTTATTTTCTTACAGCTTTGGCAGGTTTTCTTGGGCCGCCATGCCTTGGATTTTTCCTTTTTTCTACGATTTGGGGGCACCTTTCCCTTTCTTTTGATTCGCAAATCCAAATTATCGCTTCTTATGTTTGATTTTCTGCTCAATCTTGGCAGCATACCGGTATGTCGTACCAAGTGAGGAGATGTCGAGGAACTCCATTTCCTCCTGAATGTATCTGTGCAGACAACTGCGATACTTTAACACCAAATTTTTCTCTGAATCTTTGATACCCAAATTTGTGTGTAGGGTATGGAACAAATTTGTCTGCTCATGCACATCTTGATCCTTTTTTGCCGCAACGTAGTCCATTGTATGTAATTTTCCTCATAGATCCTCACGAGATAGTATTTTTCCTTGATGGCATCTTGGAAAGAATTCCAAGTGGGTATGGGTGAGAACAGAGAGGGTTTTGTCTTGTCCTTTTTCTCACAGTAGGTTTCCCACCATTCCTTGACATGGGGGTAGCTTTGAGGACTGAAAAAATAATCTTCTCCCGATCGAAAAATTCATGAACCATGAAATATCCTTCTAATAGATTCAACCATCTATGTACGGCATCTGCATCTATTTGTACCTCAAATATGGGAATGTAAAATTTTACTTGTACCTTAAAGGGAGTCGTGCCTCCAGAGTGGCTGTTGGATGTAGATGCGCCACTAGTGGGCAGTCGTTGAAGGATCTGGGCAAAGTTATCCATCATCGCGTTCCTTTGTTTTTCGAGAGCCTCCTCGAGAAATATTTTGATAGGATCTCCTGCTCCCTAATCTTTCTTTTCTTCCCCCATGGGTGGCCTTCAGGGTTTACAAGGTTGTTCTTGCAAAGGTTCAACCAGATCGAGCCCTAACTCCTTATACCCCGACCTCGTTGGGGACATGCAAAGAAGGATCAAGAAAAAGTAGACTGCTATGATACCACTGATCCGTATTTATGTAGGAGTGCAATATAATACACATATAACCATAAATACAAATATGTAGTGGAAATAACACTTCATTTAATTAATATCAAAGAACTAAAATTTGCTTACAGACAGAATGGAAATAAACTATCTAGGGCGCTGGTAGCTTATCTCTGAGAAGAGATGTGGCGGCTACAAGCCTCTGAACTATGTTAAAATGAGGCTTGAGGTCCTATTTATTATTTATAAATAATTGAAAACCATAAACATCCAAAACCCTAACCCTAGGAGATGAAGCACCAAAACTATGGGCCTCATTTGGGTAAATTGGTGTTTCAACTTCCCAGGGACGTAACTTTGGCATATGATCTCCGTTTGACGTGCACCATACCTCGTTAGAAATATCTATCCGAGGAATACAACTTTTGATGTTAGCAACATTGGTCTATGGTCCCATGTTGCTCCCAGTTTTCCCAAAAAATGTCATTTAGGGCCTCAAAACGGTTTTGGAAGTTTAGGACTCAAAAAATTGCTAAAAATAGTAAGTTGTGCCGAAACTGAAAAAATGAAAGAGACACTGGTGGGGGCCCAAGTGGAATAGGCAGGTGGCCACCAATATCCACCTGGATCATATGTGTTTTTCTTGTTTATGTATTATGCGTGCACTCTTTCTTACATATTGTTATATGTTGTATATGCATTGCTTGGTTATGCTTGGTCACCTTTGGGTCATGATTGTGTAATGGTTGTGCATGTTTTCTTGTAAAATGTCATATGTTAAATATGAATTGTTTTGTAATGTTGGGTTACATGTTTCTTATGCTCATATATGATTCATGTTTATGGTTGTGTGTGGTCAAGCTTGCATTGGTGTGCATTGGGTATGGTCATGCATGGATGACTGGAGTCCAACTAGAATGAAATTTATATGTTTATATGTTGAGACATCATGTGCTTATATGATGTCATGATTATATCTATACATGTATTACACTGATTGATTGATCTTACAAGAAGTATCCTCCCCAATTTACACTAAGGTACATATTTTTATTTGGTTTACCTGACATATTATACCTTGCAGGATAAAATACCAACATGGATAGAAAGATGGTAGACTAAAATGAGTCCCCCCGTGAGTCATATGAGTAGCATGGTGAGAATTATTATGATTTGGCAGACACATTGAGAAGCCTAAAGGAATAAATAAGGAGTTGTAAGGCACAAAATGAAAATCTTATTCATGCACAAGAGAAGAAAGTAGAGGTGAATGCAATACTTCTTCAGAGCTTGTCATATTTTCATAAACAAGGGCCATTACGGATCATTTATGGGCATGAGGACATAACTAATGGGGCATATGGAAGTAGGTATCCTATTAGACACCGGTCATATATAGTTTATAAATTGAGAGATGGAGGGTTTTTGGACACTTCAGATAGGAGGAGTGATGAGTACAGGTATCATTCCAGTTCTGGTTTGGATAGATATCATGATCATCATCGATATCATCCTTACATGAGGAATGATAGGGGGTAATTTACAGATGAATTTAAGAAATCCAAACCACCTAATTTTGATGGAGACTTGAAGAAACCATAAGATGCATAGGCTTGGATACTTGGAATGAAAAAAATATTTGAGTTGCATGAGTACTCAGATAACATGAAGGCCAAAATTTCTATCTTCAGTTTGAAAGGTAAAGAATACATATGGTGGTAATATGTGAAGGGTCAAGGACATCAGAACATAGGACTTGAGTTGGCATGAGTTCAAGAAGTTGTTCAGTAAGAATTACTTGTCAGAGAGGTATTACGATAGCAAGGCTAAAGAGTTCTATGAGCTAAGAATGGGATCTATGATAGATGAAGAGTGCATGATCAAGTTCTTGGAGCTATTGAGGTATGTGCCATATTTTACCGATGAGAAGGCTAAATTTCATCGATTTTTTAGTGGTTTTCCATTAACATTCAAAGATCGAATTGAGTATGATGAACCTCGATCATTGAGGAAGTCATTGGGAAGTTGAAGCATTGCTATGAACAATCAAAGTGCAAGACTGGGTCTCAGAAAGGATGGATAGGGAAGGAACAAGATAAAGGTAAATGGAAGCCTAAGAGAGAAAGGCCTCATAATGCATATGAAAAAGAGAATGTGGCACCACAAAATAAGTTTAATGCAGCAATACATGGACATAGGCCACAATAGCAACATAGATGGCAACAAAAACATGGAGGTAATGGCACAGGACGGTTGGAGTGATGGACATGCGGTGAGGAGCATCTTAAGAGAGATTGAGCATAGAATCAAGGAGGATGGCCTAATATATACTGTGTGCAAGAGGCACGGACTATTGGGGATGTTTGGCAGAGCATTCCACACATTTATGCAACAATGGAAAACAAGCAAGAAGATCACCAGCTTTTATCATTGAGATGGACAGTAAGCTTTGTGATCAATTTATTTCTATTTTGATTGATCCTAGATATAATTATAGTTTTGTTAGTCCTGACTTGGTGAATAAGTGTGGTTTGAGTAAGGAAATGCATGCAGAATATTGGTTAGTGCAATTGGCCACAAGTATGAATAAAAGAGATCACCATTGGGTAAGAGCTTGTGAATTTGAGTTAAACGATATTCCTACAAAAACGCACTTGAACATATTGACATTGGGTTCCTACAGTATGCTACTGGGTAAGGATTGGTTACATATTCACAAGACCAAGGTATATTTCTATGAAAAATTTATTTAATACTTATATGACAATGGGGAACCAAGGGTCCTAAAAGGAAATAAGAAATCCACATAAGTTAGGATGGTGAAAACCATGTAGGCCAAGCGCAATCATAGGAAATGGTGTGTGCTATTTGCAGTCCATATCTCTAGTGATAAAGGTAAAGAAGTTGAGGATGCAAATGTGTTGAACAAGTATCCAGTTTTGCAGCAGTTTCAGGATGTGTTTCCAACAGATATTTCAGAGTTTCCACCACATAGGGAAGTAGAATTATCTATTGAGTTGGTACCAGGGGTAGCTCCAACATCAAAGGCACCTTACAGGATGAGTACACTAGAGTTGGTAGAGTTTAAATTGCAGTTGAAGGAAATGTTGGACAAAGGGTACATTAGGCCAAGTATATCGGTATGGGGTGCCTTGATGTTGTTTGTGAAGAAGAAAGATAGCACTCTTAGACTATGCATTGACTACAGACTGTTGAACAAAGTGACCATCAAGAACATGTACCCATTACAGAGGATTGATTATTTGTTCGATCAACTGAAGGGAGCAGCGGTGTTCTTTAAGATCGAATTGAGATCATACTATCATCAGGTATGCATCAAAGAGTAGGAAATTTACAAGACCACATTTAGGACCAGGTACGAGAAATATGAGTTTTTTGTAGTTCCATTTGGTTTGACTAATGCCCCAACTACATTTATGTGTTTGATGAACAGTGTGTTGCGTCCTTATTTGGACAAGTTTGTGATTGTGTTTATTGATGACATATTGGTGTATTTTGAAAATAAGGAATATCATGTCGAGCATTTGGCAGCAGTGTTGAGGTTGTTGAGAGAGCATCAATTGTATGCTAAGCTCATAACATGGAGTTTATTCCACACTGAAGTACACTACTTGCAAAAAAAATTCTTCAAGAAGGCATTGCAGTAGATCTAGAGAATATAAGGGCCATCATGGAATGGGTAGCTCCTAAGAATGTAGATGATGTGAGATCATTCATGGGATTGGCAGGTTACTACAGGAGGTTCATCAGGAACTTATCATAGATTTCTTACCCTATTACATCATTTCAGAGGAAATGTAATAAGTTCGATTGGATAGAGGAGTGTGAGCCTAGTTTTCAATAGCTAAAGCAGTTGTTGACACATGCTCCAGTTCTAAATATTGTAGATCCAGACAAGGAGTTTTTAGTGTGTACAAATGCTTGCAAGAGAAGACTTGGTGGCCCTCCATATGCAGGATGGACATGTGGTATGTCATGAGTCACAGAAGCTAAATGAACATGATCAGAACTACCAAACACATGATATCGAGCTAGCAACGATAATACATGCACTGAAGATGTGGAGGAACTATCTTCTTGGTAGGCAATTTGTATTAATGAGTGAATAAAATGGGTTGAGGTACTTGTTTGACCAACCAAATTTGAATTCCAGGAAGAATAGATGGTTGGGCACTATCAACAAGTTTGACTTTGAGATCAGGTACATCAAAGGAAAGGAGAATAGGGTCACAGATGCTCTTAGTAGGCAAGCACATGTAAACCACTTAGCAACGATGAGCTTCTATGTGACAAAATTACAGGATAGGATATTGCAGGCAGGTCAGTAGGATCACAGGTATATGTAGATTGTGCACAGGTTGCAGTAGAGTACATGTACAGGCACATGTGTTGGTACAGGTACAGGTACAGGTGTTGGCATATGTATAGGTACATGCGATAAAAGTACAGGTACACATGTACATGATTTGTCTTACAGTCTCACAATAGATGGATTGGTTAGATTTAGAGACATGATATATGTACCAAACAACAATGAGCTCAAGAAGGTGATATTGAGAGAGTTTCATGCGAAACCATATTCGGGTCACCCAGGATACTAAAAGACATTGACTACAGTGAAGAAATTCTATTATTGGTCGAATCTACAGAAGGATGTGGCAGAGTTTGTAGCCATATGTTTGGATTTTCATATGGTTAAGGCACAATGTAAACATCCATGGGGACTTCTACAGTCGATCACGGTACCAGAGTGGAAATGGGAGGTCGTCATTTCCATGGACATCATCACAGGGTTTCCCAGGACAACTAGACAACCTGATTCCATCATGGTTGTTGTGGACAGGTTAACGAAGGTTGCACATTTCATACCAATGAAGACTACATACTCAACTAATGATGTATCATAGGTGTTTATTCGAGATATAGTCAGGTTGCATGGTGTTCCAAAGGATATTGTTTTTGAAAGGGATGCAAAGTTCACTTCCAAGCTTTGGAAGGATTTGTTTGTAGGTTTGGGCACTGAGTTGGACTTTCGTACAGCTTATCATCTGCAGACAGATGGACAGAATGATAGGGTAAACAGGATACTAGAGGATGTGTTGAGGATGTATGTAATGCATCAACAATGCAAGTGGGAAGAATATCTTCCACTGGTAGAGTTCACCTACAACAATGGGTATCTGGAGTCATTGAGGATGAGTCCATTTGAGGCTATTTATGGGACACTTATGAGTCCATTTCTCTAGAATTGTCGTTGGAGTTGTACAAGAAAAATAATGCACCTCCTTAATCATGTCAAGTTGTCTCCCACAAGTCAATGAATATTCCAAGGCATCCATGCACTAGTGCCTCTAAATGAATATTCCAAGTTTCTAACAGAACAGTGCCTCCATGTTTTTCCATGCACCTAGGGATTTATCACAATTAGCATACACTTTTTCATCTAGGGCATATTAAGGCATGCTTCAACAAGATATTGTTTCAAAATTGTTGGGGTCTTGACATCAATAACAACCTTATCCAACAATCTCCCCCTTTGTCATTGATGGCAACATACAGACATAACTCTTATAAACAATGAGAATCATTTTCCTTATCTACGCCTTTGACATCAATGGAAAATAAAAAAGTAACCTATCAAATAAGAACTGTAACCTCAAAACGAAAATTGTAGCCAAAAAAACCCAAAAAAAAATGAAAAAACTGCCTTAAAACGAAAAGTGTGTATGTTAGAACGACGTTTTATTTTCAGGGTAATTTTTCAACATTTTTTAACAATAACAGTAAAAACCATTTTTTGCACAATGAACATGAACAAACACCTTGAAAACAAAAATTGTTGATGTTGGAACAACAATAAAAAAAAATTGGGTAAATTTTCAACATTTTTTAGCAATGTTGTTAAAAGATAAAATATCATTACTCTAAAAAACCTTAAAATTTCAAATTTCCATGTGTGACATTAAAGATAAAACATCATGTCTCTTAAAAACCTTAAAATTCCAATATTTTTCAACCATGGTGTTGAAGATAAATATCACAACTCTGAAAAACCTTAAAATTATGACATTTTTCGACTATGGTGTTAAAGGTAATAATAGCATGATTCCTAAAAATATTAAAATTTCGGAATTTTTTAGTCATTGAATTAAAACCAAATATCGTGACTAAAAAAGTCCTAAAAAATGAATACGTAAATCAAAGAGTCATTATACCAAGGGTATTTTTTTTCAAACGCTAAAAGTATATATATCTAAAAATATTAACCTAAGACAATGTGACACATTGCAAGCAAAATTTAAAAATCAACCATCAAATTGACACGCAGTGGGGGTGAACTTGACCCATTGCAATGAAAATTTAAAAATCAACCACGAATTGACATACATTAGGGATGGAGTTGATCTATTGTAACAAAAACTTAAAAATCAACTAACAAATTAACACATAGTGGAGCCGGTTTGTAATTGTAAGAAAAAAAAAGGTAAAAAAAAGAAAAATTGTTAGGATATTCTGACACATAGGAAATAGTTAAGTATAACTTGGTCTAGCATAGAGTTAGGTAAAGTGTGTTTTTTTACTATGTACTTCTGTAACTTATATTCCGACGGTCACAATATGCAGTGATCTAGCGGTTCATTCTCTCCTCGGTATTACCGACACTTGATTCGTGGCTTAACACCCGATTGGTCCATGATCTCTATTTAAAGAGCATGGAGGGTCATTTTTCTGGTGACCATTTATGAGAGAAGCTTATGTAAATTTTCTTTCTTTATATTAATAAATTGCCTGAAGTGACCACATTGGCTCAGGTCGTGGACCGTTTCCCTATTTGAGGGTTTTACTCACGTCAAATACTAGTGTACTGATCTGTGATTTGTTTGTGAGTGGCGAATTTTGGTGTTTGATCTAAGGAACTTACCTTGTAGATTCCTACAAAAAAATAGATAAATAATGAAAAATGAAAAAAAAATGCAACAAAATTTTTGAAAAATAAATTAATTAAAAAATTAAAAAATCAAAACATAAAAAGAAGTAAAAAAAATTAAAATGACAAAATAATAATAATAATAATAACAACATAAAAATATATTTAAAAAATAATTAAAAATAATAATAATAAAATATTTATAAGAAAAACTCATATAGAAAAAAACATAAAAAAACAAACTTAAAAACCAAAAATTAAAAATTAAAAACAAAAACAAAAAATTCCCACTAAAAATACATAATTTAACAAAATAATAAAAATTTTAACAAATAAAAAAGGGAAAAAAAATATATATTAAAATGTATATTTAAAAAAAAAAAAACATTGAAACTAAAAACAAAAAATAAATTAGCATTAAAAAATTATTTTATCTATATATATATATATAATCCCATGGTCAGATGGCAAGGGTAGTGAGCGGGGCTAGGGGCAGTGTGATGTTCCTCGGTTTTTCTCGTGACTCTTGTCACCCAACCATGGGCAGACACCTGATTCTTTGTCGCCTGGCCACAAGATTATTTTTTTTAATTTATGTTATAATTTTTAAATATATAATTTTTTTTTAATATTGTTTTGTTTTAATGTTTAATATTTCAAAAAAAATTAATGTGTTTTTAATTCTTTTTATTTCCAAAAAAAATAATGCTCTTTTTTTTTCTTTTTTTCTTTTTTTTTTTAAGTATGTTTTGATTTTAGAAACAATTTTTTAGTTTTTTTTATCATTGTTTTTTTCCAATTTGGTTTTTCCTTTAAATAAAATTTTGTTTTAACATGGTTAGAATGTTTTTTTTTTCTCTAAATATTTTTTTCCCAATTTTTGTTTTGAATGTTTTTTTTAATTCATAAAACTTGTTATTTTTCAACTTTTTTTATTCAATGTTTTTCATAATAATCATTTATTTTACATGTTATATTTCGTGAAAAGGTCCCAAAATATATATTTTTTAATATATCTATATGCAAAATATGCATTTTTTGTCAAATGTTTAAAATTGTTTTTTTTTACAATTTTTTTATGTGTATTAAAGTATTAGTTAACAATATATAAATATATATATTAAAAAAAAAAAAAAAAAATCTAACTTCAAAATATTATTTTTATTATTTTATTTTAACTTCGCAAAAAAAAAACAATGCAATGAAGTAGGAAAAAAAACTAACGTGAAAAACCTTTAAAAAACAAACATCTTTGGATAAAAAACAAGAAGAGGAATAAGACAACTTAAAAAATAGTTAAATAACCAACATTTTTTAAAATTTGTGCATACTTAGGACATAAGAAAATTTAAAGTGTCAAAAATATGCCCCCGAAAAAAAAAAAAAGAACGAATGCTTTTCAAAATTCGCATGAAAATCACCAACATTTAAAAAAAATCTATCCATACTTAATACAGAAGAAAATTTAAAGTTTCAAAAATAAGCCCAAAAAAAGGGGTTGATGTTGCATCAACACTTTTCAAAATTGGCATAAAAATCACCAACATTTAAAAAAAAATGTGCATACTTAATACATAAGAAAATTTAAAGTGTCAAAAATATGCCCTTAAAAAAAGTATATTTTGAATCAACACTTTTTAAAATCGGATGATTTTTTGCAACCTCTAAAAAGTAAGAACTCGGTATAGTTCTCATTTGATAGGTTACCTTGTTAGATGGGGTACTTTTTCCTAACAATGTTTTTTTCATCAAGTGCTTCCCTTATCATTTACTCCCCCTATATTCATCAAGGAAAACTCCCCCTTACAATATGTTTCTCACCATGTCATCATGTCGCTCTTCTTTTCATAGAGTTGTTACCCCTTACAGTATGTTTCTCACCATGTCATCATGTCGCCCTTCTTGACATAAATTTGTTCCCCCTAACAGTATGCATGATCTTCCTCTTTATGATAGGAAAAACCTTGGTGAAACATAATTCCTGCATATGATGCCAAAATTTAATCAGTAGCAACGGTCGATGTCGTAAAAATTTAAGGCACATTCAACATGTTCTTTTTTTGGTTCAACATGCTTCCTTCCCCAAAACTTTGTGACTATTTTTCCATGCTTGGTTGATAACTCTTTGGATTGTCTAGGAATCTAGTTCAGGTTGCAACCTCAAGCTATATGCCCAACATTATGAAATTTGAAGCACTCAGTTCTATACATGAATGAGGGAGAATAATCTTTGTTGATGAACACATTGGAGTATATTCCTGCAACTCTACTTATGGGGAACTGATAGGGGCCCTCATAAATGTCTTTGCCATATGCTTTGCAATATTTTTCCATGTGCCCAAAATTTGTATAAGGGTAACAATGACCAAAAATATGGTTTGATGCCTAGAAGATGAGGATTTTCTTGGCACACTTCTAAAGTTGTTATGCCTTGAGATTCTTTGATGATATTCAATGCTACTTGTATTTTTTACAGTACCAACATATCTTCTTGGAGCATAGTTTATTTCGATGTTATTTTGACTCCTTTCCTTGCTTTTACTAGAGCTGGGGGTACATCTTTCAAGCTTCTCCACATAATTTCTTGTTCTTCGATTTTTTAGGGTTTGCATCACTTTGCTAGGAGGCTCACCTACATATCCAAGACTAGATTTTTCAAGTGGTGATCTTTGACAAATTAGGATGTCATCCAAAACTTGAGAACTCTTTAGACTCTTAGATAGCTAATCAACTTCATTTCTCAAGGAAACAATCGCTTCTTCAAGAATTTCACAATCTTCTTCTTTCTCTTCCAGCTGGTTATTCATTACTTGTTCTACTCTCTTAGCTTCCTCTTGTTATGCTCTTTTTCATGTTGACCAATTTTTGCTTCAAATTTACTCAAGTCCTGATATCTTTGTTTGAGATGACTTGTCAAAAATCCTTCCCTTCTCTCTTCTTCTTCTAATTCAGTTGTAATGGAGATGACTTCTTCATTATGTCTCTTCTCATTTTGATGCAAATATTCCTTAAGCTTGTTGATATTCCCAGCTCTTTATTATACTTGATGTCTTAAAAGGACAACTTCTTCCTTTTTTTTTCAAGGCCATGATCAGCATCTTGTACTTGCTTCTTGAGTTCTTCATTTTCCTTTTTCATACTACTTGTCTCTTTTAGAGAAACCACAAGTTTTTCCTTGAGGTCTACATTAGCTTTTACTTCAACATTATCTTCATCGTCATATTATTTCATGAAATTGGTGCCTTCATCTACACGTTTTACTCCCGATTATCTTTGTGCTCTATGTCCACAAGTTATTGATCTGATATAGCTTACACAAGAACATATTCTTTTGTATAGAGCTTTTCTAGTATTTCCCAAAGACTCTTGGCTGAGTATCATTGAACTATTTTGACTGTTACTGAATCAGACAAACTGATTATGGTCGCCTTCATATATTTTGCATATAATTCATTTGACTCTTCTAAGCTTCTGATAGTCATTGATTCCCATATCTCAAAACCTTGATCCATCAAAAATAACTTCATTATATTTCTCCATGTCACATGGTTTGTTCCATCAAATGAGGGACATTTTCCAACTTGATTTACTTCTGATTTCGTGAATGAGAAGGAGATATCTTTAGAGGTTTTGGAGGTCTTATTCCTTGATTTTTCCATTTGTGTTCTTAGGATCTACCTTCCAGTTGGTATGCTAAGACTGAAGGTAATGGATATGATACCAATTGTTGGAAATATTGAGGGGTGGTGAATAAGTGTTGCTTTTACAATTTCTATTTTATGCCAGTTAAGATCACTTAGTAAAATCAGAATACAATATGTACAACAAAAAGTAATTTTATTAACAATAATAATAGGGACTCCAATCTTATTTTACAATAATAATTTGTGCATTCACACTTATAATTCCTTCAAGGATCCAACCCTATATGAAGACTCCAATATTTGATTTTAAACCAGCCTCCAACCTATATTATATCAAGCTCCAACTTGGCCTTCTTGAGGACGCTATTCCTCTCAACAATTCAGGTTCCAACCTTGTGTGAGGACTCCAATCCTCTAGGGCTCCAACCCTCTGCTTAAATTATTCAAAATGGTTATAGTATTTCTTTAGGAATTCCAATATCTTCTTCAACAGGTCCTAAAAATAACTCCAAAAGATGCTACCAAACAAGCTCTCCAAGTGTACTCAACCAAGAGAGCCTGAAATGGTTCTCCAAAGAATGTCTCCAATAGGATTTATCAATGCTCTAATGAATGCTTCAACAAGGTGTCAATTCTTCAATATTTTCTGCAAAGGTTCTTCTACAATGTTGTTCCAAAGATGAAAGTCAACTCCACAAGGAATAAAAGGTATCTCTAAATATCTTCATTCCTGCTTCAAGTAATCTTCTTCAACTTTGTCACTAGGTGCTTAAAATATGCTCAATAGACTACTCACGAGAGACATAAAATTTCCAACCAATTCCCACAGTTATGAAACATTATGTGCCATAGGTCCTATTATTCACAATGCCATAGATATGAATTATTTAAGTGACATAGTTCTGATGTTTTCTCGTTCACGGGTTTGAATTATTTAAGTGCCACAGGTCTGAACTCTTCGTCCATAGTATGTAGAATAGGCTAAAAGGTTTTCTTCTAGGTATGAACTTTTCTTACGAGGTTTGATCTCCTTAAGCAAGTCTGAAATATATTTGCACAGGCCTGCACTAAACCACATGTCTCAGAACATTTGCTACAGGTCTAAGGATATGGCCACAAGTCCAATTTTCTTGGGAGTTAGTAAATTTTAGTTTTTGGATAGAAATTGATCTGCATTAGGACCCAAAGAAGGAAGGTCAATTAATCCTTTTACAAAAAAAAAATATAGCTAAAAACCCAACCAAGGAAAAAAACAACAAAAACAAAAATTTCCCAATAGAATTCTTCAATCCTTTGTCCCTCATAACATCTCCTTTTCACTTCATATCTTAGTTCATCACTTAATTATTGACTGATTTCTTTTCCAGAATGAGGATTTTGGATTGGTATTTATACTTGTTTGTGTATGATGCGAAGAGACACCTCCTTTGGAAGATGAGTCAACAGACGACATGTGCTCAAGTATATATTTATTTAAATTAATTTCAAGAATTGATGAGGTTGCTATAAGTGCCTTGAATTAATATGAGCTCCTCTTTTTGTCCATATTTTCAAATCATTTCCAGAGCTTATCTCCCAAATTTTCAATTGTTTTACTTGCTTGCAGAAAAGTATTCTTCTCTAAAGCCTAGTTTTAGCAGTTGCCACAGCTAATCCATATATGTATAGTCCAAATATACATGCCATATCATTATATGTGAACAAGTGTTCCCAGGGGATCCTAAGTTGAACTTCTTGTCTTGCAATCTTATGCGCTCAAGGAGTATCCATGACTATCATTGGATCCAGTCAACCTCCTTTTGTCAAGGATATAAAAAGGGAAGCTTTTCATTCCATACCTTTTTATTTAGTAATTCCTTCGAGTCAATCTCAATACAATTTTCTTAGGTCATCCATGTTTATCCTTTGTTGTATTCATTTGACACATAGAGCAAAATTGTTTTGCTTCACCAAAGACGTGTCCATTGCTTTGGCATTGTGATTGAAGTTGTCCAAGGAAAATATTGCACCTCCTTAAGCCTGTTCAGTTGTCTCCAACAAGTCAATGAATATTCAAAGGCACCCATGAACTAGTGCCTCTAAATTAATATTCCAATTTTCTAATAGAATATTGCATGAATGTCTTTCCATGCACCTAGGGATTTATCAAAATAATCATACAATTTTTCATCTAGTGCATATTAAGCATGCTTCAACAAGAGTTTTCTTCAACAATTTTCGTGTATTGACATCAATGAAAACCTTACCCAACAAGAACAAGAAGTGGGAAGCTTCGAAGGTTGAACAAATTAGAAGAGTCAACCTTCAATTTCAATTGGGAGGAGAAGTCAGCAAATCCTTCCAATTTTGTTACGAAGGTCTCATGGTATGAGATGACTTTACAGGATGTTAATGAGCAGGAGGCTTATAGGAGAAATTTCAAAGAGAGCAATCTTTCAAGGAATAATTTGAACAAGGTGTTAGGAAAGACTTCCAATTCAAAGGGACTAGCCATGGCAACAAATGTGGTGTGGGACATTGTTCTAAGATTGGAGTCAATTCCAAGTGGTAGAGTTTCCTCCCACACTAAGTGGGAGTGTTGATGTTTTTATCTCAAGCATGTATTTCTGAATAATCCTAAGTTCTTAGGAATGCAAGAATTCGCCTAATAGCCCTTGAACCTTAAAAAATTATTTTAGTGATTAAAGTAAGTTCTTTTATAAGAAAAAAAATGAGTTAATATAATATAATGCAAATGGTATTTGTATTAATTAATTAGATGAACCTTGACCATCGATCTAAAGTGACATGATATCAAATCTCAACTGTGAATCACTTTAGATTATTAGGTTGTGGATTTGACCATAAATTAAGCTTACAAAAAAAAATTTAGACGAAGAGAGAAGAGGAAGCACACAAAGGCACAATGCGTTGAGAAAGCGGAATCTTAGTGATGGGTGGAGAAGGACTTATAATCAAGTTTGACGAGTATGAAGAAGATGCAAAGGGGCTAGAAAGGACATCCAATTTTAGGGCTTGGTCAACTGGATCAAATCCAAATTGTTGTATATATTTACATTAGTTTGGTCCATTTTCGTAGTAAGGGAGCTCAAGTATATTTTGATTAATTAAATGAAGAATTTTTTATTGGGAAAAAAAATGTGTGTGTCTATGTGTGTCTATGTGTGTCTATGTGTGTGTTGTGTTGATTTTTATGGCTTCCGTTGAATATTTGTTTATGTATCATAGTCATGATTTGATTTAGTAGATTAGTAGATAAATATACTAGGAATTAATTTCCAAGTATTTGTTTCAGAATTTAACATAATCTATATATAACGTTAAGATATACAAATAAAATTTATCAAATAGATACCACAAGTTAGGATTTGCAAAATTCTTAATGAAGCCTAAAATATATTCATACTTATCAATGTATGAGTTTCAAGCATGTGGTACCTACTTTAGCCAAGGGTCGCCTTCACCCTACACACATGGGTACCATACCCATGCACCTTAAAACCTCTTAAGTGGTTAATGCATACTTATTTTGCAATCAAACAATAAATAAAATGGTCTTAACATCCATCTATTATAAATTCCAATCAAATAATAATGTTAAAATACATAAGGCTTTGATGAAAGTATAGCTAGCCACTAGAGAAAAATTCTCAGCATAGTCTAGTCCCTTCTCACATAATACTCTTACTAAGAACCTAGCCTTACACTTCTCAATATTTCCATCAGTGGCATGTTTCAACATGTACAATGACCTAAAATCATTCACTAATTTCTCAAGTCCCATTAGTCTTAGTGTTGTCCTAGATAATAATTCTTACTCTATCCTACTTTCTTCTATGCCTCATGTGCAAACTAGGTAAACCATTTGGGAACCCAAACTAAATTGGAAAGAAAAATGCTCGTTGTGCCTATGTTGGAATCTAATCAATCTACTCTTATTTATCTAGAATATATGGATCTACATTTATGGCAGCAAACTTCTCCTCCTCCTCTATCTCCATTAGGGGCTCCTAAAACTTGAAGGACCATGCACCCTCATCAAAATTGACATCTTTGCATACAACTATGTTATAGTGTGACATAACGTAGACCTTATAAGCCTTAAAAGTCTTTTTATATCCCACAAAATACCCTTCAAACTAGAATTTTTAAAATTAATTCTTTTCTTCTTGAGAACATGAATATGTACAGGGCAACCAAAAACATGAAATGTTATACTTGTGGTTTCTCACCAAAAAATAATAAAAAAATTATTATTGTCTCTTGTCTTATAATATCCTATTATGACACTTGTTCAAAATGTAGACTATTGTGCAACATGCTTCTGGCCAAAGATAAATGTAAAGATCTAGATCATGGATCATTATCTTGTAAATATCTACTATAAATTGTTCTTATATGCAACCCCATTTTATTGTGGGTTGTAAGGAACTGCCAGTGCCCTCTTAACTCTTGCTTCCCTACAAAGAGTGAAAAATTCCTTGGAGGAATATTCTCCTCCATTATCTTATATCAATAATTTATTCCTCTTACACATGATTTTCTATAAGAGATAACACTTGAAGCTTCCCAAATACCACATCCTTGGTCTTAATGAAGTAAATACAAGGCCCCTACAAGGAGTCATCAATAAATAAAACATAATAAGTGTAACCTGCAAGTTCTGTTAAAGTCATGGTTCAACATACCTATGATGTATTATGTCAAGAATCTCCCTTAACCAATGTTCACTACAAGGAAATATATTCTTGGCATGTTTTTTGTGTGAAAAACCCTTGCAAGCTTCTATCTCCTCGACATTGAAGTCCAATTATCCCTACACCATGCTCCAAAGTGAAAATGACCTAACCTCTTATGCCAAAGTTATCTTATTAGATTTTCTGACAACCTATATATATACCACCCTCCCCCCCCCCCCCTCCCCCACAATACCTCAAGCTAAAACTCAACCAAGATCCACACATCTCCCTCGAATGATGACTTTTTGATCATCAAACTCAACGTATCTTAGATCCATCATAATATAAATTGAAAATAGATTCTTAATCAAACCAAGAACAAATAAAACGCCACCAAGCACAAGAACATCCACTAAGGACATACAAAATGAGATGGATATTACCCCTACTACTAGATACATGGCATCATCACCAAGCTCCACCTATATGTCTACCTCCTACTCCTAAAGTCTACCAAAATCCTCCTTGTTGAAATTCATATGTTTGGATTCCCCATTGTCCACATACCATCAAATGCCATACAATTTCATATGAAAGGAATGATACCATCAATAAGGTTATATGCAATGAATATGTAATATCATCCTACTCTAATAGAGGCTTACGTTCTCCCTACAAAATGTTTTTGCAAACGTAATTTTCCCTTCCCTTCTTTTTGGGACAATAATAAGCATAATGGTTGAATTTTTTACTCTTAAAACACTTGATATTTCTCAAATGTTTCTTGTGTTGATTCAAGAAACTTGAATCCTCTCTCTTATTTTTCACCCTTCTTAATATAGTTTATTTTTGTTTGTATTCATCCTATTGATTAGTGCTAGACTCTTCCTTCTCTAAATCTACGTTTGTCTCCAACCTCATCCTCCTAAACAAAATTATCATATGGATTCTTAAAGGTGAGAAGCTTATCTCAAGCACAAACACCCCACATTATTAAGAATATTAAGTCAAGGCTATGGGTATTATTTCTTCACTCTCGACCTCTTCTCCAACTACTGCAAGTTGATCATAGAGTTTGATAGTCTTCATTAAATAACTAGTTATAGTATCTCTCTTACTAATTTGTGTGGTTCTAAACTTAATCCTCAAGCATATTTCAATTGATGTTCCCACTCTAATATATAATGACTAAAGCATCAAACATCTCATTATAAATCTTATTTCCTACAATGTGATATATCAAGTGATGTTCACTATTCCAAGGATGAATACTTCACCTTAGAAGTTCTCTTGTTTTATTGTAGTGCAACATCTATGAGAAATAGAACCTTCTTCTAGTGAATTTTCCTCGCCCTAGGTTTGGTCTATGGCTATACTAGCACATAAACACACTAGGAATGTTCAACCAAAGCAACTTTGCACAACGAAAATATAACAACAGTGAATCAATAAAATACACATATAAATATGTGGCTCAAAACACTTCTTATTAGTCTATCAACAAGAAATTCATAGGGCCCCTTTATCATGGATCATGGCGCTTTACACCCTGATACAATACTAGTATACAATAGTATACACCTATGGCTTGAGGTTAGCTCCCTTTTACCTTCACTTTTCCCAAAACAACAAAGAATAAAATGCTTGACTTACTTTTTGTAGCCCTACTTTTCTTCCAACCCTTTCTATCCTCTTTCCCTCCATGTACCTAGATGTCCTTTGCCACCAAAAACCACAAAGAAATCCTCCTTTATTCGTCTATGCCAACAGCTACTCACATTGGATATTTTCCTTCAAATTCACTACATAATTAGCCTCCAATAATTTTTGTTCAGCCTTCCTTTGATGAACAAACTTCACATACTATGCTCAGCAACCATCTACTCAACATAACAGTAGCCTTTTCTACCTTCGCTAGCCTCTGCTTAGGCCTGAGGCACCTTGGCCCTGTGCCACAAGTTTCCTAAGGCCTATCGGCCCTCAATCCCTTTGCTTGTGACCTATTTAACTCAGTTGTGGCCCTATTTACCACTTGTGCTTGGTCTTGAGGCCTTTCAACCCTTTTCTAGCCGCTTCAAAGGCCTTTCGGACTACCTGTCACAGAAAAAATAGGGCTTCGACCCTCTCCAAAACATAGACCAGAACTCGGTCTAGATAAAAACAACTAGATATGCTTCATGATCTTCTTTCTAGCACATAATACATGTCTAATATAAAAACTTAGGAGGATAATTGGCCTCCTTCACTATACGAAGCTCTTATTTTAAATCACAGATATTCGTCCTCCTTCAGATCTGGGATTTTCTTCTTTGCTTGTTCTCTTCACAAGATGAGTTGTTATGTTATGAATGGTCTCTCATGGTCTCTCCAATATATAGCTCTATAATTTTTGTCTCAGGTGCCCCCTTTTTCCATAAAAGGTTCCCTCCACGATAATTAGAATAAACAAGTAATATCTTTGGGTCTCAAGCTCATGACTTTGAGTCCAAGACCCACTGTCTTGGGTAATTTTCCCATAAAGTGGGTCAAATCCTCACAATTCAAGCACCCTAGACTTGTGGGAGTACCTCCCAAGCTACACTTTTCAACTCTTCTCCACAATATGCCAAATATTATGCTCCTCCAAAATCATCTATTGTTAACACTTCCAAAAAATGAAATTAGTATCTAAAACTAAGTGTAGTGATACTATGACTCCTAAAACGCATTTTTAGAAAACAAATCAACAACCAAAAACCTATCACAAGGCCATAATTATTTTCTCAGACATGGATCTTAGGCATCCCACTTCTAAACTTTTAACAACTCCTTATCCAAAGAAGGTTGTCTATACATGAAACTATTCCTATAAGTTCATAAATGTGCTCCAATACCATGTTAAAATTTCAAACTCATGATAACAATTCATTGTATTGATATTAAAACAAAAATCATTAAAATACTCTCAACTAAAACAAAACACTAAAAAGGTATGAAAAAAATCCAAATGCACTATTAAACCTACTATTTCTTTCTCATTAATTCTACAAAGGAAACCCACTACAATAAACTCATAAACCCCCTTATTTAAAAATAGAACTAGAATTAATAAACACCATACCCCCACATTTATTTTCTAGATTAAGAATGCAAGAAGATACAGAAAGAATTCCATCTTACTGGACAACCATATTAGAAAAATCCAAATTTATATATGGCTAGGGAAAAACACCCAAATTTGCATGAGAGAACTCATAGGATAAAGTGCCCATATTAGTCTAGGGATCAATGCCCCAAATAATCTAGAAATCAATGCCCAAGATAAATAAGGTATCACTATTCACAGTAAAGGATGAGATAACTCTTGAATAGCACTGTTGGGCACCTAATCCGATAAGGGTTATGGTGTGGAAGTGGAACAATCAAAGGGAGTCCAAGAAACCTTGGAATATGAATCCAACAGACATAAAAATATATTATAAATGTATATATTGTGAATAATAAATGTATCCCTCACACTTATATTAATCTCTTGTCCACATTCCATGTGTCTGTTTAACGTGGTATCAAAGTGGGTGTACTCATGCCCTACTCAAGTCTGAGGCACTAGTTTTGTGGCCTCATATGCTAGTCAGATCTGCATTTCTTCCCATCTGAGTTCTTCCCTCAAAATGTTTTGACCTTTTTCAATTTTTATGTGCCCACTTTATCTGTAGTCGTTTATCTGAATTTGGTAAGCCTGAAATATCCTCAGTGTTGTCTGTGGGAAATCGCCAAAACTATTTTTTGGTATGCATTGTACCCAGCTGGAGAAATTTGTGTAACGCGTGACTCCTTAATGTTCCAGCCAAGCATGCATACCCACATCTCTATGTAAATCTATGTACGTCGACCGAGACTCCCTTTTTTTAGTCAACCACCATTGTCGAGACTCCATTATTACCACGATGTTAACTTTCAGAGAATTTGCAAGAGTCATCCAAGTTTTCCTGGAGAGTAACCACCACAGTCTGTAGTTGTTCCTTGCATGGGGAAATTTTCTTAGTTAGAGAGATGTGCTATGAGATCTGTTGAGCCCCAAAGATGTCCTTTTCTTTCACCAAATTTCACTTCATTTCCTTTGTCCTTTAACAATTATAGGCTTAAAAGATCAATAGGATTGATTAAAGTCACTTTAAGAATGCATACAATAACTGACTTACTAAACTTTTGTGGTCTTGTTGTTGTAGTGATTTTTGACTAGACTTAGCTATAGAATGCAGCCATTCTGTAGCTAGTCGCATATTCCGCAGCTATCTTTATGTTCACACAGGTTACATGTGTCACTTAAAGGAAAAACGCATATGGTTGAATTCCAAAACTCACCTACATCATTCCTTGCCCTCTACGAAGTCTGAGAAAAAATTTGCAAGTGGTTATGCACATGGAGGAAACCAAAACTAAGAAGTAGACTTCTACCAGGACAAGGAATCTGCAAGTGTCTTCAGCAAAGTACGAGGCCTCAACAAGAGTTCTAATTCACTTTTGATTGAAAAAGACACCTATCCCTATTTCTTCTCAATGACAGTTATGTATTTTGTTTATAAAAATAACTTGGTGAACCGAGAGACAGTTAGTTAGTTGATGTTTTGTTGTTAAGTTGTCCAAGACTGTAATACTCTGTTTTTGAAGCGTTTTCCTTTAATGAAAGAAGTACAAATTTAATACATGATCTGAAGCAATCTTGAGGAGATTCGTGTGCCAATCCGATGGTAGAGGGCCCCTACTGTCCGAAAGGCTTTGTGCATATTTTTTAGATAAGTAACTTTAGCTCTGTTTCGTTCTTAATTTAGGCAGTTTTCTGAACTACATGTTTTATGCTTACTTACATCGAATAGTGCAGTCAATCTTGTTCTCATGAATTGTTCCAAAATATCAATAACACTGAATGAGATAGAGTTGTAGTATTTCGAAGGCTAATTGCGTATTAGTTCAGTTCTGTTCATTGCATTTCAAGTTTTATTAGCTAGTTATATTCTAGTTCTGTTAAATTTGACTTAAAGGCCTTCATTATTTACAAACTGCTCTTGTTCTTAGTCTCTTATAACACATTATTATCATATGGACAAGAATTAGTAATATCGTTTTGAGGTCTTGACTGTCTTGCAATTTCTCATTATTTTACAAACAGCCTTTTTCCAAAGCTATTCCAAGATATCTCTAACCCTTGAATGAGGCTTAATAGTAACATTTTGAGTTGCAGAATGGGTTGATTTTAGTGTCATAAGTTAAATTAGCATAGATTTCCTTACTATGTTGCAGATAATATTTTCTCAACGTGTTCCAACAAATTTCTAACTATGGATGAGATTTTCTTTGTGATATTGTAAGTTGTTGTTTACTGAAAAGAACCTCATTGCATCAAAATTATCCTTTTCTCAAGTTGTTCCAACATACCTCTAATGAAATGAATTGGACTGAGTTAATGTGATGAGTTACTTTCCTTGTCAAGCTTTGCAATTGGTGAATTAGCATTTTCTGTTCTTAGGTGCCACACATAGTTTAGAGTAGATTTTGCTCTGTTTTAGTGTGACCAACAACTTCTCTTTGCCAACAATTTAGTTTTTTCCTCTTAAGCACAAAAACACAAAACCAAAAACATTAGAAAAACACTAAACACAACGAAGTAGGAAGAAGATACCTAGGCACATATAGTGCACTTCACTTCAACAGTTTACTAGCCCTGGTTGACAATTTATGACATCAATTTAGGAACACTAAGTTGAGCAGACAAGATCCAGTATTGGTTTTGGCGTTATTGATAAGAATTTGCCTCCAACCCAACTTCATAAGATTATATAGAGTGAATCTATTGCATATCTATTGATGTTAGTAATATTCTGAAACAGAAGAAAATATCAAAAGTTGCTACAAATATGAATCCAACAAATGTTTAAGGACAACAGGAATTATAGATGTTATCGATGGTGTCACAATAGAAAACTTCCTCCGGTCGCTTCCAATTCTTTCCATCTTTGAAGTAAAAATTTCATCTCGAAAAATAAAAGTCGTTGCCAAAGACCTGCCTACAGTAATCACCCTTTATGAAGTTTTGGTTAGTGATAAAATGTGATGTTGAATTAATAAAATAAAAAACCCACTAGTCAGCTCTATGAAAGAGAGTCTGAACCAGGAGAGTCTGGCTCTGCCAAACGCTCTACATTCTCAATACAATTCAATCAATATATCGCACACATGGATATAGGGAAGTTAGAACCATACCCTAAGAAATAGAAACTAATTCCTATCCTAAGGTTTCGTGAAACAACTCTCACTAATATAGGATTCTTCATTATCTTCAACACTCCCACTTAATGGAGAAGGGGTTCAAAAATATGCCTAACATCTCCCTAAACATTTCAAACTTAATTTTTCCAAGAGACTTAGTGAAAATGTCAGCAACATTATCACATGTTTTACAATATACGAGATGGATTTCTTTAGATTGAACTTTCTCCCTGACAAAATGGAATTGTGTATCAATGTGTTTAGTATCCTTGTGAAACACCCGATTATTAGCAAGTTTGATTGAACTCTGGTTGTCACATCTGATTGTTGTTGCATCTTTCTGTTCTTCCCCGACATCCTGGAGAAGTCTCCGCAACCAAAATGCCTCACATGTTGATGCGCACATAGCTTGATACTCTGCTTCCGCTGAAGACAAGGAAACTGTGTTTTGTTTCTTACTGCTCCATGTAATCACCCCGGATCCAATGTTGAACGCATAACTTGTTATGAATCTTTGGTCATCAACATTTCCAGCCCAGTCGAAATTTGTATATCCTGTCAATCTAACATCAGAAGAATCAGTATAAATAATACCATAATCTACAATTCCTTGTAGATACCTTAAAACACCTTTTGTTGCATTCCAATGACTCTCAAGTGGCTTGGACATGTATTGACTTACCACACTAACTGCATAAGGAAAATATGGTCTAGTATTGGTTAGGTAGATTAGACTCCCAACCAGTTGTCGATAGAGTGTCGCATTTGCCTCTTTAGAGCCATCCTCATACTGAAGTTTAATGTTCTGTTGTAATGGTATTGTTGCAGCCTTACACTAATCCATCCTGAATCTTTCCAATAGACCTCTAACATACCTACCCTGGGACAAAAAATTTTGTCCTGAATCTCTCCAGATCTCAAGACCCAAACAGTGTCTTAGTTCACCAAGGTATTTCATTTCGAACATTTGTGACATTTGTTGCTTGATTTCTTTGATTAGATCAATAGAATTACCTGTATTAATTAGATCATCTACATACAAATAAATCAACACTATGTGCCCCTTTTTATATTTCACAGTATACAGATTAGGGTCGTTTTTACTTCTATTGTAACTATGTTGCAGAAAAAATGAATCAATATTTTCATACCATGACCTGGGTGCTTGGTTTAGTCCATATAGAGCTTTCTTTACAAACTAAATGTTCTTTCCCTTTCTGGACAAACCCCTCAGGTTGCTCTAAATGAACCTCCTCTTTTAATTCCCCATTTAAAAATGAAGATTTTACATATATTTGGTGAATCATCCAATGTTTCTTAGTAGCTAAATCAATCATCATTTTGATAGTGTTTAGTTTAGCTACGGGGGCGAAGGTTTCCTCATAGTCAATACCTGGTTTTTGTGAATACCCCTTTGCTACCAATTTATCTTTTAATTTATATATGGTTCCATCTGCATTAATCTTGGGTTTATACAACCATTTACATCATATGGTTTGTTTCCCTTCATGTAGTTCAACCAGCTCCCAAGTGTTGTTTTTGAGAATAGATTCATATCCATTCACTACATTGATTTGCTTCTTTATAACTAGAAGGTTCAACAACATTCATCATACTAGTTATAAAGGCATTCTCCCTATATCTAGCAGGCAATTGAATCTTCCTACCTGATCTTCTGAGCGTTGGTGTAGCTTCCAACTTGTTTTGAGTTTCCTTTGAAGGAATCGGCTTGATTGTTGTATCTGAACTTTCTGCTTCTGCCTTTTGCTGCTCTTCATGGATGTTACCTGTTTCTTCACTTCCTTCCACCAAAACGGAATATCCCATTCCACATTGCTTTTATCAGATTCATCAGAAACCTGCTCATGGAACATGACATCTCTACTAACAAAAATCTTGTGAGTAGATGGATTAAACAATCTATAAGCTTTAAATTGTGAACAATACCCTACAAAGGTACATCTAATGGATTTTGAATCTAGTTTTATTCTTTCTTCCTTTGAAATGCGTGCAAATGATTTAGACCCAAATGCTCTTAAATGTTTTAATGCAGGCTTAAATCCATATAATGCTTCAAAAGGAGTTTTAAAATTGAGACTTCTTGTAGGACTCCTATTTTTTAATTAAACTGCGGTATTTAATGCTTCAGCCCAAAAACCATTCGAAAGACCCTTACCTTTCAACATGCTCCTAGCACACTCCACCAATGTTCTGTTCTTTCTTTCTGCTACTTTGTTCTACTGAGGAGTATGGGGTACTGTGAATTTTTGTAATATCCCATGGTCTTTACAATACTTCGTAAGTTCCTCCTTCTTGTATTCTCCCCCTTGATCAGAGCGGAGAATCTTTATGTGCTTCCCTGTTTGC
The DNA here is from genome assembly GCA_034641835.2 of Pinus albicaulis. Classification (NCBI taxonomy): domain Eukaryota; kingdom Viridiplantae; phylum Streptophyta; class Pinopsida; order Pinales; family Pinaceae; genus Pinus; species Pinus albicaulis. The sequence goes on from CM076578.1 coordinate 1,631,874,626, forward strand.
TTTTCTATCATATATCTGAAATGCTTAAAGTATTTAAATGTGTGACTTTTCTTACTCATAAAATATACCCAAGAAAACTTTGTGCGGTCATCAACAAACAGTAGAAAATACAGTGCACCTCCTAATGAATTTGTTTGCATGGGTCCACATAGGTCAGTGTGCACTAATTCAAGTATGTCTCTCTTTTTCTTTTCTACTCGAACAGTGAATTCTTCTCTATGAATATTTCCTAACACACAAGCATGTTTTAATGTAGGAGGATCTCTTACCATTTCCTTTTTCTGAAGTAACAGAAAATCGTTGAAGTTGATATGACCAAGTCTTTGGTGCCATAGCTCTTCTGTAATCAAAATTGATGCAGTCAAAGCTCGATCTGGTGTTGTCTTCACATCCAATTTTTATAGACCTCCTATTCGAATTCCTGAAGCAATAGTCTTCATGCCATCCAACAAATATTTAATATAACAATTAGATTTAAAAAATTCTACCTTGAGATCCTGATCTGTAATCATGGATACATAAATCAGATTCTTTGTAACTCTGGGTACATACATTACATTATGAATATGTTTGATATTACCATCAGGAAAAATAACAGGAATTTTCCCACACCCTTTGATCTGATGACGTTTATCATCACCAAGGTATATTTGTGCTCCGTTGTTGATTTCTTTAAAATATTCGAACCATTGTCTGTTTCCCATCATATGGGTGGATGCTCCCGAATCCACATACCAGATGTCTACTTCGCCATTTTCATCAAAGTCTACCATGAACAATCTGAAGTCCTGAACATGGTCATCACCTACAAAATGACATGCATGTCTTTTATGCCTTTGTTTTTCTTCATGAAATTTATTCTTCCTGCACTCCTTAGCCATATGATAGAGTTTTCCGCAATAAAAAAAAATTATTATAGATTCGTTTCTATTCAAATACATACCTTGACCTTGATTCAGTCTTTTCTGTGGGTTTCCTCTGTTTTGTTGTGCTGGGTTTCCTTTTGCTTTGAAGAATTTCTTCTTTTCCATTAACACAAGATCTGCACTCTGGGGTTTTAGAGTCAATATTCTTTCTTCTTCTTGCATTAATATTCCTATCAGTTCTTCAAACTTCGGGATTTTCTCTCTCGCACTTATCCCAGTGATAATTTGGTAATCATCAGTCATACCATTCATGGTAATCGTGACCAAATCTGCATCCACTACAATCTCACTGATATCTGCCAATTTGTTCTTCAGATATTTGATCTGCAATATGAAAGAAGCAATTGTTTCATTCTCCTCCATCTTTATGGATAGAGTTTTTTTCTTCAAAAACAGAAGACGATTTGTATTCCTAATCTCATACAAATCCTTCAATTTTGTCCAGATTTCGCTTGTTGATTTGCATTCTCTGATATGCGGTATGATGCAGTCTTTCACTGACATCTTCAACAGCATATTTTCTCTTCCTTCTCTCTTCTCCCAGTCTAGAATTGATGCGGCTCCAACTGCTAGCTTTGGCTCATCTCTATTTGCAATCGTCCAAGCACTCTGCACTTCTAGCACAATCTACATCTTGAACTTCCATTTTGAGTAATCCGAATTGTCGAGCTTGTTGCTCTCATTCAAGTATCCTTCGATTATTTTATTATTCATCTTGACGATTCAAAAAATAATTGACAGGAAAAAAAAACGATATATCTACCCCAGATATTTACAGAAAGAAATGTTATGATACATATCTACCTGATCTGTGATCAATACAACAGGTTGTTTTGCACGTTGTGCGACAGGCTCTCGAATCCTATGCACCAGAAAGATCTGCTTCAGATCTCTTCTTTCATCGGAGAACTTTCACCAGATCCCTTCATCAGTGAACTTTCACCGGATTTCTTCCTTCATCAGGGTGTCCACTGGCTTAGATCTTTTTCAGATCTCCTCGGCGCACTTACCGATCCAATTTCCGCGAAGATCACGCTGGAAATGAAACTCAGCAATTCTTCCTCTTGTCGGCGCCTCTGTTCTGCTCAGTGCTGCGGCGATGGCGTGACTGTTGCTGCAGTAAACACGACAATCAACGCGACTATTCCCCAAAAAACCGCATTGATCCGCTTAAATCCTGAGAAAACAAATTTCACTCAGTCATCAGGGGCTTCTCCTCTGCCTCCTGGATACTCACAGGGATCACAGCACTCTAGCTATGATTTTCCCCTAGAGCTTTGATACCATGATAAAATGTGATGTTGAATTAATAAAATAAAAAACCCAATGGTTAGCTCTACGAAAGAGAGTCTGAACCAGGAGACTCTGGCTCTGCAGAACGCTCTACATTCTCAATACAATTCAATCAATATGTAGCACACATGGATATAGGGAAGTTAGGACCATACCCTAAGAAATAGAAACTAATTCCTATCCTAAGGTTTCGTGAACCAAATCTCACTAATATAGGATTCTCCATTATCTTCAACAATTAGCTTGAAACCAAGTGTGTATCTAAGTATTGAATGTCATGTAAATTGCAACGAGTTTTTCAATATAGAATTTTTTTAAAGAGTTATGTATATATTGGATGTTGTTGGAGTGTTGATCATTGGAGGAAGACCGCACGACCCGGCATTAAATCATTTTTTGAAGAACCTACCATTCTGGTGTGAATTCATTTTATATCTGTTGATTGACAGTTGTGTGGTTGTTTGAATATAAAGTCATATATACATATTTTTAACCGTGTGACCGTGAGACCATGTTTTGAAGGTCGTATTTGTTTTGAAGGCTTATATGTTGGTGTTTATTTAGCACATTGAACCTTCTTGAAGGTCGTAACTCCCATTTGAAAGATGTATGGTATAGTATGTGGTTCTCCATGCCGGTTGTTTCCAAGAATGTCGTGCAACTGTTCTTCATGATGGCACATTTTTTTAAGGAATGTTGCTTATGGTATATGGTTTGTTGAATGTCAAGGTTTATTATTTGGAGATTTGATTGTATATTTGTTTATATTTTGAGTTATTTTCCTTCATGAAGGTTGTGAGTGGTATGTGGTGTATTATGGTATGCCATTGGATAGTATATGATAGGCGATATGAAGGTAATGCTTAAAGTTCAAAGCATAAATTTTGTTGGTTATACTATGAACATATATTATATGCTTTGAAAATCCCTATATGAATGTTGAAGTTTGTGTAATAGTTGGTTGATTGGTTGCACGTTGATTGTTGATTATTGATTGTAATATTGGTGCACTTGTTATGGCTCTAATTGGTGAAGTATTAGAGTTCCTCAATACTCTGTTACACTCTGCTACTGACAACACAATCCAAATCAGCAAAGAATCTCTCTGTGAAATCCATACATGTCTACAATATGTACAAGAAAACATTGAATTTTTACATCTTGAGTCACTGTTACAGTGAGATGATTTACAATAGAATAAGCATCATTCTGAACTTGTTTTTGTTCAGAATAATCCTCTCTGAGACTAAGACAAAATCCCATCAGTTGTTAGAGACTAATCAAGTCATTGAGAGAGAATAGTTGCATGCAGATGCAGAAATTCAGCCTGCACTTCCCAAGCCCATAATCATACCTTGGGAAGATCTTGTCAAAAAAAGCACAGAACGGGTCTTGGATATGATAAGGAAGTGTCCTTTCATACTCTATACTACTCAAATCCCATCGAATTTTAAAGTGTCGAGTTTCTTCATGATATTTCATCTTCACTTGTTTCATATCTTGCTCCTTTTCCACAACAGCCAAAACTTTCCAAATGCCAACATTGTGACCGAGTTGGCCATGTGAAAGATCATTGTTTTCATATTCACCCATGCAATAATTTTGGTCAACACACTCATTCTTCAAGCAAATTCTTCAAAAATAAGCCTCGTGTAAGAACAAAGATTCACCTTGGATGGATCGTTTCTTGGCAATGGGCTTCAACAGCCAAGAAGATATTTTAGTCATATGTCAAAATTTATTCTAGAGTATTAAAAAGTCTTGCAGTTGAGTTTTATTCATCTTATCACCTTGCATCTTACAAGGGGGGAATTGATGGTCATCTACAAGTTTCAAAGCCACATCAAGTGAACCTGAGCCATAACTCGAACCTGTTTCCTGGGCCTACAGCTAGAGACAACCATACCCAGATTCAAAGTTGTAGCCAGAGACAAATAATCCCCTAAGCATGCCTTTTTTTGGTGGTCTTCCTTAAACCACCGCAAGTTGTAGACATTTTTTTTTCCAAGTTGAAGGTCTCCCTCTTCAAAGCATTAGGGACACTTCCTCTAGTATAAAATTTCAGCTACTTGCCAAATTTGGAAGTGTTCCCGGAAAAACACTAAGAATTCCAGGTTGAGACCCCAATGGTCTCCCTTTTCAAAACAATAGGGAGAACTTTCTCTAGCAGAAGACTTCAGCTTCTTACCGGATTTGGAAGTGGTCTAGGAACTACACTAAGTGTTGCAATGTTGGTGGTCATAAACCATCGTCGGTTGAGACCTCGAGTACTCCCACCTTATGTCATCTTTTCAAAGAGCACATTTAGCCATTGGTTTCCATTTTTGCATTACAACTCTCTTCTTGGACTCATATATACCCCTTCGAATTAAGCGGGGAATGTTGGACACCTAAGCCACTAAGGTTTATGGCGTGGAAGTGGAACAGTCAAAGGGAGTCCAAGAGACCTTGGAATATGAATCCAACGGTCATAAAAATGTATTATAAATGTATATCTTGTGAATAATAAATGTATCTCACACTTATCTTAATCTATTGTCCACATTCCATGTTTGTGTTTAATAAGCACTAAAAGAAATTTCGAGGAAAAGTATATTCTAAATTTGAAATCGCTAATTTAAAAACATCAGATCTAAATCTAAAATAGCATGTAAGACTAGCGCATACATACAACATGCATGCATCCTCCACCCATCTATAGTTTACAAAACATAGTGCGCCTCTCTAAGAGGCTTCTCTAGTGCACCCTCACCATCGCTACACCAACAAGTTGCATAAGAACCAAGGAAGTGGGTCTCCATTTAAAGTGCACCATAACTACTAAGGAAACCTAAGTAAGAAACACATAAAGGAAAAAACTAATATTTAAGTGATTTGGAGAAAGAAAAAAAATATAACCCAGAGATTTCAATCTTCCTCAGTTGTACAAAGGAAAAAGTTATATATTTGTATAACCATATTTGGTTTGGTATAATGATCCCTTAATTTGTCATCACAATGAACTCATTGACTCAAATTCTTATAAATTCTTTTGTCCAAATATTTTTCTAATATTTTAGTTTTTACCTCATAAGAAAATGGTTCATCTATTACTATTTCATTAATATAGAGTTTGAAACCTTGTACATTATAAAAGTATTATTTAAGTTTCATCAATCAACAAGCATAAAATATATAATATAATAGCATACCTTTAGTAGTTAGTGATTTCATGTTGATGTAGCTCTAATTACATTAACTTTTTAAAATCCATTTCTACACATGATAAAAAGCATTACTTGGACTAATCAACTTCAATACATTAATGAATATCAGCCTATATCTATCCGACTATCATGCATCGAGAGGGATCAAATCCCTCGAGGTGAAAACCTTCCTTTTGGAGTGTAGAATTTGAGGAAAGGTCTGGACCTTGAGGGATTTGATCCCTCTCTGCGCATGATAGATCCGGAGTTAGATGGATCTAGGTTGGTTAAAACCGAGGGTAGAATGTCACATTTTTAGATTATCATTATTATGTATATGGTTGCGATAAACTTCATACTTTGAAATTTACATTATGTTTTCTTTGCTTGACATGAATAAATCATTCTCTTCCTTAATTTAGTCTGTGTTGTTTTCCTTGAATTGTTTGTATGTCTGTGTTTGGATGCTTTGAGTGGTTTGTGTGTTTGTGTTTGATTTTTGATGGTAATGTTTGTAAATGTTACATTTTTTGTGTTATATTTCTATGTATATGTAATTGTCTATTAGTAATTAGTTGGTGATGAAGAAGGAAGACAATCATGTCAATAGTTTACAGGAGGATTGATACTGCACATCTATTTCATTTAATTTTAGGTATCACAATTTTTGACAACTAATTAATTCTTAATAGTGTCCCTTTAGGTATTACTAAATATATCTTGAAGAGTAGTTTTAATTTTAAATTTTCTTAGTTACCTTAGTTTGTTGAGATGATAGATATTGTTAATAAATTTAATGAGAAAAATGATGAAATAAAAATTTTGAATGCAAAGTGACAATGTAATAGTGTTGAATGGCAGAGAATGTGAATAATAAGAATGTAGTCAATTACAAATAGTCTTCATTGTGATCAATCTCAAACTATTTTCTTCTACTATTCTTATTGTCACCCCTATTAGTTTTTCCATATTTTCATATCGATTATATGAAAATGGCAGTTGAAATCACAAACCATTCAAATCTTTAACTCGAGTTATTGTAGTAAACATCATACCTTCTCTCTCTTTCTCTCCAATATTAATAGGTTGAATTACTATAACACAAAAATCAATGCACATTGTTAATCCAATCACTTTAAAAATAATGTACCATCATACATCCAGTTACATCAAATCTTTATAATTTTAATGTCTTATAGCTCATGAAAATTGTTGAACTCATATTTACCAAGTTATTGGATAGTTTTAGGGAAACTAATTTATATTTCATTAGATTATATTGGTTTATTGGTATTTGTTCTTTGTGTTTTTTGTAGCTCATGAAAATTGTTTAACTCATTTTTTCCAAAAATCTTTAGGAAAACATATTTACATTTCATTAGATTATATTGGTTTGTTGTTATTTGTGTTTTGTGGAGACAATAAAAATATATATGGAATTGTGGTTCTCATCATTCCAATGGAACTAAAACACATGTCTATAAATAAAAACAACCCGAAGTTGTGAGTGTGGCAAACACTTATTAGATGTGACTAGTCTGCTCTATCTTTATATAATTAATATTTATAAGAAATCAATGTAAAAAATTCTAAAATACATCTCTATTTTTAGGTCAATAGGCCTTTCTTTTGAATCAACCCACCTACCCTTTTCATCTACCTTTCTTTTCTCTGAATAACACCTGTGCACACATTTTCTAATGCTACTCTCCTCCTCTGCGCTTGATATGTGTGCACCATATTTACGCCAAACATATTTACGCCGAAGTTCCAGGGCATGTCCCTTCATTGTATAAGCCCAACGCCAATCCCTTAAGTTACCTTAGACGTGTTGGTTGAATAGCTGAAGTGTGATCCACCATATTATGTTCATTGTACGAGCATGGTGTTCTTATGGGCATTTACATTCGCTACGGAGCCTGCCAAATTTTCGGTGATCTCTACCCCATCAACGGTTATTTACCCTCATTGTCAAACACAAGCAAACTTAACCAGCTAACCAAGTAAATAAAAATAAGTTATTTAAAATCTGTCTACACATGTTTTCCGCATGTAAATGAGATATCTAAAAAAAATCTACGCGTAACCTTAGTTTGTGAATTTACTTATATAGTTTGTGAATTTACTTATATGGCCCTCCCTGCTTCAATTGGAATGTATTATCTGTATATATTAACATTACCAACACTCACACTTTCCAACAAAACCCTTGTGTATGGTCAAGTACACAAAGGTTTAAATTTTTCATATGCATTGAGGTATGAGGAATCTTAAATATCTTTAGATTTTGAATTTATTAATATTTAAAAATATATGGAACCAAATTAAATAACTATGAATAGTTTTTAGAGAAAAAAAATAGTATGATGATAAAAATTCTCATATATAATAGAATTAGAAGTAGATTTTATATAAAGAAAAATTGAAATATATAAATAGTGAGATGAAAATTAGTTCAAATGAATTAATAATAAGAAAGAAAAATTAGAATTGAAAGTTAAAAATAATTTTAAAAATAAGATTTAAGAAAGAAAAGTGTCCACAAATTTAAAAATTGTTGAAAAGTTATATACAAGAATTTGCTTCTAATAATTAGTAAATATGTGTTAAAAATAAGAAAGAAACTTTGGAATTGAAAGTATACAAAATAATTTGAATAAGAGGATATGGAGAAAGAAAGATGCACAAAAATTTAAAATTTGCTGAAAAGTCATATACAAGAATGTTGAATGAAAGGAAATTGGAGAAAAAACATAAAAAGAAAACAACAATATAATGTAAACAATTCCAACCTACATGACCATAGCAAACTATAAGACTATTTAGAGATTACATTTTGGTGTGTGAAAAACATGTAACAACAATCCCCACCACAGTCCCTTGAGCCTATTGTAATTATTTAAATTCTCAACTTATAAAGATTAATTTGTACTTTTTCTTTTCTATTAAAATCTCCAAAAGTTGATAAAGATTAGCTATGAAAACTATGTAACTTTTGATCATTTCTAACTTTTTATTCTTCTTTTTAAAATATGTTTTTTTATCTTTTTAATTTATTTTTATTTACTATTAATATTTTTAATAAAAAATTATAAACAATGTCATTTTCTTGCCAATTCAAAATCAAAAAACGGATAAATATTATTTATTTTTGAGATTTTTAATTATATTTTAAAAACATGTTTTAATTTTTTTATTCATACTTTTAATTAAAAATTCCAAACTATAACATCAATGCTATATGAAATTGTTATAAACATATTTTAATTTTATAAAGTAGGTGAACTACTTAGCTTTGGAATCCATTGCAATGATATGGTTTATATCCCTTTTTTTGGCATAAGAATTCTAAGAAATTACTTTCTTCATTTCCCATTCCTATTATTATTATTATTATTATATGATATTGCTTTGGTTAAATACCTGAATTTCCTGAATTTCATCGTTTGTAAATTTGTTGATTGATGTCATGATTATTAGTATGAATTGTTTTGGAAAAAAAATAATTAATTATACATATATTTATATTAAAATTTATAATCAATTATTTCGAATGCGGATGCTCATTGAAGTGGATGGGACGTTCGTCCCGCGGAGAATCCCGATGGCAATCGCGTGGGGTGGCCATATGGCCACCCACAGAGACAATTATTCCACATTAAATGTGGCCAGCCTGCTCACCATTAGCAGCTTCAATACTCTCCACCGCCATTTCGTGCCACCCCTTTGGTTTTTAATGGCGTTCAATTGTAGTGATTCGATCCATGTCCACCCTGCTTGCTGGTCCCTTGCTCCGCAGAGTAGCTCCTGCCCTCCCGCCTGTGCCGAGCCAAGTGCTCGAACGCACACAGGGAGATGCTGCTTGCTGCTTTGCTGCATTGAAACTCTGTCGGACTTCCACTTCTGTCAGAGTGCGCTCTGCTGCACGAAGTCTCGGCCCTATGCTCAGCTCGCTACGCCCTTTTCATCTGCTCAGCGTCATTCCCGTTTGCATCTCATTCGACATAGCCCGCGCTCCACTGCCAACATGCCTTGGCTCTGTCATAGGATGAAAAGTCGCCGAGGCAGTAGCAGGGGCCGAGCTACTCGCTCCCGGTCCTCCCCCAGCACTGACTCCTCCTCTGAGGATTTCTCGTGCGGCCATTTGCCAGAAACTAGAAGGAAAAGAGGTAGAGCTCGCCTTGTTGGGCAAGCGCATTCCACCCAGGGCTCCCAGCCTCACCATGTGGTGTCTCCCTCGCAACCGGTTGCCCAAACCTTTGCTTCCCCTGCCTCCACTCCGTCTACTCACATTCCCCTCCGCCAAACCTCCCAAAGAGCTGAATTTCGATTTGAATGCACCATGGATAGGCCTGTAATCATTACCTACATCACCGTCACCCTTCAAGAGGCAGCTGCTCGCTTCAACCCCCCTGTTGCTCCCGCTCCTCAATCCCCTCCGGACAAAGACGCTGCTAAGGATACAAGGGAGCCGCTGGAGATGGCACAAGCTGACAAACATCAAGAACAGGCGAAGGAGGGTGCCACCAAAGCCACCTGCGCAACCACTGAAGATGAAGTTGGCAGTAGCGACGAGTACAAATGTCGTATCGTGGAGGAACCTCCCTCACCTGCTAATGACAAGTAACCACGGCAACTTATGCTGGAACACGGTTCTGAAGCCCAGGTTTCATGGGTTGGTTTTTGTTTTTATGTTTACTTCTCCTTCGCTGAAAGAACAGAATGTTATTTTCATAGGTCAATTTTTGTCCATATGGTTAAATTATCTGAACTCAATGCCGGTTTCCCCTACGAGGGCAGCAAGACAAGCTTATAACGCACTAGTTTCCCCTTTGTGGGCAGTCCAGAACTATGCATTTTTTTACTATCAAGCCCAGCTTTCAGGCTCACTCAGCTGAAACTGTGGCAGTTTTGTACTTTTATGTTACATAAATAGAATTAGACTTATTTAGGAAAAAATAAATAAATAAATAAAATTAAAATTAAATAAATAAATTTATAATCAATTATTTTATGAATATATATTTATTTTAAATTTAAATTTATTAATTAATGTAAAAATATACTATCCCTTAAATTTAAATATTTATTTGATTTTTACAAAGTGAGTGATTTACTTAGCTTTGGAACCAATTATAGTGATATGGTTTATATCCCTTCTTTTACACAAGGTTAATCAACATTGAAAATTTCTATTAAATTATTTTTTAAGTCAGATAAACCTTTTTTTTATTGAAGAGGGTGCCAAACTCTATATGATAGGAGTTTTATGACCAAAAAAACCCTTAGTTATGGCATTGTAAGTGAGTGTTATATATTTTATGGTCACTTAAGAGTTACACATGGCTTCATCCACACAGATCTCATTAACATCAACAACCATTAATCACAACATCTATGCATTATCATAGAACTAATGGTGCTGCATTAACACGACCCACACCTCAGAAATATGTGGTCATCCACTTTAACATGGATCATCACTTGAGGCAAGAACTCCAACTTTACGTTAAACCACAACCCAGCGCAACACATTGGATTCATAGTTAGTACTATATGATATAGTGCTTTATTACATTAGTTCAATAAGTAATTATTAGGTATTATTGTTTTACACTATTAGCTTGGGTACACTACAAGGATGACCTTGGTCTTCGAGCACGATGCAACTGCAAATGAAGAGGGAGATAGAGATTTTGATGATGAGGAGGAAGGGCTTCATACATGTAGTTTAGTGTTGTTCATGTCTCACACCATGGGTAGTGCAACATCCAATTGTTGCAATTGTTGTATTATATTTTCCATGATTTGTTTTGCTTGTATAAATGGTAACTCATCGTAAAATAAAATAGACTTTAGGAAACTTTCTCTAGCAATTTAATCCAATGATGCATATTTTACTCTTAATGTTGTTATTCATTATATTTTATGATTTACCTCGTGTTATTGCCGCCCTTGATTTTATTTTGCAACAAGATTAGCATATATTGATTTTTATGAGCTTTCTTATAATTGTTAATAGTAATTGGGCCAGAATTTTGGAAAGCCATAACAAAATATATTATTCAAAAGTTAAATTAAATTCAAAATTTGTGACTCTGATCCAAACCATAATACAAATAAGGACATTACAAAAATTTTGGAAAGCCATAACAACGTATATTATTCAAAAGTTAAATTAAATTCAAAATTTGTGATTGTGATCTAAAGCATAATACAAATAAGGACATTACAGAAAGAAAATAAACTAACTCCTGAAATGCAAACAGTTTGTTACATGGCTTATTTAAGGTAATTCAGTCCCATATTAATTGACAAATATGGTTAGTAGTACAAACTATTTTCATGGTCATAACCCTATAGATCAAACCCTAAATGAAAACATACAACATACATATCTAATTGAATTTTGCTCAATGATATATATATATATATATATATATATATATATATATATATATATATATATTAAAAAACTTAAATTTAATATAATAATAATTATTTGCTCGATTATGGAAATCTAAAAAAAAAATTCCAATTTAACAAACCTATCCTCAACGATTAACTGGTCTAAAAAATACATGAACGCCCAAATACAAATTTGAGAATATTTGGAAATTTGACTTTGATGGGTTCCCATTAAATAACTGAATATAAGGTTATTGTTTATGTCTACTAAACATCTTGTAGTATATATGGGATTAAAAATTACAAATATTTACATTCACATTTGCTTTGCTTGAATCAACAATCTACAACATTGATTTCCTTTGTAATGTAAATATACATGTGTTTTATTTTTTTTATTTTTATTTTTATTTTTTAAGTAATATTGTTCAGGATCAGCAATCAACTAAATCTGGATAATAATAAAAATTCTCAACTAATTTTTTCATGCAGCTTCTCTATATTTATCGTTTTTCTTCTACTTATTTGTTTTATTTCAGCATTATAATAAATTTGAGATCAATATTTACATATCGATTTGTACCCATATATAATTTATGTGTTCATATTTCTATTGATAATGTTATATAATATGTACAAATTAGAATGAACTTTGTCGTGTTAATGGATTTTTAATTGTTTATTTATATGGTTATTTAAGTTTTTGTTTAAGCCAACATTATTTACATGCTTTGTATGATTATTTAGATTTTTATTTTGGTTGACATTAGTGAAAATTTCAACTTTGTGGACGGACAAACAAACTTACACATCTCCTCCATATTGTGTTGTAGAATGCGCCTCTCAATGCAATAAGAAATCAATGGTGTCTCTTAAATGTAACTCCATGGTTATAAGGCACCCATAGTTCATTATGGGTTTGGGGTTGTTGTCATGAAAGCTTCATACACATCCCTTACGACCTAGTGCATTCTCCAAACACCTCCACTTTCAAACTAAATCCAAGCTTCTCAACGGAGGGGGTGGGTTTAAGGTCTAACATCCTCTACAAACATAATAATGAATTGTTGCTCTACACCCTAAAGAAACATGTGTAACTCATTTGAAAGTACTTTACAAAAAAAAAGATAATATCTAATTACTTATTTGTTTAATACCCAAAAGGAAAATGTGTAACTCATTTTATTAATTATAAAAAGATAGAATGTACTCATTACCTGTTATAATGTGTGACTCGTTTTAAAGTAAAAAGAAGATAATATCTAATTATTCATTATTACTTTTGTCAATTCAATATGAACTAATATATCAAACAAAAAAAATCGTTTATCTCTACGATTGACAAACTTACACATCTCCTCTATATTGGGTTGTAGAATGTGTCTTTCGGTGCAATAAGAGATCAATGGTGCCTCTTAAATGTAACTCCATGGTTATAAGGCACCCATGGTTCATTATGGGTTTAGAGTTGTTGTCATGAAAGCTTCATACACATCCCTTATGACCTAGTGCATTCTCCAAACACCTTCACTTTCAAACTAAATCCATGCTTCTCAAGAGAGGCGGGCGGGTTTAAGGGCTAACATCCTCTACAAACATAATAATGAATGGTTGTTTTTCACCCTAAAGAAAAATGTGTAGCTAGTTTAAAACTATTTACAAAAAATATATATAATATCTAATTACTTATTTGTTTAATACCCAAAAGGAAAATGTGTAACTTGTTTTATTAATTATAAAAAGATAGAATGTACTCATTACTCATTATAATGTGGGACTCGTTTTAAAGTAAAAGGAAGATAGTATCTAATTATTCATTATTATTTTTGCCAATTCAATATGAATTAATATATCAAACAAAAAAATTCATTTATCTCTACAATTGTCAAAAGATGCTTCACAATTAAGCTGATAATTTTACAACTAATATGAACTAATATATCAAACAAAAATTTCATTTATCTCTAGAATGTCAAAGATGTTTACAATTAAGTTGATAATTTTACTTTATCAAGTTCACATTCCTTCTAGCATCTTCCCAATACACTTCACTCTATGTAGCCATCATAAAAGTGGAAGAAAATTAACATCTGTGCAAGTTGTTCCATCCCTTGAACCATTCCCAACTAAAACTTCCCAATTTTGACCACAAAAATTTCTTTAAAATGGTGGCCCTTGTTTGCCCCCCAGTTTGGAGTATATAATAATGTACCTTCCGGCTGATCATGTTAACAATTTTTTCCTTGTATTTGTAGGTCAAAGTTGTTTTGGGGCCTTTGTGCTCTCAAACGAATTACAAAATGAAACGACTTGTTATGAAATCCTTGCACCCCATATCCACATGTATATGCAAAACACAAATCGTGTAAAGAACCAAAATAAGGCAGAGTAACAGATTTTTGACAAATAAAATTCTGCAAAGCCTGAAAAATAAAACCATTTACTCTTCAACAAGGTAATTGAATTTCAGGTAATGGAACGTTTTATACCAGGATAAACATCATAGATTTAAGCATCCACCTTTAAAGAAGCGAGAGCAATGAAATAATCGGAAAGAGCAACTAAATTTGAAGATACCAGAGAATCTTTTCTTCACGAGTACACTCAATGGTTAAGCCTGCCTTCGCTTCAGTGTGGGATACATCAACTGAACTCGGGGTTAGAGAAGTGATCCATACACATAACTTGAATGAAATAAGGATCATGCATTCAGTGATAAAACTCTGCATAACAGGAACTCCAAATTATGACGTGAAGACATGATCAGAGTTATGACATATCCATCAGCAGGGAGATATTTCTGTACTCTAACAAGAATAAATATCATGACTTTGCAATAATTCCTAGCTAATTTTCTCTATATGTAAGATACAACATAATGAAAATCCCCCAAATTACCGTACAAAATGCCAAACAAGCGACTAAGAAATTGTGCTAAACATAACCCACAAAATGTTTGTAATTAACTACTAATACGCAGGCATTTGAGACAACCATGCTGTAGTTAGCCTATTAAAGAGTTTTCCGGTGACAATAGAATCATTTGCTTGTCAGCTATACAAATGTCCATGAGAGAATTTAGTCAAAACTCAATATCCTGTGGTAGGGTACCTTCTAGGACATACTGACACACCTAACTGGACGTCAATCTCAGCTTTTCATCAGCTTCTTTGAGAGAGCGAACAAGATGACTGATTCGATATTGTAGCTTGGCATTTTCTGTGGCCAGTTTCTCTTGTTCTTTTAGAGCCTGTCAAAGTAACAAGCATTACAGGTTGGCATTTATTTGCTATAGCCTATAAGCAGATGCACAGAATAACGTTCAAGTAAATACCTTTTCTCTCTCAGAAGTTTGCTCCAATCTTGCTTTCTCCATTTTGGCCCGGAGCTCTGTTAAACATGTCAACAACTCCCCTTGTCCTATTCCAGAGCTTCCTGCATATGGAGTTTAAATTTTCAGCAAACTCTGTATGCCAAAAAGCTAGACATTTCAGGAATGATTTGAACTTTTTTTAGATTGTACCTTTGTTCCTTGCTAATGCAGCTTCTAATTTTGCCAGGCGTTCCTGCATCAATAAACATAGCCACTTAGAGAAGCAAATATTACAATCCAGGATCATTCTCTTTCCGGAGATAAGCTGTCCATAATGACCATCTTATCAGCTTGTTCAGAACAGAGTTCCCTGATAATTGCATTTTGATAGTCTGTTTGTCTAATAAACATACATCCGATGTTTGAAATATTTGGTGAATCGGACTTTAAATGGCAAGAATTAGTCATCTCTAACATCTCAAATACGTTCCTGTTAATGGACAGAGTCCAGACATTAGGCATTAATACCTGCAAGGACAGAGTCCAGACATTAGGCATTAATACCTGCAAGCAGGGATGGAGACGACTACCAGTTGGATTGGATTAAGTTCAACTTCAACGGCACATTCTAGAGGCAATCTGGGTTTGGTGGGGTGAGAAGAACTTTAGCATCAATACTTTCAGTCATTAACTTGATGTTGATAAAAGCTTCTGGTAAACTGTGTTGTGTTTGTTGCTTCCTGGCTGATTCCCTAAGTTTTGAGTTGAAAATCAAGCAACCAACCAGAGTTTTATGTTCTAGCATTGGGGGTGACATAACTCTCTAACTTGAGTTTATTGACCATATAAATGGCAAAATTCACATTCCATCATGTGACATGGTGAGCAAAAGCAATTGGATTAAGCAGAGCTCTAGCTGCCTTAAAGACTTTCAATTTCAACATTCGAGAATCCCATCAAGTCTAACAAATGTAGGTTGGTGGAACTTTATTATCGCTATTATTGTGGCTCCCCTTCCAACTCAGTAGCCCGGATGAGAGGAGTCTCAATATGTGCATCATTATGAAGGGTGGCAAGGAGAGTCCACCATCCCAGACATCATAATCCTTTCTTCAATGCATTGCATGTCCTTACGGTAGTTATTTGATTTTGTTAGTTTTACTTGTTGCTGCGGGCATGTTCTCCTTCATCAGAAGTGCAGAAAATTCTGCGGCAGCGGGTTATGCAGCAAATTCATCAGCAACAGGTTATGCAAAAGTGGGATGCCAGTTTCTGTGAGAAGCAGAGAGAGGCATGCTGGTTGAGGGCACATTAGTGTTCAGGAAGTGCAGCACTGTGCAGGCATGTAGACAGTGATAGTGGGTGCACAGTGCCAACCTCAGCCTTAGTCATTTCCAGTTTTAGCATTTTTGTTGCTATTAGTCTGTGACTCTGTTCTAGATTTAGCCTTGGCAATAATTAGAAGGCTGATGTACTTATTTTTGTTTTCTCAGATTCAGTTCAAGGTGCTGGCCTCGGGGAGTTTTCCAGATGTTGAAGGCTTTTCCAGAATTAGAACAAAACACTATTCCAAGAAATTCGCTCATGCAGGGAGGGTTTACTTCTCTAGGTTAAATTAAGGGTTTAGAGCCTTTGCTTCTAAATTTGGGAGCTTTATTTTGTAAAGCCTTGACTTCTTCATCTATAAATGAAAGCAGAGTGGGTGAGCATTATCATACAGTTTTAATGTAGAGATTTGACTGAGTTTGACAGTTGAATTCTGAGCCATTGTAATTTATGTTTTATGAGTTAATAAACAGAGATGTGATTGGTGCTACAATATCAGCTAGCTGTTATAATTTTCAAGTATTAGTGCATTTGAAGATCTAGCATTTCTTCCAGCTGTTTCGACAGCTTAGTAGATTTCTATTGCTAGGCTTGCTTACCATGAATTGAAAATCCAACAAAGTACAGAGAACACTGGCTGAAATCTTCCGGGAACCAGTGTAAATCAACAGGTTGCTAATTGTGAGTGAGAGATTTTGGATGGTTTCAGTGGGTGCAATGCCACTGAGTCTGCAATGACTGAAGCAATTTGGACCTGTGAGACGTAGTCGGTGTGACGCCCTAAGTGCTCCAGTGATCGGAAAGGAGATCTTTCCCTAAGAGAGATTACTAATCTGATTGAGTACCAGCTGATTTGTTTTGTTAAGGCATGATTCTGTGAGTTGCAGGGATGGCCAGTGTAGGTCTCAGAAAGTGTGACCAGTTGGAAGGCGCTACAAACTTCACTTCTTGGAAGTAGAGACTTCAAACACTGTTGAAGGAGATTGAACTTTGGTGTTTTGTTGAGGTAAAGGTTACAACCCCTATCGATACTGCTTAGTTGGTTGAACACAATAAAAGAACAGCCAAAGAAAAGAGAATTATCCTGGAGGAGATGAGAAAATAGGAGATAAAAAAGAACACATGAGAGCGGCTCAAAAGGGCAAGAAGGAAGAAATGGAATCTACAAAGCAGGGGAAGAAAGATTAGTCATATGAAGTGTTTCAAGTGCCAGAAGATGGGCCACTATGTATCTCAATGCCTAAAGCAAAAGAAAGCCAAGCAGCAACAAAAAGCAATTTGCATTAAATGCAAAAGCTTCAGCTGGAGCGGATGAGTTAGCATCCACACTTGAGATATCTTTCTATATGGTTTCATGCCTTTCAACTAACACCATTTTTAGTCTAGGTTGGTATGTGGACAGTGGAACATCCAAACACATGACCTTCAACAAGAAGGGCTTCAAGAACAAAAGGATGGAATGAAAGTGGAGTTTGGGCAATGATACCACTTATCAAGTTACCAGAGTAGCCTCTATCTCTTTCCACATGCCTTCAAGTGATATTTTTGAGTTCAATGATGGTTTGTATGTTCCTAGTTTAATGAAGAATCTTCTTTCAATTTCTCACATGATAAATCTATAGTGTGTGACTGAGTTTGATGATCAGCAGTTACTCGTTACAAAATGCAACCAAAATGGTAGTCGAGTTTTGGCGATAGGATTTCATGAAGGTGGCCTTTACAAGCCGCTAGCAGCAATGAAGCATAGTGCCTTAGTACATAATAGTAACAATCTGTGCAACTTATGGCATAAGCAATTTTTTCCCCTATGCTATGGAGCACTACCTCTCCTTAAGTACATGGTGTAGGGATTGTGAAACTTCAAGATCAAGAAGACAAGAGTGTGCAAAGGATGCGCACACAACAAGCATACCAGGACTACTTTCCCAAGCAATGAGCATATAAATCAAAAGAGATTCTTACATTCAGATGTGTGTGGACCTATGTCTTCAGCTTCTTTGAAAGGTAGCTTATACTAGTCTATTTTATTGATAATTCCTCTGGAAGGCCTGGATTTATTTTATGACAATTAAGGATGAATTGTTTAGTAAATTCAAAGTCTTGGTTGAGAGACAATCGGGTTGGAATATATAGGTGCTTAAATCCAAAAATGGAGAAGAGTGCAACTAATGATTTCGATGGCTTTTGCAAGGAAGCGGGTATCAGCATGGAGCTAACAAGTCACAATACCTTAAAACCCACAATAGAATGGGGTTGCAACGAGGAAGAACTAATCTATCATTGAGACAGTGAAAAGCTATGATTCACAACATGAATTTGCCCATGAGTCTTTAGGAAGAGGCATGCAATATAGCAGTCTACATTCTGAACTGATGACCCCACAGGATACCGAAGGACAATACTCCAAAGAAAGCTTTTGCTGGTAAAAAGCCTCCAGGATAACACTTTTTCTGTATTTGGTTGTCTTGTATTCATGTACCTAATGAAAAGAGGACTAAGTTTGAACCCCTCAGCAACAAGGGTGTATTTGTTAGTTACAATGACCTGAAAGGCTCGTCATATCTATATTCCAACACAAGGCACTGATAAGCGAATATGTTAAGTTCAATAAGCATGCATAGCCCTCTAAGGCTCAAGAGCCTCTGACAAAGGTTGAGGAGGAATCTTCCGCTCTCTAAGACTCATCCTCCGTAACTCAAGAGCCTCTGAATAAGGTTGAGGAGGAATCTTCAATTATGGTTTCACAAAGAGTGGGTATGGCAGAACTCCATTCTTAAATTTTCAGCATAGTAAGCAAATTTGCACCTCTAATCTTTGATATACTAATATAATAAACTACAACCGCAGATGAATAATGCTAGATCAGCAACACATCTGAAAATATGAATAACAAGCTAGAAAATTATAGTAACCAATCACATCACTCTTTATCAACTCAAAGAAGAAACTATTGCAACAACTTGCTAATCACTAGCTTAAAGAAAACAAAAAATCAACAGAATGAAGTGTCCTCTTGTCCTGGTAAGAGAAGTAGAGGGGCTAGCTGATCCGAACTGGATCATTATGTTGTTTGTCATCCATCTCAATGCATTTGGAGTGGAAAAAGTGGAGGAATCTGCTCATGGGACCGTTTTTACGTGTGGGATCCAGTTTGGCGAAACGGGGTTTGAATGTGAAAATTTCTGAATACAAAATTACAGAAACCCTACTAGAGTATCTTGATTTACTTCTACTTTTGATTTAATTATACAAGTTAATTTCAGAAATATTCGTAAAATATCGAAGTAAACACAACTAGCAGCCTACACATATACAGATCATTTACTAAAACATAGCGCACATATGACAAAGGACACACATGATTTTTCGAACAAATGTCCCTGGAAAAACCCAATGCGGGAAAACCGGTGCAACAGCTCTTTGAGGGTTTTATTTATTAAGCATAATATCTAAATACATCTAGGGCACCAGTAGTGGTTTGCCCCATAGAGAAATTCACGGCAGTTGTACCTTATCACTTGGAGACAAAAAATATGGCTGATTCAAACCCTTAAGGAATTACTGAATACGAGCCCTTTCTGGCCCACTGGAACCCTCAGCGCAGCTCCTCCAGCCTCTCCTGCCCAACGCAGCCTCTGCACAGCAGAAGCCGCCCCTGTGTCACTCTGAAGGCCTCTGCGTCACCCAAAAGGGTCTGCGTCACTCTAAAGGCCTCTGCGTCACCCAGAAGGATCTGGGTCCCTCTCTGCGTTAGCCTGGCTGGGCTGCGTCCCTCCTACTAGCCTCTACGCTGCTTGATACGGAACTGCCTCTCTGATGTATGTATTCTCGACCTCGGATTAGAACATCCCTTGTCGATTTTCCCCTCACTAGCACTGCAAGCTCACTCGTAAAATTCTCAGCAAACCGCGCCCCAGAATTTCAACTTAGCTCAAGTGCTTCTACTCTGTGTGTTTTCTCCAACTGACCCCAAGCCTCCCTTTAATACTTTTCTCGTTGAATAATCAACGGTCGTGATCTAATCTCTAATCGATGGCTAATATTAGAAAAGACTTGATCCACGTCACTTAGAACATTCTCACCCACATGTTTAAATTAATTCGCTTTAATTATTTAATTTCCCTAAGTTAGACTTAGGGTCTCCATTACAATAATTAATTTTTGGAATAACTTAGGCTCCGGGTGGAATTTCTCCAAACAATTTATGGATCTTGGAGATCTCATGTTTCCTAGCCCCTCCACAAAGTTTCGAAGCTAGAGCACATCCGATGCTACCCAAAATCTCAACACTGAAACCTTGCAGGAGCGTTTTGAGGCATCAAGAAGCACGTTAATCGGAGTTCGTATGCAAAAGTTGTGCCACTCAGAAGTTGACCTTCATGTTTTCACACTATAGTTCGGGAGGATGTCGCGTTAACCCCCATTATTCATGGAAAAGGGGCTAGCCACATGTTTTTGATTTAAAGGACTCTAGAAGAGTCTATACTGTAACTCTAGTTAAAAGTTGATGTAGTCAAAATTAGCCACTAGTAGGCTATCGGGTTGTGTTATAACCGGGTCACTAGGAGGAAGAGGCATTCCATTATTTCAAGAGCATTTGTTCCATAGTTGAGCAAAGATAGCCAGGAGATATAGGAGGTAGAGGACACAAAGAGGATTTGTGCACTGTAGCAGCCCACGTGCTAGAGGCATTACTTCTTTGTACCTGCAACCATATTTCCAGACAGAGAAAGAGAGTGAAGCGACCTCACCTTCCAGCTGGGTTTTCTCCCGAAGGGTTTCCCACGGAGCATATTTTGTGTCTAGTGTGTGTGTGGGCTTATTTTGTCGTTCTCTACTTTTCTGCATAATTTCCATTTGCATGCATGCACTAATTACAGTTAAATCCACGGATCTTAGAGTTTAATAAACTGTAATAGTGTATAATTTTCAGAGTTTTAATACAATATTATTAGATCTGTTGTGACGAACTGTCCAGTGGAATATCCACGGCAGTTTACGAATCAATTGGTATCAGAGTAGGTTTCTTTGGGTATTTTGTGGAGATTGCAAGGATCTAGATCGGTGGGGCCGAAAATCGTAAAAACCTAATCATGGTCGATGAATCTATAAATGAACCTTGTTATTCTGCAGAGATGAGGTTTTCGCGGCTCGAACAACAAATCACAGATATAAACCGCAATGTAAACCTCCTCATGGCGACCCTAGGCAATAAGTTGGGGATACTTGGAGAAGATGGGGTTTGAATGTAGAGGATAAATCAGAAGGGGGATCGGGAGATCGGGAAGACACGGAGAACCAGCTGAAGAAAGAACCCAGAAAATATCAACCCAGTTCAAGTCCCGTGAATCAATCCCTATTTAAAATGGAAGCAAAAGTCAATATCAAGTTGTACCATGGCGAGATCGACGCTCTAAAGTTGAACCACTGGTTGCAGCGACTGGAAGTTTATTTCAACATCCATCAGATCGAGGAAGGGCAAAAGATCTCATTCGCATGGCTAAAATTAGAGGGCCATGCATTGACTTGGTGGGAGAGCCACACGGAAACCCTGAGGTTGGAGGGAGAACCTCCAGTGACTAACTGGGAGGATTTCAAAACCCTCATTAAGTCACAGTTTTATCCCATCGGGTACGTGGAGAACCAGTCAATCCGGTGGCATTGCTTCAGGCAAAAGTCGGGCCAAAGCGTGCAGTACACCACAAAATTTAGAAAGATGGTTATAATGCGGGGTATCTCTCCAAAGAACCCAATTGTACTCCTCAAGTATTTGGGGGGTTTTCACCGCCATCTGCGTGAGCAAGTGATGTTGTTCAAGCCCAAATCGGTGGACGAGGCTTGTGTACAGGCATAGTACCTGGAGAACATAGGCATGAAAAGAGCGCAATCAAGTGGATCAAAGCAGAATGAGCAACAGGAAGCTTCTAAGGAGGGGAAGAAAAAGCAAAAAGGGGGAAAAGATAAAAAGACAGCAGCCACACCACACCAGTGCAAAGATCCTAGCAACCACTGCAACATTGATGGTCATACAAAGGAGAAGTGTTGGAAGTTGCATCTAGAGCTAAACCCGAAGAATAAGAAGAAGAATCTCATGGCCACTAATTCGAGCAACCAAGTTGAAAGCAGCTCAAACGTGGATGATAAGATTGTTTCAACATCAGTGCAGAAGGAGGTGAATCGAGTCGGCTTCAGCAACAGGAAGAGAAATAAATGACCAAACTCTTCCATATAAATGTACAGGTCAAGAAGATGAAGATTGATGCTCTGTTTGACTCAGGATCGCAGGCGAATCTCAGTGCAACAGAGCTAGTCAATAAGTTGGAGCTAGAAGTTCGTGATCATCCAAACCCATATCCATTGGGATGGGTAAATAAGGATGCAGAGCTAAAGGTAACAAAACAGTGTAAAATTAGATTTGCTATTGATTTTATTGATGAAGTAGATCTAGATGTGGTTCCCCTTGATGTATGTGGAGTTGTGTTTGGGAGTCCATACAGGTACATGCATGATGCAATATTCATGAGGAGAGCTAACCAGTACCGGCCCATCAAGGATGGAAAATCATTCATCTGCAACGCGCACAAAGGAAAGTCGAAAATCTCACTAGTAAGTGCCAACCAAGCCAAGAAATTGATCATTTCCAGCAAGAAGTATGTTTTATTATTTTAAAGAGAAAATCAGTCTGAAGAGGAGTCAGTAAGAGGCATGGCATCCCTGGAGGGGTGTGCCAAGAAACAGAAACAACAATTGGAGGAGTTGTTACAGGCATACAAGGTTGTGTTCCGAGAGTAAAAAGGGTTACCACCTAAGAGAGAAATGGAACATGAGATCCAGCTATTGCCAAACTCCCCATTGCCAAATATTGGGTTATACAGGAAGTCTGTTATAGAAGCAAGTGAGGTGAAGAAGCAGTTGCAGCAGCTGCTGGAACAGGGTGTCATTCGACCGAGTACATCACCATGTGGGTCACCCATCATCATTGTGCCAAAGAAGGATGGGACTTAGTGAATGTGTATAGATTAAAGGGCGTTGAATAAAATCGTGCTCAAGAATAGATACCCCCTACCCAAGATGGACGATCTGCTAGATCAGTTGCAGCAAGCAAAGTACTTCACCAAGTTGGACTTGAAATCTGGATATCACCAGGTTCGAGTCAAAGAAGAAGATACATGGAAGACCACCTTCAAAACCAAACAAGGTTTGTATGAGTGGTTAGTTATGCCATTGAGCCTATGTAATGCACCAGCTACGTTTATGAGATTAATGAATGATATACTGCACCCTTTATAGATTCATTTGTTATTGTCTATCTGGATGATATACTAGTATATAGTGCTACCTGGGAGGAGCATATTTCACATTTGACGCAGGTGCTGGAAACATTGAAGAAGCACCAGCTACTAGCAAATCTCAAGAAATGTGAGTTTGCACAGCAGTCCTTGTTGTATTGAGAGTATGTGATTGGTGGAGGAGAATTGAAGATAGATCCTTCCAAGATGGAGGCCATCATGAAATGGTTGGTGCCTACTAATGTTTTTGAGGTCAGGAGTTTCATTAGGGCAACACAGTACCTAAGGAATTTTATAGCCTCATTTTCAACAGTAGCAACACCGCTCCATGCCATAACAACAAGTGGCAAGAGTTTCCAGTGGGGCAAGGGTCAGCAGAAGGCTTTCACGAAGCTAAAGAAGAAGATCAATCAAGCACTAGTTCTGGCATTACCAAACTTACAGCGGCCCTTTGAAGTGGAGATAGATGTGAGTGGGTATGCTATGGGAGCTATCTTGATGCAAGGAGGAAGGCTCGTTTGCTACCATTCTGAAGTATTTCATGGTGCAGTTCTTAACTACCCTACCTACAATAAGGAGCTCTATGCCATGGTGCGAGCTGTGAAGAAGTGAAAGCACTATCTAATGGGAAAGGAGACAGTAATCCACACATATCACCAGTCGTTACAGTACATGCAGGCCCAGAGTAAGCTACAGCAGACCAGGCATTACAAGTGGATGAGGTTTTTACAGCAGTTTCATTTGGTGATCAAGTATAAGAAGGGAAGCACAAACAAATTGGCCGACATGCTTTCAAGGCCACTCACATCAAAGATTACAACTTTTGGTGACTCATATGCACATGGAGCCATTCACCCATGATGCATACAGAGAGGCATATTCAGAAGATGGGGACTTCAAGGAGGTGTATTAGTAGTTGCAGAGTCAAAGTCATGTGCACGATGGAGATAGCATCGTTGACTACCATCTCCAGGACGAGTTACTCTACAGTCTGGATAAGTTGTGTTCCTAAAGGTGACTGATTCCAGCTGATTAGAGAGGTTAATACCTCCAAGGTTGCATGGCACTTTGGTGTAGGGAAGACAATGGCTAACTTGCAAGGGTATGTGTATTGGCCCAAGATGCAAGAGCAAGTAGCTAGGTTCATAAGAGGATGCATACTTTGTTGCACCAGCAAGCTTGGTAACAGGAAACAAAGTCTATATCATCTCTTCCTTGTACCTACTCGTCCTTGGGAAAGCATTTCCATGGACTTTGTGGGAGGTTTACCGGCAACTAGGAGGGACATGACTACCTGTCATGGTAGTTGGCAGGTTCAGCAAGATCCGTGTATTGATGCCCTCTAAAAGACAATCAGCAAATAAGAAGCAGCATATTTGTTCTTTGGACAGGTCTAGGTGAACTTTGGGATACCAAGGAGAGCATCATTTCAGACAGGGATACAAGATTTCTCAGTGCATTTTGGACTACATTGTGGGAGAAGATGGACATGAAGTTGAAGAGATCTACAGCATTCCATCCACAGACAGATGGGCAAACAGAAGTAGTCAACAGGACTTTGGTGCAACTTCTAAGGGGATACAACCAAAAGCATCCGAAGACCTGGGATGAAAATTTGGTATATATGCAACATTCTTACAACAGAGCAGTCCACACTTCTACAAGAAAGTCCCCATTTGAGACTTGTTTTGGATATTTTCCACCTTCACCTTTGGATATTGCATATGGGCAGCAAGGAGTAGTGAGGGAAGATCTTCCAAGAGATGCTTTAAGGGCTGAAAAAATTATAGAGAATATCATGAATATCCATCTACAGGTACAGGAAACACTGCAGAGGTTGTAGGAGAAGTATAAGTGTGAAAAATTCTAAAACTAGTTAATAGAAATTTCTACTGCAAAAATTTCAAAATTTTGGTTTACTTCTCCTACTTGTGTTTTAACTTTTTAATTATACAAGTTATTTTCAGAATTATTCAGAAAATAGCGAAGTAAACACACTGCAAATCTACACATACATAGAGATCAAGTACTAAAGAATAAAGCATACATGACAAAGGACACAATATTTTTTGGACAATGTCCCCAGAAAAAACCAATGCGGGAAAACCGGTGCAACAACTCTTAGAGGGTTTTATAATTATGCAGAATATTTGAATACAATCAAGGACACCAGTAGTGGTTTGCCCAACAAAGAAATCACGGCAGATGTACCTCTATCACTCGGAGACAAAAAATATGGCTAATTCAATTGAGACTTCACACCTTCTGGAAATGATGAATACGAGCCCTTTCTGGCCCACTGGAAATCTCAGCACTGCCTCTCTCGACACTGCGTTAGCTCTGCGTCCCTGCTAGAGCCTCTGCGCAGCACAAGTTGCTCCTGTGTCACCCCTCTGGGTTCATCGTTGCCTTTGCGTCACCCTAAAGAGCTTGCGTTGCCTCTGCATGAGCCTGGCTGGATTGCGTCCCTCCTGCTGGGTCTTTCCGCTGCCTGGTACGGTTCTGCCTCTCTGCCTATGTATTCTCGGCCTCAGATCTGAATAATCCCTCGTCAATATACCCCTCACCAGCACTGCAAGCTCACTCAAAAATTCTCAGCAAATCCTGCCCCAAAATTTCGACTTAGCTCTAGTGCTACCGCTCTGTGTGTCTCCTCCAACTAACTGCGAGCCTTCCTTTAATACTTTTCTCGTTGAACATTCAACAGCCATGATCTAATCTCTAATTCACAGCTAATATTAGAAAATATTTGATCCACGTCACTTAGAACATTCTCAGCCACATGTTTAAATTAATTCACTTTAATTATTTAATTTCCCTAAAATAGACTTAGGGTCTCCATTAAAATAATTAATATTTTGAAAAACTTAGGTTCCGGGTGGAATTTATCCAAACTATTTCTAGGTCTTGGAGATCTCATGTGTTCTAGCACCTCCACAAAGTTTTGGAGCTAGAGCACATCTGATGCTACCCAAAATCTCAACAATAAGGTCAGGCATGATTAGCACAGAACAAAGAAATCATTCAAGGTGGGAGGCAAAGTATGGCTACAGTTGAACAAGGAGAGGTTGCAGGGGCTTGGTAAGAAAATCAAGGATCTAAGGTATGATCCCTTTGAGATACTGGAAAAGGTGGGTGATAATGCATATCTACTCAGTTTACCACCATATATGCGCATTTACTTCGTTGTGAATGTAGAGAAATTGGAACTCTATGAGCCTTCCATGCTATATTGGAAAAAGGAACAAGTCCTACCTTTTGTGGAGGATTTGGCACCAGACGCTCAGGCAGAGTTGACAGAAGATACAGTTTTGCAAAAGAGGTCCAGAACTACAAGACAAGGGCAGCATGACCTTTGGCAAACTGGGTTGAAGGGACAACTTCCAGACAAAGCTAAATGTTATACCAGAGAGAAGGTGGAGGAAAATTTCTTCACCTCATTCAGTAAAAGCTTTTGGGGACCAAAAGCCTCCCAAAATGGGGAGGTGTGATCCGAATTGGATCATTATTGTTTGTCACCCATATCCATGCATTTGGAGTGGGAAAAGTGGAGGAATAGCTCACGGGACCATTTTTACCAGCGGGACCCAGTTTGGCGAAACAGGGTCTAAAACCTTCTAGGAGTGTTTTGAGGCATCAAACGACGTTTTTTGGGGGTAACACTTTGTCGCCTTAAAGCCGCACCTCTTTATGTTAGTCTACACAGAGATATTTTCAAAGACGCAAGAAGCACATCAATCGTAGTCTGTATGCAAAAGTTATGCCACTCAAAAGTTGACCTTCTTATTTTCACACCTATAGTTCGGGAGGATGTCGCGTCAGCCCCCATTATTCATGGAAAAGGGGCTAGCCACATGTTTTTGATGTAAAACACTCTAGAAGAGTCTATATTGTAACTCTAGTTAAGAGTTGATGTAGTCAAAATTAACCACTCGTAAGCTATCAGGTTGTGTTATAACCGGGCCACTAGGAGGAAGACGCATTCCATTCTTTCAAGAGCATTTTGTTCCACAGTTGAGCAAAGATAGCCAGGAGAGAGAGGAGCTAGAGGAAACAGAGAGGATTTGTGCACTATAGCAGCCCACGGGCCACAAGCATTACTTTTTTGTACCTGCAGCCATATTTCCAGACAGAGAAAAAGAGCGAAGTGGCCTCACCTTCCAGTTGGGTTTTCTCCTGAAAGGGTTTCCCAGAGAGCATATCTTGTGTTTTCTGCATGCAATATGATTTTAGAACTGAATGGAAGATCTAATTTTAGAACTGAACTAAAGACAAAAATAACACATCTCTCTATGGTCGGTGCATGCATGTGCCTTCACTATTGGAACCTTATCATTGATGCCACCATAACACTATGTGTGTTCCATCTCACTCATGGCAGTAAGCACATCAAAATTGATCACGTGTTGGAACAGGTACCACTGAATGAACCATAGTTAACGTGAAAATACTTCAGAGCAACAAGTAAGCTAATACTCCCTCTTTGCAAGGAAAGTATTCTACACCCCACCAAGTCTCTCCCTCAACATGTCAAACTTCATCAAAACATCTACAACCTATGAATATAAAGGAATCTACTCAAGGACCATTGCTCCCTTATGAAATCATCCCATAAGCTTCTCGAGCTTCTCAAAGGTCGAAAGCTCATCTCAGGCATAGACACCCCAAACAAAAGGATGCCAAATGATGGAAACAAAACGAAGTCTGTGGGTACTAATTCTTCACTATTGACCTCTTTTCCAACTGCTACAAGTTAGTCGCAGAGTTCAGTCATCTTCATCAAACAACTAGCTGCAGTATCTGTCTTGCTCATATTTGCTCACCAACGCCTTTCAATTGATGTTCCCATTCTAACAGAGTGACTAGAGCATCAACTATCTCCTTGCCTGTCTTCTTTCAGATGAAGTGAGGGATCAGGTGATCCTTCACCAAGTCAAGAATCACTCACTTCCCTTTTATGCTCCTCCAAAACCATATGTACTCGAAAATTCCATGGAACAACGTTGGAAGGGCCTTTCAATCTGTCTTCATATCTGGGAGTGAAGGTAGTCATTCCACTGCTCCTAGAACAAACTGCTTGACAAAACAGATCAACGACGTAAAACAGGCTATATCAGATAACTACTCCAAAGTGATTTTCTCAAGCATGGATCTCATGCATCCTATCAAGAAACCTTTTGACTACTCCCTACCATAGGCAGAATCCTTACTAGCTGTACACCAATTCCTATAAGGTTTCAGAAAACAGCTCTATTAACGTGTTCAATTTTCAGGATGCTAAGCAGCTTTGCACCTCAAATCTCTGATAAACTAAACAAGGAAACTAAAGTGCATAACCTATCAAAACAGCAGATGAAGGATGCTAGAAGCTAGAAAATTGTATAACCAATCACATCACTCTTTATTAACTCAAAAGAAGAAACTATTTCAGCAGATCACTGACAACTAGATGAAAGAATATCGAAAATCAACAGAACAGAATACCTTCATGTCTTTATAGCAAGGAGGCTAAAAATAAATTTGGGCTACGTGCATCAAGTTTGACAGTGTCAAACCCTAACTCAGGATGTCTAGGATAGAATCATAGAACGCCTTCATGAATAGAGATATCAAGAAAAGCACACTATGTTGAAGTGAACTAGGAACCCACATCTCCTTGGTAAGTGCACCTTCCTGGAATAGAACAATCGTCATGACACGCCCTCCTCTCCTAGTGAAATATCTACCTAAATCTAATTTGCATATGATCTAGTTTTAGAACTACATTGAAAACCTAATTTTAGAACTCAACTAAAGACAGAAATTACACATCTATCTATAGCTGGTACATGCATGCATGTACCCTTGTTATCGGAACCTCAAACATTGTCACACTCTCACCTATAACACATGATATGCGCCATCTCACTCATAAGAATGAGCATGCCAGCACTTATCATATGGTGGAACAGATACTGCCGAGTGTGTCATGGATGGAGGAAGAGAAAATACTTCAAAGCAGCAGGTAAACTAACACCTATGACAGCAGAGTCTGATGTCTGGGAGACATTTCCAAAGCCCACCATGGCATGAATATATGCTAAGCATGCAGGCAATAACGAATTATTTCTTAGCCCCAGAGGGGCAGCACGATTGGAAACCCCGTGAAAATGAAGTGTTATGATCGAAGTGATTCGAGTTCAAATCCCACGCGTGTCTGCGGAAGGGGAATACGTAGGCACCTAGGGGTTATAGTGGTAGCGGTTGGAATTGACCCCGTGTCCCGCGAGTACAAAACCAACCCAGTTGCCGATTCCCCTAGTCACAAAAAAAAAAATAATGGATTATTTCTCCAGCAAGGGAAGTACTATGTACAACTTGGAAAGTTTTTGAAGTTTGACATGCTAAGGGAAGGGAGAGACTTGGTTTCATGGAGAACACTTTCCTTTCCCAGCTTTTAATTTTAACTGTTGCTGCAGATATGTTCCCCCTCAACAGAGGTGCAGAAGATTCTGCAGCCACTGATTCAAGCAGCAGTTTCTGCAGCAAGAGGTTCTGCAGTGGTAGGTTCTACAGAAGCAGGGTCTGCAGTGGCAGACTCGTCAACCACAGGTTCTGCAACAGTGATACCTCGGTTCCTGTGTGCAACAGAGAAAGGCACACTAGTTGATGTAATATTCCCCTTGGAAAATTACCCTTAGGATTGAAAAGAGCACATGACAAAAGTGTACCAGTATCACAGTATTTCTTCTAAATTCAAACAGAGATGATATTGAATGCACAACAGTGTAAACAAATAGTTGATTTTATCAACAACAACAATTAGTACATAGCAGACTACAAGTTCACAATCTTACTCCTAGTGCTGTTATACCAGCTGACCTTGTTGTACAGTACTCATCAATATTTATAAACAGTGGTAATCTTTTATTGAATACACCAGCACTATTACAACATCAGTTAATCCTATCAACGACACTGTTCATTCGGCTAATTCAACACATATGTAACCAACTTACAAGATCATTAGTTTCCTTGCTGGCTCGGGAAACATCTTAACAATGACCTTTGCTACCCCAGCAATGCCCTAACAGACCTCACTGCTGTCTAGAAATGCCCTATAGGCCTCACTGTTGTCTAGAGATGCCCTAACAGGCCTCACTGTTGTCTAGAGATGCCCTAACAGGCCTCACTGCTGCCCAGAAGTGCCCTAACAGCCTGTGCTGCGTGCCTTAGAGATGCCTCAGGCCCTTGCTGCTGCCAGATATGCCTCAAGCCCTTGCTGCTGCCCAGAAGTGCCCTAACAGCCTGTCCCGGATGCCCAGAGATGCCCCAAGCCCTCGCTGCTGCCCGAGTTGCCCTGAGGCCTTCGCAGCTACCAAAAAGGAACTCCGCTGCGTCCAGACTGCCTTTCTTTACCTCAGCAATACCCTAACAGTTCCTTGCCGTCCAAACTTCACTTCGTTGTCCCTCGCTATCCCAGAAAAGCCTTGAACAGACCTACTATATCCCAGAATAGTCCTTCACTACCCAGACTTTAACTTGTCATCCCTCGCTGCCCCAGAAAAGCCTTGAACGGGCCCTGTGCTATCTCAGAAAAATCTTTCACTAACCCGACTTCACTTTGTTGTCCCTCGTTCCAGAAAAGCCTTGAACAGGCCTATGATATCCCAGAATAGTCCTTCGCTGCCCAGATAATGCCTCAGAACCTTGCTGCCACAGAATTATTCCTTCAGAAAACCTTGATGCCACAAAATAGATGAACGATGCCTCACAAATCATGCTAAACAGAGTAAAGAGAAAGGTGGATTGTCTAGGGTGGAATCTTTCACCACAGAAACCAACCAGAGAAAAGGGATCTTAAACCCTCCAAGAGCCTCAGCTCGCAAATCAGAAAGAACCACAATCCATGATGATTAAAATGAATCTTCTCTCTCCTTTTTATAGATTCCATTAGGGGTCTTTCCTCTTAATTTTAATTTGAGGGGCTAACAAGTTTACCTCCATTTGCCCCAAATTTGGCTTTTATTGCAAGTTTTCCTCCATTTACCCCAAATTATCTAACGTTGCCCAAGATAACATCAAATAATGGGTTTCCCACTTTACAAATGACTATAGCCTACGAGGTTAGATAGGCTACTTCATCCTCCCTTGGGCAATTTAATTAGAAGAGGACATTACAGTCCCCCCTTTCCGACATTGCTTGCCCTCAAGTAATCACAAATTCGGGTGTTGCAAGATTTGCTCTCCTTCCCACGTGGTGTCTTCTTCAAGCAAGTCCTTCCACCTAATGAGATATTCTAAGATCATTCTGCCCCTTAATCTTCTCTCTCGAACAGCCATGATAGCCTCCAAAATCAATTCTAACTCTCCCTGCTCATCCAAGGGGGTAGCTCAGCTAGACTAGTAACCGACTGAACGATGGCCTATACATGAAAGACATTGTGGATTTTGCTTCCCTCTGGCAGCTCCAGCTCATATGCTACTTCACCAATCTGTCTAAGTACTCTATAAGGCCCATAAAATCTCGGTTTTACTTTCTCTACATCACTTTTATTGAGTGAAGATTGTCTATATGGCTGCATATTAGGAATATTAAGTCTCCCACCTCAAAGTTGTGGTCTGTTATGTGCCTATCCGCATACATCTTTTGTTGGTTCTGGGCAGTCTGCAGATTCCCCTTGAGGATGTCTGAGCTCTCCTATACCCAATCTTTTCCTTTTGGAAACCTGCTATCCCCAAATGCCAAATCGACAAAAGATGGGCCATCATACCCATACAATGCCCTGAATGGGGTCATCCCAATGGATAGATGATAAGTGGTGTTGTAGCAGTGCTCCCCGAGATGTAACCATTTGATCCATGCATTCTACTGCCCTGTCACATAGCTACACACATAACCCTCAATCCACTTATTCACAATCTCTATCTGGCCATCTATTTGAGGATGATAGCTGGTACTAGGGGTCAATTTTGTGCCCACTAGTCTAAACAGCTCTTACCAAAATGCACTCATAAACCCGTCATCTCGATCACTAACTATATTTTCAAGCAGCCCATGGAGTCTAAACACCTCCTTGAAGAATAATTCTACTTACCTCTGCTGCTTTATAATCTATTGGAATAATGAAGAAATGTTCGAACTTGGTCATCTTGTCAACTATCACATAGAAGCAATCATTGCCTTATGCCTTGGGCAGACCTACGATGAAATCCATCAATATGCTCTCCCACTTCTATTTTGGAATTGGCAAGGGCTATAGTGATCCTACAAGGTGAGTATGCTCGAGCTTGTTCTGTTGACAAGTTATGCACTCCCTAATGTGCCTCAATACATCATCCTTGAGTCCTTTCCAAGAAAACCTTTCTCCTATAAATTTTGAAGAACCCTTGGTTCCATGCCAATGGTGTGTCATGTTGAAGATTGTAACTAGGTTCGGTCTTCATAATTTATATTTATTGTACTTATCAAAAGAATTAAAGAAAAAGAGTTTATATTATCATTTGACATTTATTTTATTATTAAATGACTTATTAAAGCATGGGTTTCATGTTGGGGTCATATTTAGTATAAGGTCCCCATTGTGGACTTCTGGGTTAGTCATTACAGATTTATATTGACCCTTCTGTTGAGAAATTAGGGTGTTTAATTCAATTTCTCTTCTTGATAATTACTTGTGAACTTGTTATGCTTCTTTTACTTAGATCTTATCTTCGTTAACTTATTATTATGTCTTTCATCAAGTCAATTATCAAAACACAAGAGACACAAAGTTTAGGCTCATCAAACCAGTGCCAAAACCTCTCCCTCTTGAAAATGAAAACCCGATAATCATTCTTCTTATAAATCATCAATTGATGAGTACCAAGACCATGACACAGACCCATGACACCAATATACTTCCGAGACCCTTGTCACTGCTCCTCTAGGCTTCTCATGATGAACTACTTTTTTGCACAGCTTTGCACCAACCCTAGGGAATCTTGGTCCCTAGCCTTCTATTCTTCCTTCCTTTATCTATCCTTGGTCACCTAGACCCTTCTCTTCGGCTTACCTTCTGGTACCCTTGCTACCCTAGTCCGAGACTTCTTTCCTAGCTATGATGCCTTCTACTTCATGTTGTGTATATGCGAGAGAGTGAGAGCAATGACAAAGGCTAGCATTGCCTCTCCTCCTCATTGATCTCAGCCTTCTTAGCACTCCTTACAGCCTTCCTTGTTTCGCTGTCAAATTACCAAATTTTGCACTGTATAGACATTCCTTTTCTGCACTGTAGAATCTCCTCCTTACGCACTGCAACTTCGAACCTCAGTTGCAGACCTTTGCCGTGAGGATGTTCCCAAAACAAAACCTCCTTTCTTACGCCAGAATTCCTCTTCTTCCTTCACTATATAGCCATCTTCCTCGCACCAAATCACAATCCTTTAGCTTGCATATAATTTCAAAACTAATCTGAACTAATGGTCTCCAAATGAGACTGCAGCCCCTCCTTTATATAGGGATTGTATCTAGCTATTAGGCCGACATGAAGATAGGTGTTTAAGCCAACTTCTTTAATGGTGTAGTCCAACTTCTCCAAGGAATTTTTTTCATCATATTTGAGCCAACTTCAAGGAGCGCATTGACAAGGTCTTGGATCATATTATTACATCAATAAATTGTCCTTTGCAAGTGTGACAACACTTCATATACATGACTCTAAATTATATATTTATGACAAGATGACAAAACCTAAAGACATCAAGAAGTCTTTGACCTATAGTAAAAACTCCTTGCTCATGAAACCCATTAGGCAAGCATTACAAAATACATTTCATTATCTTTGCCTTCTTCATTACATAAATTCATAATTACAAGTCATTATGAAGACCGAACCTAGTTACACTTTTCAACACTTCCTCTTAACTAGGGAGGTATCCATATTGGTACATGGTCACTCTCAATCTGAAGAATCTCATAAGAAGAATCTGATTGGTAATCCCATCTGTAATATGTATAGCATCATATTAACCAGTATTGTCATAGTGCAAAGCCTTGACTAACAGCTCCATCTCTCCACAAGATCTTTGAGCTACAACACTGGCAAGATCAATGATGAGTAGACACCCTCATCATTGTCTCTCTTGGATCATATCCCACTCGAGTTCATTCAGAATATGTCCACCAGGATTATTCATACTGTTGAATTCCCAATCCTCAAAGAATATGTGTCCTTTCACGACTACTCTTTCCTTGGATGCCCTAATACATCCCCAAAAGAGCATCGGATGACAAATGATTACCCAATCCTTCATTTTGTCTTCCCAGGTGAGGACCAGAATGACATGTTTATCTCTCCCTCTCAACTAGGGAGGATATATTCCACAAATGGAATGTACTCGTTCCAATACAAGGAATGTACCTAAGCTCCCTCTGAGCTTAGGAATTTCCAAGCTTATTCCAAGTAAGAAACTTATTACCAGGCTCCCTCTTAATCAGGGACCTACAGCAACAATGATGAAAACACCCAGCTGCTCATGAAGAACTCCTTCCTTTGATGTCATAAATTTCTTTGTTGTTGAGGAGTCTTCATCTTTGGGATCTCTCCATATGGCACAAATCATCCATCACTTTTATCCAAGAGTCATGTCTTCTATAAGAAATTGATCCATCAATCTTCTCATCTGGTCTAGCTTCATGTCATGTTGCTTTCCTTCAAACCATATTTCTTCCAAGGATCTTTCATCCTGCCACATGGTTGTCAACCTGTGGAAGACATATACTTCCCTTTGGCAACCCTACATAAGCTCATCAGATATTATTTATTTATAAATATGAACCTTTAAATCAAAAGTTACCATAGTAATGATCTTTCACCATGACATCTTCTTGTAAGCATCGGCATCCTTTGTTACAGATTGACACATCTCCTAAAGATATGTATTGTTAAGGGTCTCTATCTTTTCCAAACTTCTATCAGAGTCCACATATCTTCCCAGGAGATCTCCTAATCAAATCTTCTTGGCTTCCTTGGATGTCGACTGCTTCTTTCCATGGTTGTACTTCTCACGATCTCTTCCTCCACACAATTTTATTTCATTCCCAGAA
The DNA here is from genome assembly GCA_034641835.2 of Pinus albicaulis. Classification (NCBI taxonomy): domain Eukaryota; kingdom Viridiplantae; phylum Streptophyta; class Pinopsida; order Pinales; family Pinaceae; genus Pinus; species Pinus albicaulis. The sequence continues at coordinate 1,631,910,433 of CM076578.1, forward strand.
ACTTCCACAATGCAATTCCTTGATAATGTATAATCACCTCATATTCCATATGAGGACATATTATGTTGATTTCATCTAGTTTAGATCATGCCTTTTGGCAAACTGTGCATCGGAAGAGTTTCCGCTTTCTATTTTGATCATAATACTTCTAAAGATAGAAGTATACTACCTGCAACCATATGACATGACTACATAGCATCCAGTGTCAACATATATATACATGTACCTCATCCTTTTTCCTTTGGAGTCATCTTGCAGCAGGTTTCCTTAGAATGAAGAGTTTCATTCCCTTGACCTGCTTCATCAATATGTCATCATATCCTAATCCCATAATTTTGCAAGTTAGAATTCGCGATGAAACCTTTTGCTTTCTTTCTAACTAGTGAATCCAAAGAGGATTCCATTAAAAAATGTCAGCACTTGTTTCCATATTTATTATTGAATGATGAACCTTAATCTTCATGACTGCCTTCTATAAATGTTGTCTTCAGTGAGGTTCCCAAGAGCCACTTTTATCTCATAGCATAGGTGTCACATAAATGCTTTTAGACATCCTCCTATGACAAGTACTCCTACTTTAATCCTTCCATCATGATGCCAATTCTAAAGTGATGTATCTATCTATTATACAATGCTTCCTAACATGCTATTTTACAATCAATAGATACCTCTTAAAGAGGAAGATGATCTCAATCATAGTAGAGATCTTTCACTTCTTCTTTCTTAGGTTTCTTTGAATTTGGTTATTCTATTCTCCGACATGGGCTTCTTTCCTTCTTTCTTTCGTCCTTATTAGATTTGGGACAATCCTTCTTGTAGTGCCCAAGTTCATAGCATCATATCTTATCCATGTTTCTCCTTTTCTTCTGAGGACCAAACTTACTGAATCTTCCCTTTCTCCTTGACATGGCAGCATAGGCTTGATTCTCTTCATTTGATCCTATATCCACTTTAGCTTTTAACTTCGTCTCTTCTATCTTACATAGAGACCATAGATCCTGGAATGATGTTGCTTCTTTCTTCCCATAGATACCAGAAGTGAAGTTTCCCCATCCCTCCGGTAGAGCATTCATCACCACTGTAGTCATTTCTCTATCAAACATTACTTCTCCCAATTCCTGCAATTGATCTCGCAATTCAGAAATCTTCATAAAATATGAAGTTATTCTTTCCTCTCTTGACATCTTTAACTTGTATAGTTCTTGTCTCAAAGATATTACTTCCCCTGCAGTACTCACCGAGAACAGCTCCACCAATTTTTTATATATTTCTTTTGAAGATTCTAGTTTTGATACAAAGGGGATGAGAGAGTCCTTTATGGATTCTATAAGAATCCTCTGGGATATTATGTCTCCCTTCATGTATTTGGCATGAGCTTGAGTATCTTCTTTTGAGGGTTTAGATACCGACCCTTTGATATAGTTTATGACTTCATTCTCAATAAGATATAGATTTGTCTTTTCTTCCATGCAAGAAAGTTTGAAACCCTAACCAGTTTGTTGCTTTCTTTGCAAAAAGACATTTTGACAAATTCAGATGAAGTCATAAAGATACTTACTTGAGTAGATGCTTCTCTTCTTCTACGAGCTTCCTTATTGATGATGATGTATATAGCAGCAAGAGCTCCCTCTTAGATTGTTTGCTTCAAGAGTGGTGAAAAGAGCTAGATCACCTTTAATCCTTGATGATGATGATGATGATCAAGGATGGCTTGATGATGACTTTAATAATGTTGACTTGGCTTCAATCACAAGATAGCTTTAGATTCCTTGAAGATGAAGATCACTTCCTTGATCTTGCTTTTCCTCTTGTATAAGTCCTTTGAGTAAAGGTCTTTGCTCCTTGAATGAGTGAAGATCTTCTTAGATCTCAAGATTTACTTTTCAATGTAGATCTCTGTTGTTTCCTTTCAAGCTTGAACTGTGTGCCTATTGATTTTTGTAGCATCAGAAAGTGCTCTAAGTCTCAAATTTTGTGGAGAGGCTTAGACACTGGTATTCCAAAGAACCCAAAAACCGTTTGTGAAAATTCCACTCGGTCAATCTTTTATTAAAATAATTAATTATTTTAATGGATGGAGACCCTAAGTTAAACTATTAATTATTTTAATGGAGACCCTAAGTTAAACTTAGGGAAATTAAATAATTAAAGGGTATTAATAAAACATGAGTGAGAATGATATAGAAGGCGGAGATCAAGTCATGTTATAATATTAGCCGTTGATTAGAGATCTAATCTTGGTCGTTGATGTCCCAACGAGAAGACTATAAAGGAAGACTTGAGGGCCATTTGGAAAGGCACACTGAATTGATCTAAGAGTTCGAAATTTCTAGGGCGTAGTTAGCTGCGAAATTCGAGCTAGAGATCTGAGCAGTGAGGGGCAGGTATAGCATCCGGAGAGAGAGACTCTCTCAGCCGGTGGAGCATCAGTCAAAGAGAGGCAAGAGTGATCTAACCCAGTCAGCGCTGAAGGAAGGAGGGTTGACGCAGTGACTGCATAGGGCTCACGCAGAGGTAGCACAAAGGCAGAGGAGGGTTTCCAGAATTTTGCTTGTAGATCAGTTTCGAAGGTCGGGATCCGGAAAGTGACATCGAGAGGTTGTTCCTCAGGGTCCACAGAAGCAAAACGACTTGGCTGGGGCTAAACGCTGAGCCTAGAAGGACATGACACAGAGGCTGGAAGGTATAGCGCTGGAACTATGTAGAGGTTGCACAATGCCTCCCCAGGGCAATTTTCTCTTCATCCGGATCAGCCGGGGTAAATCCTCACAAATTCTTCTGCCAGTATTTCTCTCTGTAACTAAATTACCCTAGGGGTATTCAGAGATGTATTCAGACATTGCTACGGCTTAATAATAAAACTCTCAGATTTGCTGCACCAATTTTGCCGCATTGGGTTTTTCCGGGGACTTAATCCAAAATAAAGGTGTCATATGTGTGAATGATTTTCCTTGTTCAGTTTCCTTGTTTCAAAATCATGAGTATTATAGTGTAGGTTGCTTCAGTATTTCATGTATTATTCAGAAATAATTGTGTAAAGTAAATTACATAATAGGAGAAGTAATCCAGTTGGTTGCACCAGGACTCCTTCGATTGCTTCAAATCTAGGAATTTTCACATGGTATCAGAGCATTGATGTGAAACAGGAAGAACGGATCTAATGTCTGAAGTCAAGGTCACTTTTGCTGCAATGTAGCAAAACGATCCATTGAAGGATTGTGCAGTTCTAGCCAGGAGGGCTAAGATTTTCGTGGCAGTCTCTCTCTGAGTGAGTCGACAGAGAGAAAGGCTTCCAGATTCGAGATCTCGCTGTGGCAAAGGGGGCAGCGCAGAGCCTCCACGCAGAAAATAGAGGGATGCAGTTTTCTGTAGCTGTTGTTGGGCAGAAAAGCATTAGCAATCAGAGCACATAATGAGGGAATTCTTCCTCAGTGATTACCTTGCCGAGGAAGTTAGCTTTACTCAATTGTTGAGCAGTAGAGGAGCAGCAGAACTTACAACTCCATCAAGGAGTGCGTAATCCTGCCAGGGACTGCGCAGTAGGGAGGAAGAGGGAGCAGATTCGACAGATTTCGGTTGAGATGGCATCTCACAGACTTTGTGATCGGGATTGGTTGGAGGGCTCCTCCAACTACATGATCCAGAAGGAACAGGCTCAGTTCCTTTTAGATGAACATGATCTGAAGGCGTTCATGGAGAACGTGGTAATTGTTCCTACGGATGCGGATCAACTCAAGTAGTACAAAGTAGATATGGCCAAGGCAAAGAGGTTGCTCCTTGATGGTGTCAAGGATCACATTGTCTCACATGTGGCTGGCAAGGTTACTGCCAAAGAGATGTGGGTAGCTTTGCATGACCTATTTGAGGGATCTTCCGAGCAGCAGAAGTTGTACTTAGAGCAGAAGCTTTGTATGATCCAGACGCAGAAAGGGGAGCGCGTGGCTTCATACCTCATGCGGTTTCAGAAGATTCAAGTTCAGCTGTCAATAGTAGGTGCTACACCAACAGCTGCAACAATGGTACGTACGGATGGACCTTAACGGTGTCACGGAGGAGTGGCAGGTGTTTATCCAGAGCATACTGGGTCAGGCAGCATTACCTAGTTGGGAGTAGTTGTGGGCATCTTTTCAGGAGGAAGAGCTAAGAAGAGACCTCGTCAAGTGTAAACTTGATGGCAGTAGTGGAAGCGGATCAAATTCCATGGAGGAAGAGGAGAATGCAACCGTTGCATCGAAGGGACAGCAGGCACAACGGAAACCTAAGCATGATGTTTCGAAGGTCAAGTGCTTCAGATGTGGTGAGATGGGCCACTATGCATCTCAGTGTCCTTTGAAGAAGGGCAAAGATGAGAAGCATGACCCGAAGGTTGCAACCGCAAAGATCGAGGAGGATGAGTTCACCATGAGTGCCCACGCTTTTCGAGGAGAGAAGAGAGGTGATATTCAACTGTAGTTCACTCTGAACGTCAGTTGGGCAAGATCCTTGAGGATCCCACCTCATGGATCATAACCTTGCTACGGTAGCCCATATTTACAGTAGAGGGATGGAGGAGTTTCAATGGAGCCGAGGAGTGATGAAGACAAAAATGCAGTAGATAGCAGCACTTATTTCTGGAGCAGCGTAGAGCACAGGCAAAAGCAACAGCGCAGTGAACAGGAGTGCAGCACAGTGCAGATCAGTGTTGCGCAGTGCACAGGAGTGCAGCGCAGTGCAGATCAGTGTTGCGCAGTGCAGCACAGCAGCAATAGCGCAGTGCATCAGAGTGACAACGCAGTGCATCAGCTGTCAGAGTCTTCGGCACCAAGTGCATCCATTGAACAGTTCAGTCTTGGGTGAGTTCAGTTGTTCCTCTTAGCAGCTGAGTTGTAGTGCAGATGCAGTGTTAGCAGTGGCAGTGTTAGCAGCATAGCAAATGCAGCACTTGAGAGGGAGTTGTAGTACAGATGCAGCAGTGGCAGTGGCAGTGTCATGGGCAGTAGTACAGTGACAGCAGCAGCACAATGATTGATGGACTTCAACAACGCAGAGGATGCTTCAGAGTCAGAGCATTATGCAGCAGGCATAATTGCTAGAGCACTTTCCACGCTAAGAGGGACTGTTGATTTTTGTAGCATCAGAAAGTGCTCCAAGTCTCAAATTTTGTGGAGAGGCTTAGACACTGGTATTCCAAAGAACCGAGAAACCATTTGTGAAAATTCCACTCGGTTAATGTTTTATTAAAATAATTAATTATTTTAATGGAGACCCTAAGTTAAACTTAGGGAAATTAAACAACTAAAGGGTATTAATTGTTAGGTCCCCGTAATTTGTTAGATTGGTGAGAACAAATGAACAGGAGTAACATCAGACCAGTCTTTGGAGTCCTAGGACCTAGCCTTCCTGGACTCAGAGAGGGCTCTCTCTATTTTGTGCCAAGGATGTGAACTTGTTTGCTTTTAGTGTTTGTTTTAGGCTAATTGTTAAGTTTAGAGTTTGTTTGTTTGTTTTGGTTGGGTAGATGATCAAGTAGAATAGATGGAGTGAGGAAATCTTCAAGTCATTGGGCTATGGAGTCTATAAAAATTCATGGAAAGTTCAACAATGAATCAGGGTGCATCACAGGGCAAATCTAACATGCTCAAATGGATTTTCAAGGTTTGTGTGAGATGAAATGAACATCATGTTTGTGGACAAAGTAGGGCAAGGGGCACTTAAGAATCCTTTGTCAAGTACTTTAACAAGAAGGGACTTCAATACTATTTAGCATAAAGAAGTAATCATAAGACAGAGCACACCAATAACTCTTTGATTAAACTCAAGCAAATAAGCATTTAAGACAAACAATCCAATGAAATATAGAAGGCAAGAAACTTATTTAACTTCTAGTGATTTCACCTTCAAGGTTAGAAAACATTTAAGATAAACATATACTTTAATCAAAGAAGAGGGAACTCCTAAACATCCTTGATCATAGCCATAAAGATCTCCAAAACAACCTTTCAAGAATGGACAAAGGGTATGATCGAAACATAGCCTCTTTGGCAAAACCTAATTAGTGGTACTTCAAAGAAAGATCTCAAAAACAATGTTTTAGTGACATCAAATAAGCAGGGCTAACCATAAAACATCTTTGATATCTACTGTATTGAATCTTCATAAGATAAACAAGCTTGGGTGGGTCTAGAGAGCAACTAAGAATTCTCTAAACTGACCTAACAGAGGAAAACATAGAGGCAGTGAAGAACAAACAGAGCTAAGGTGCCTTTGAAAAACATTTCTGAGTCTAAAACCTTTGTTCTACTGTAATATAGAAGGATGTAACACAATGATACATACGAAAACAATAACTTAATAGAAGCACATCACCATTAACCATGCTCAGGGATTCTGCAAGCAAGCCTTCTCCATCATCAATCAAAACAAGCCATCCACAAACTCCACAACACCAATTTCTCTTCAATCTCCAAAAAAATTATGTATTGCTCCCAAGAGTCATCAAATACCAACCTTTTACAATAAGGCCCTCATGCTCTATTTATCTAGCAAAGGAGGGCAAAACCCCTAACTAGGGTTAGAAAATGTCAAAAACACCCATAAATGTCATTTATGTCTAAGAGATCATGCAAGGCCCAAGACACAAAATATCTCATGAAATAAATGCAAAAATAACTCCTAGCACCTAACTTTGGAGTGATTTGCCTCAAAAAACACTAAAATATCATTTTGCCATAAATGAGTGTCTTCTGTTGACTTTTGCACATTAAAGGCGCAGCAGTGAGGTTTGAAGGCGTAGCGCATGCACAGGAAAACTGGGTCCACTTGCAGCCAAGTTTTGATGACCTTCCCGATGTCAGAATTGGCTCCGTGATGGCTCGTTGGAAAGCCTGTCGAGTCTACTTTCCAAAACTGCCCTTCGTTTTCTAATTGGGCTCCATTAACCTGTTCAAAATTTAAATCTCCCAAGGCTGCTCTAGGCGCAGCGCCAATCCTGAAAACTAGGTAGAAAGGTGAAAAATGACATGTTTTTTAGCCTTTTGAGGGACCAAAAATGCTCCAAATGCTCTGAAATTTGGTGAGCATGTTGTATTTGAACTGAGGATTCCAAAAATATAAATTTTTCCACCCGAGGATGCCTGAGGTGAAAGTGTAGCACCAAGGGTGTTGCGCCTTCAGGCCTTAAAATTAGCAGAAAACCAAAAATTCTCAAAAAGTTCCCAAAATTGGTAGATTCTTCCTTATGGGGTTTGGGAGGCCTGTAGAGAAGCTTCAGCAAGAATTCCAAGGTTTGCTTGGTCTTTTGCCTCCTTGGTTCCATCATGTCCTCCATAGGCCTAATTTCCTTCACCGCACTTTCTTCATTGTTCTTTTCTTCATCACTGCCTTTTGCATTATCTTCTGCACTACTTTTTGTTTCATTATTGCCCTCACTGTTATCTGCTTCAATGCTTTCTATCTTATTGGTCTTTGCTTCATTCCTCATTTGCACCTGTCCTCCTCCTTCACTGCCTTTAGCACTGCTCTTTGACTTGTTATGATCCTTACTATTTTCTGTCTCAACGGCCTCTTCTTCATGGCTTGCTACATCCTCACTATCTTTGTTGACAACATGATCATCATTTCTTTCTTCTTTACCTTGACTGCTAGGTGTTCCATCATTAGTCTTTTCATCATTGTTTGCCTCTTTACTGATTTCCGCACTGCCTTTGTCACCACTGCTTTCTTCATGATTTGTGCTCTCTGCCTTATTTGCCTCTCAATATCATCACTACTTCCTTTATTGCTTGATTTCTTATTTCTATCTCCCTTATCAACATTTGAAAAACTCTGCCTTTGACATCCTGAGACTTGATGTGAAACTGATATGAATGAGGGTGGTATGATAAAATAGCAGTCTGCTTTTGAATGAGAGGGGTGAGTGTATAGGTATATGTATATTAGGCTAAGTGAGAGGCAAAAAACTTTGATGACAATCCCTAACTGTGTAATTACCCTTGTTTCAACTGATATACTTCATAGGCAGATAGAGAAATGACAAACAGTGACCTCAAGGTTCTGAAAATCAACATTTTTGACCTTAGGGTTTCATTATTTTAATCAAATGGTGACAAGATACTTGGGGAGGAGTTGATGACCTGCAACTACCTCTGTTAGTACTTAGAGAAGCCTTAGAGGCAGTTTCGAAGAAGTTTGGAGGCTTAGTTTGCTTGGAGGGCCTCCCTGGTCAAACGCGCAGCACCTACCCAGCTTGTCGGGTGGCCTAAACGCGCAACACCTGCACGAGCCTGTCGGGCTGACCTGAACGCACAGCACCTGTTTCTGAAGGCGCAGCACCTTTTTGCAGAGGGAATTTGGAGGCCTTCCCTGTGTCCAAATTAGGCCCATGATAGCTCGTTGGAAAGATTATCCTGTCTACTTTCCAAATATACCTTTTTTTCTCTGATTGGAGTTGATTTGACCTGCCAAAAGATGATTCTCCCAAGACTGGTCAAAAAATGTTGAATGATGATGCAGAAATGCAGTGTGTTGGTGCAGACAACTTTTGAAGGCCTTCCTTAACTCCAAATTGAGCTCATGATAGCTCATTGGAAAGCCATTCCAGTCTACTTTCCAAATATACCTTTTTTTCTCTTATTGGAGTTGATTTGACCTGTCAAAAGTTGATTCTTCCAAGACTGGTCAAAAAGTGTTGAATGATGGTGCAGAAATGCAGAGTGCTGGTGCAGACAACTTTTGGAGACCTTCCTCAACTCGAAATTGAGCTCATGATAGCTCATTGGAAAGCTCTTCCAGTCTAGTTGTCATTTGACTCATTAAGAAAGTCATTTGGACACTCCAACTATGAGAAAAATTGATTTTCTCAAAGTCACTCCAGAAGTGCAGCAATTCTCCTATGACACCTGTAATTTTGACATTAATCTAAAACCATGACACCTGTGTAAAATCTGAAGGAGGTTTTTCCTTTTGGACCTACGATAGACAAAAACCTCTCTAACTTTTGTCAAATTCACCTCTGTTTGGTCAGAAACATAGTTTGAAGCAAAACTGGCCCTAGGTGTGGCAAATGATTTGTTCTTTGGAATGGCTTCTTGGAAACTGATGGAGGCATGATATTTACGAGTTGATATGGCTTCATGATTGCTGATATGACCTACCATATGGATATTCTACCCTTATGCCTCTTTTCCATAGCAAACCCTAGCTCTTTTTGTGAAGTTGATATGAAAAGTGAATTGGAATGATGGTGAAAGGCAACTTTTGCAAGTGAGTGAGAGGGATGAATAGTGTAAGTGTATGACTATGAGGGAGAGCTAGAACTCAAGGACAAACATCAATTACTTGTTATATTTCTACTCTGACAGTAACTTAGCATGAGGATTTAGGGTTTTCACTCCTTTAGGGTTTGCCCAATTTCTCTTAACATCAAACCATCAAAATTCACTGGAGGAAAAAGCATGACATCCACCTACCAGTTTTAGAAATGCTCTTGAAAACCCTTTGATGGCAGCTTGGAGGTATTTTTTGAGGTTTTTGGGCATTTACAGGTGAAGGAGGAGCTCCAGGCGAAAGCACCTGAACGCAGATTCGGGCCTGTCGGGTTGTGAACGCGCAGCGCCTGCACGCGTTTCGGGCCTGTCGAGCTTCCCTGCCTAACGCATAGCACCTACCGGAATGCCTTTGCATGGGCCTGTCAAGCTTCCTGGACGAATGCGCAGCGCGCCTCTGAACGTGTAGCGCCTGCCTCTGAACACGCAGCGCAATGCAAATTTGCAAAGGGAATTCATCCAAACGCGTAGCGCCTGACCTTGAACGCATAGTGCCGCCCTGAAGGCGCAGCGCCTGACCTTGAACGCGTAGTGCCACCCTGAAGGCGCAGCGCCACAAAATTTTGCCCAGTTTGACTTAAAAACTCAAATTTCTTCTTTCTTTGAAAACTTCAACTCTCTGCAAGTGAACCATGATTGATGAGAAGTGTGCAATGAATTCTATGGGCTTGTGAATTGATTTTTAACCTTTGATCAACTATTTTCTGAGGTTTTAAGCCTTTTTCTCTTTTACTGACATCTCTTTATGCCATTGCCTGCAAGTTGATGAAGTGATGAATTTTGATCTTTCTTTTAGTCAAAGAGGCATGATATGTTGCTTTTGACACCTCTGTGATGATTGCACACAACAGCAGCTTCACTTTCTTGATCATCATTTTTTTTTTCTTGGAGCATGGAGTTGAACTTACCTCTTTTGCTCATTTAGGCATGATAGCCTTTTAAATACCTTTGAGAGGTTTTCTCACAGCAGTATTTTCAAAACCTTCTTCTGTCTGCACCATGGAGTTTTAAATCCTCTTATGCTTGGCAGGTGACTGAAAACCTTGGCTTTATCCTTCTCACTGATACTTAGGCATGATAAACTCACCTTTGACAGGCACTATAGACTTCAAAATCATGTTTGCTATCTCCTCTTTAGACCACTTCTGATTTGCAGGTGCCATGACATACTGACTTAGGCTTTTCTAATATTCTTGAAGTTTGATATATTCAATTACACAGCAGCAACCTTATAATCAGCTTGGGTTTCCATCTTGGAGCTCAAACCTATGTTTTTATCCCTTTGATCATTGAGTGTAAATGACTGAAAATGAGAGCTTGACCTTCCTTTCACTAATACTCTTTGCATCTTTGTTCTTTTGAGGCAGTGAGACACTTTACCTTGGCAAACTCTGGATGTCACTTACAGCAATCCCTTCAAATCTTCCTTCTGCTATCATCATGGAGGTCTAACATCTTCACTTTACCTCCTTTGCCTATCTTTCCAAAACCTTAGGTTTCTGGGCTGTTTGAGAAAATTTATTAGTGTCGCCTTCTAAGTTCTCTATAGCCCTTTCAAGTTCATTCATTTCTGTCCAGTTCTCTATTTCCTTTTTTCATCTATGATTTCTGAAAAACTTCTCTTCATGCTTGGTTCTCTTGGTGTGCCTCCTCCATGTGATTTGCTACATTAGATCCTTGCTTGGCACACTGTTGGCCCAATCAGCCTTAGGGAACTTGTTTTTTTCTTGAACATAAGTTGCTTCCTCCTTCTTTGCTGTGAATGTCTTTAATGAGGAGAAAGCCTCTTATCTTACCAATTCTTTGTTGATAGTCACCTTAACACTCCTGCAGAAATGTCAAAATGCACAGTTGCCTTTTGCAGAAATCGAACTTGACCAAGCAGTCCTTCTTGGAGATATTCTGATCTATCTTGAACAAGCATGTGCTGATCTTATCTTGCGCTTGAACCAGCGTCTAGCACAAGGAAAGCAGTGCTGAAAATACCAAGGATGACCCTACAACCTATGAAACCCTAATGACCTAGTGGGAGGCTCCTTTGACTTGATCTTTGACTGAAAGTTTGGCTTGGGGTCTTCAAGTGTAACAAACAGAGTTTTTGACAAATTGATGTATTGAAGATCCAAAATCCAATGTACTTGATTTATCTAAGGAGCCTACAGAGATAGTTTTTTAGACCATCAATGCTTGAGGCACCTGGTGAACATGAGAAAGAGCAGGCTGATTGGTAATCCTAGATGGAAAGTGGAGGGGTGAGGTAAAGGCGAAACAGAGTCTTAAGGTTATGGGTGGGAAAATAGGATAAAGATGAGTGGCATGAGCCCATGAGGGGTCTTTTAGGAGTGGTAGTCTAATCATGGAATGGCAGAGTAGTAAAATAGTGAAAATTTTGTTTTAAGGATAGTGAAGGCAGTGAGATTTCTAAAACTCATAATATTCATGAATCTTGTTTTTAGAAATCTAGGACAAGTATTTAGTCATCTACAAATAGAAAAAATAACTGATGACTAACATTACTAAAACATGATTGAGAATGATCTACAAGGCAGAAATCAAGTCATGTTATAATCTTAGCCGTTTATTAGAGATCTAATCTCGATCGTTGATGTCTGAACGAGAAGACTATAAAGGAAGGCTTGAGGGCCATTTGGAAAGACACAACGAATTGATCTAATAGTTCGAAATTTTTGGGGCATGGTTTGCTGAGAAATTCGAGCTAGAGATATTAGCAATGATGGGCAAAGATAACATCCAGAGAGAGAGATTCTCTCAGTCGGTGGAGCATCAGTCAGAGAGAGGCGAAAGTGATCTAACCCAACCAGCGCTGAAGGAAGGAGGGTTGACGCAATGACTGCGTAGGGCTCATGTAGAGGCAACGTAGAGGGTTTCCAAAATTTTGCTTGTAGATCAGTTTCGGAGGCCGAGATCTGGAAAGTGACACCGAGAGGTTGTTCCTCAGGGTCCACAGAGGCAAAACAACTTGGCTGGGGCTGAACGTTGAGCCTGGAAGGGGGTGACGCAAAGGTTGGAAGGTACAGCGTTGGAACTGCGCAGTGCCTCCCCAGGGTAGTTTTCTCTTCAAAGTTCATCTGTATCAGTCGGGAACTCAGTGTGATTGAGTGAGGTAAATCCTCATAAATTCTTCTGCCAGTATTTCTCTCTGTAACTGAATTACTCTAGAGGTATTCATAGATGTATTCAGACATTGCTACTGCTTAATAATAAAACCCTCAGATCTGCTGCACCAGTTTTCCAGAATTGGGTTTTTCCGGGGACTTAGTCCAAAATAAAGGTGTCATATGTGTGAATGATTTTCCTTGTTCAGTTTTCTTGTTTCAGAATCATGAGTATTATAGTGTAGGTTGCTTCAGTGATTGCTTCAGTATTTCATGTATTATTCAGAAATAATTGTGTAAAGTAAATTACATAATAAGAGAAGTAATCCAGTTGGTTGCAGTAGGATTCCTTAGATTGCTTCAGATTTAGGAATTTTCACAGTGCCTTCATGCTAAACTGCCCTTTCTTGTCTTCAGCACCTTAGCTCTGATACCATGTTGAGAAACTAGGTTGTTTAATTCAATTTCTCTTCTTAATAATTACTTGTGAACTTGTTATGCTTCTTTTACTTGGATCTTATCTTCGCTAACTTATTATGTCTTTCATCGAGTCAATTATCAAAACACAAGAGACATAAAGTTTAGGCTCTTCAAGCCATAGCCAAATTCTCTCCATCTTGGAGAGGAAAACACGATCATCATTCTTCTTATAGATCATCAATTGACGAGTACCAAGACCATGTGTTAAATTTAGATAACAATGGTGTTCTATGCTTGATGCACTTTTACTTCAATCTTTCTTAGGCCCAATACAAAATAGCAATCATATAAACTTGAAAGTAAAATGTTGATAGAACACAATAATAGATCAACAGAAGTCAAGCCAAATATAGATCAGATTTACAACTCATTATGTCCAGCAAAGATATGAGATATTGTTGCGTTATGGCGGTCAGCATGATGCTTCAACCAGCAAAGTCTTTCTCGGTCAGCCAGCACTTTCATGTGTCACACCCACAACCCTCAAAGACAACTCATCACAAGTCAAACCAAGGACAGCGCAGGAAAGTCAATGCATGCAGCTTCAAAAAAGTCAACGCAACAAACTAGGGCTTCAGTCAAATAGCCCAAAATTCCTCGATTTTAGTGCCCAGCTATATGGCCTCCTAAAATCGAAATTTTTACAGAAGATTGAGGTCAAACGACCAAGGGTTGACCACTGTCAACGCTAGTCAATGCTGCAGCAGAAAAGCCCTAAACAGATTAGCGCAGAAAACAGCAACTTCGCTCCACGCATGTGAGGGGAAAAAGGCCTCCAAAGGCTATCGAACCAATCATATTACAATGAGAGAATGTGTGATGAGATGATGAGAAAATGACCTCCAAGTCTCCAATTTATATTCATCAATGAGGGTGTGTGACACATCTCTTAGGCATGTGGGATAAATCTGGTCGGCCTTGCATATGTGGAAAATAAATTCAAAATCAATGTTTTTCTCATCCGATCAAGATGATCTTTAGATCAATCTTGCACCTCTCCAAAAGAGGAATCCAACAAAAATATGACCATCGTCATATGAGCAATGCAACATGGAGTTTGGACCCACTTGCCCAAAATTAACACTCCCTCTCAACTAGGGAGAACTCCATCTGTCCACAAGTGCCATCCATCATGTACCAAACCAAACATCGTGCGTCATCCCATCGTAGCTTGCTTTGCTGGCTCTTTATTTCATAACAAAAGGTGAGTCACAAAGACATCACACACAGCTGACCCGAAGTCAGCTTAGAGGTAAAAACCTCTCTTGGACTCAAAAAGAGTCTCATACTGACCTGAAGTGAGTTTAGAGGATAAAACCTCATCATACTTGATCAAAGATCAAGGTGTTGGACACGTGCCATCCTGCTCTATCTCATAAATTCTTCCTTAGAATATTCCAAGGAAGAATTAAATATGCATATGAATGAATGCAATTGAACTGATTCAGATGATTGCCACTGTAATTCAAATACTAGATCAGAAAGCTCCTCTGATGAAGAAGACTTTGTCTTTGAAAAGAAACAAAAAGAAAAAGTCCTTATGGCACAAACTATAAATGATGAAGAGGCAAAATTACTCGCCAATATCAGAGCGCTAGCAGAAAGAGAAATGAAAGAAAAGTTACTTGAAACTTTTCTAAATACTATGCATAAAAATCAGGAAAGCAGTAGCAGGACCACTTCAAAAACAGAATCTAAGGCATTATTTATTGATGCCTCATTTGAAAGAAATACAAGAGCCTTTCAGAGAAGTCAACAGCAATCCAAAGTCAGATCCTTAACATTAGGAGAAATCAGCCAAGAGATTCATAATCTCAAGAAAGAGATCTCCTCATTAAAAACGAAAGTCTCTGAATTAGAAAAAGGCAAAGCACCTAAGGTGAAGAATTTTTTAGCAATCCAAATATAGAGATCTTTGAAGGAAAAAGAGATGATTGTTGGTTTTAGAGATATGTGACTCATGACTCTTCAATATCAACAGCATCATGTTATGTTGGATATCTGTATAAACGGTGAAATATTTTCCTTAAAGACCCTTATTGACTTAGGAGCAGATGTCAATATATTAAATTCAAAAGTAATTCCTGCATAATATTGGGTAAAATCTTTTAGACAGGTAATTGGGTTGGGAAACAAAGATCTGTTATATGAAGTTCCTCGGGCTTCTATCTGTTTCAAGGAATATTGTATAAAACTGAAATTTGTTGTTGTTGACATTCCTATTGATTGTATCTTAGGAAATGTATTTTTGGCTCTTGTAGAACCACATGGATCAATAAGATTAAAAAATGGTAAAGTTGGTTTCTTCATATATGCACCAAATTCAAAGGGTAAGCTACAAACAATTACGTTACCCTTTATATCCACACCCAGGGTATCTACTATGGTACAGGCAATGCAACAAATTGAAAAGGCAAAAAATAAACTAGAAGAGCTCAAGGAGCTAAAAACCACGATGAAAATAGGAGACTATCTTCAAACCCCTATAATTAAGCAAAGAATCTCAACCTTGAGATTACAAATAGAAAGAGAATGATGTGTTGAAGAACCAAATGCCTTTTGGCATAAAAAGCAGCATTGTGTGGAATTGCCATATAAAGAAGATTATGAGGGAAAACCATGCAAAAGCTGAGCAATTCCAATAAATAAAAAATACAGAGATCTGTGTCAAAAGGAAATAGTAAGCCTATTAGAAAGAGGGTTAATCAGGGAATCTAGCAGCCCTTGGAACTGTTATGGATTTTATGTCAATAAACATTCAAAACTGATAAGGGGAGTTCCAAGACTAGTTATAAATTACAGGCCCTTAAACTTTGTTCTTGCAGATGACACTTATCCTATTCCCCATAAGGGAAATCTCATATCAAGAATATGAGGAGCTAAGTGGTTTTCTAAATTTGATATGAAATCTGGATTTTGGCAAGTTGCAATAAAAGAATCAGATAAATTCAAAACAACTTTCAGTGTCCCAGCAGGACACTATGAATGGAATGTGATGCCTTTTGGACTCAAGCATGCTCCCTCCAAGTTCCAAAAAGTCATGGATACCATCTTTAAACCCTATTTTGATTGGCTACTGGTCTATATTGATGATGTGTTGGTTTTTTCCAAAAGTATCCATGAACATTTTAAACATGTTCAAAGGTTTGTTCAACTAGTCAAACACGATGGCCTAGTGCTTAGTAAGAAAAAGATTGAACTCTTTCAAACAAGTATCAAATTTTTGGGACACATAATCAAAGATGCGCAAATCACTCTACAAAAGCATCCTTTGGAATTTGCTGACAAATTCCCAGATATTATTACTGACAAAACCCAATTAAAGAGATTTTTGGGTTGTCTGAATTATGTAAGCAGTTTTTATAAAGATTGTGCCAAGGACATGATATTACTCAACCAAAGACTACAGAAACATCCACAGCCATGGTCCTCTGCACATACAGAAGCAATCAAAAGAATCAAAAGTATGGTAAAAACTCTCCCTTGTGTAAGGATATCATCATAGGTGGACTACTCATTGAAAGGAAATACGTCAAGTGTACAGTCAGCAAGATTAAGTGAAGGTACAAAGTAAGACAGTCTATGGCACGGTGTTGATATCTCTAGTAAGGAGCCAAGTAGAGACCGAGCTCTCTAGTGTTGGTGCAAAATGGTGTAGGACGACGCAAGAAAGAAGGATCAGCTCAAGGAGTAAATGAAGAAGCAGTGACAAGGTCTTGGAGGCATACAAGGGTTAAGGGTCTGTGTCATAGTCATGATACTTGTCATCTGAAAGGCTATAAGAAGATTTTCTTGCGAGTTTTCCTCTCCATGAGGGAGAGATTTTGGCCCTGGCTCGAAGAGCCTAAATTTGTGTCTCTTGTGTTTTTGGTAATTGACTTGATGAAAGACATAATAAGCTAAGAAGAGAAGACACAAGTAAAGGAAGTAAGCTCACAAGTAATTATCAAGAAGAGAATTTGGATTAATCATTTCCCTACCTAATTCTCAACAGGGAGGTACTCCAAGCCCTAGGGCTCAGGGATTAGAGGACAAAGCGCCACAAGAGTCACTTGTGGGCTTGGAACCCAAGGTAAGTGCTTTGCACCCATCGTGATTTGGGCCAAAATCATGTGCACATTTCAACATGTGAAGGATGAGGATGATAGCTCTCAGCAAGACGAATTCAACGCAACGAGAATCATCTGATTCTGAGTTGTACAAATGGAGATATGAAATTTTGGAGTTTATGGTTGGGTTTTGCACATGTATGTATAGGTCGGTTTGATGATAATAAGCCCTGAGACAGTTGTAGAAACCCTTAAATGACGTTGGAGGAGCCCTTCTATTGGTGTATAAATAGAAGGTGTTGTGGAGTCATTTTAGACATCCAACAAGTGCAACACATCACACAAAAAGGGCAATGTATAAGGGGAAGAAGACTTATGTTTAGCCACAGGAGATAAGGGCAGACCAGCGAGGAGCTTAAGGGTTGTTTTGGTGACTGCGTAGAGGGTTATGCATGCTACAACTAGTCCGACTATGAAAAGGGTTGGCCGCAGATCTGTTGGGAAGGTATTGAGGTAAGGTACCTTTGTTTGGAGAGGTCGTGGGCACAGGGAGGTGATTGTGGTAGGTCGCGGGCCATACCAACACAAAAAAGTGCATATGCAAGGCTGTTTTGAGGCTGGAATGAGCCCGAAACAGCAGCACAAAAGGATGGCCTTCTTCCATGGTGAGGCTGCTGAAAATTGAGGGTTGTTTAGGTGATAAATTAAGGGTTGTTGTAGCGTGCAAGTGCCCTAACCAAGAACAGTCTAGGGAAGCGGTAGAACCACAGACTTAGGGACATGTTTACCTTGTGTTGGGTGGGTCAAGGAGGTTGACCAATTTTGGATCAGTTTCTATTGCAGCCTGTGGGAGCTAATTTGGAGGCTTGATTTGGTGATCGAAAGTCTTCAGAGGAGCAGATCTTGAAGTGATTGTATTGGGTGCCATTGATCTGGTGGAGGGCAGTGTGTTGACTACCCAAAGTAGCCTTAGACAAGATATCTTGAAGTGACGAAAAGGAGCCTAAGGTTGGGTGAAGTTTGGTGCCATATGAGTAGCTCTTTGATGTATGAAAGACGCTACAAGAAGGCAGATTGGAGCTCAAGTATTGGCCAGCCTTGAGAGCAGATTGGATCAGGTTGTATACATGCAGCAGAAGTGACTTGAAACAATGTTAGGTGGCAGCCCTCCAGGAGTCTCTATGTGTTGTCCTTTGAAGGACTAAGGGTCAACTAGAGAGCAGTACGGAAGCGAAGGACCGACAGGACAAGATACGACCATAGTATTAAAAACCAGAACCGGTGACCGGACTGATGGACCTAATGAACCATATTTCTGACCGAAACTGGTCTAACCGATACTGGTCAAATCTAAATGAATCGGTTTTTAAAAAATACATTAAATAATTATTTTTTAATAAAAAAACTATTGGTAAGATTTGTAAACATGATTTCAAGCCAATAGAGACAAAATATGCAAAGTTTGCTCATTTAAATACCATGTAAAGGTGAATATATCAAAATGGCACCAAGTACAATACATATCATCAAAAAAATACATAAGCAATGAGGCTCCAAATGGCCTATAAAGTCCAAAAACAATGCTACAAGCTATGAGGCCATTGGCCTACTACAAGACTACATATTAGTGATCAACAACATGATCACTCCTCATCATGATCAAAATCATCACCACTACTAGACAAGGGATCATCAACATGAGCTACATAAATAATATGCATCAGAGTTTGAGGACTCCTAAAACTCCTCTACAACTTTAGTAGTAGTAGTAGCAGCAAAAATAGACATCAAAACTACAAATCACTGAGCAACATGCTCTCTCATGAAACTCATCATTGATTCATAGCTACTAGAAATGGGATCATCAACAAGAGATACATAAACATCATCTAGCTCAAAGTCTTCAGACTTGGATTGTTGAACCTTATAACATGATAGAAATTGAAAAAGTTTAACATGCCTAACCAATGATTTTGGTTTGAGTGAAGGGTTCATATCCTCAACCTTATAATGGGGTAGAAAAAGATTAGCATGTCTAACCAGTTGTTTTCCTTTGAGTGAAGGGTACATTCTTGTTAAGGCCACGGTAGGGGAGTTCGACAATCAATACCACCAACATCAACAGAGTTCAACAATCAATGCCACCAACATCAAGGTTCTTAAAGGGCTTCATGCTCTTAACCAAATGCCAATCTCATACCCTTACACATGTTAGAATCAAATGGAAACATTGCAAACCCTCAAACCATGAAACCCTGAAAACCATTAAGTCCGCTGAATTTTGAGTGAAATCTAAAATTCTAGTTTCTCCATATGAAATCCAATGAGGTCAAAACCACTCTTAAACATCCTGAGTCATTTCATGGTAATGTTAAAAATTTAAGTAAAAGGATGAAAATGAAAAATAAAGGAAATGTCACTTTTACTTTAATAATTTAACATTACCATTAATTGCCAACAGGATGTGTCAGGAAAATGAGAGGGTAGGGATGCTTTTCTTAGAGGGGATATTTTTGGAGGAAAACAACCCTAAATTTCCCTCAAAAAAGCTCCAAAACTCAAAAAAATGCATTATGTGGGGTCCATAGTTGGCCTAGCAATGAACCAGCCGGCTTAGGATGGAACCGGTCGGTTCCATCCTAAACCGGCCGGTTAGCACCGGTTGGACCAGTTTTTTTGGCGAAGAGGAGGGTTGAACCCGGTTTTTCTACCGGTTTGACTCGATCAGCTAATAAACCGGCCGGTTTGACTGATTTCCGGTTCAAGACGGCTGGTTTTTAATACTATGGATACGACATAAAAGCTGCAGCGAAGATTGTCATTGTATCTTGTATTCCATATACTGTTGTATTATTCAGTTTGATTTAATTTAACGAAGATTGGGTTGTACATTATTGTACAATATTTGTTAAAAATTGTCTACACTTGTGCATGTGTGATTTACTGCTTTATATATTCTGTTGTGCAAAGTAATTTACTGCTTTATATTTTCCGCTGTGCAAAGTAGTTCTCGTTGAGATTCTTGGTTTGGTAGCGTCAATGATTCTAATATTCTAACCTAGACCCAAGATCGTGGAAATTCAACACTGCCTTTCAGGCCGACTTCATTAGGCAAGGGACGACTTGGTGTGGAGGTGACAAAAGTCATTTTTGACTCAAAAATAATTCTTTTTACATGATTCAAAAGCCCAAGAAGGGTCTCATAAAATATACAATTACTCTAATGAATCAATATCAATCCTAGGAGTCCACAATGGGGACTTTGACTAATAAAAGATGACCCATGAAACCCATGCTTTAATAAGTCATTGTAACAATAATAAAAAAATTATTTTCATTCTTTTGATAAGTACATTACATAATGACAAATACATTTATGAAGACCGAACCTAGTTGCATTCTTCAACAATTATTGCCCCCCTGTTAGCTCCCCCAAGATGTCAAAAGGGTTACATTTTGGTGGTTGCTCTTCCCTGTCAGCCATGACTGAGTTGTGCTCACCCTTCTTCTTCCTGATTATAATATTTTCCCTGTCTTTTGGAAGCATCCAGAATTATAAAGATCATATGCTCATAGGCTACCAGGATGCATAACTCTGATACCACTGTAATTTTCCCCTTGGAAATTTACCCTTAGGGTTGAAAAGAGTACATGACAAAATTGTACCAGTATCATAGTATTTCTTATAATTTCAAGGAAACTACCTCCCCAATCCCCCCAACATAGATATCTCACTCTACAAAGTTGTCGAGGCTGTGATGGAGGTCAAGGCGAAGAGACTTGCAAAAGAAGAAAAGTATCCACACAGATTTGTTATAGAGCTTGAGGAATTTTATCAATGTACGATAACGTTATTAAGAAGTCTGAGAATTTAGCAATCTCAAGATTTGTGGGCTTAATCAAAGTCTCTGTGGCTTACAGATTGGCTCTAGATCACAATCTCCCCACCACCTATGATTATTGCATCACGGCACTCCATTGGGTGAACTCTCACGCGGTTGACAAAGGAAACTTCAAACACGATTTGTGGCTCGAATCCCACGCAAATCTAGCCAATATTAGTTTACTTCTTTATTTTTCTTGGCTCATTAGACTGGATCTAGGTTTATACAGTTTGCGCAGCTCTCTGAATTGCGCAAATCTATAGAAAAAATACCTTTTACAAACCAATATGGACTGGGATAAGGGTTTGAAGAATTGAAACAAGGGGAGGACTTTAAGCTCTTCATTTAAACACTTGATGGGAAGTCTTCCCTTTTTGGGTTTCAAGTTTGGATTATGTGGCACATCTCAAGCAGCAAATAGAGAATCGGCTAGGATATCATGCAAATACAAAGCATCTCCTTCATGAAGGGAAGCAGCTACTGGATCTTTTTTGGCTGCGAGATTACAACATCTCAAGAAATTCCACCATTGGTTTGAATCTAAGGTGCAACGGGTTGCTTCAGGAGCTAGAAACCTAGGAGGCTCTTTTTACTACAAGGATGCAGCGCGTGGCAAAGACTCTAATCCATCGAATATGCCACAATACAATCTTGGACCTTACATTGTTGAACAACAGCAACAAGCCCCTGCCATGGAGGGAAAACTAACAAAGGTAAATCAATTTTTTTTTGTTCTTCAATCCAGGGTAGTGGTTTCAAAATTCAATGGCTTTTAGCCCAGATCCGATGATTTGCATCAGTGGGTTTTTACAACCTGGACCAAAAACTGTGACATGTATTTGCTCAAAAGGTTTCTTCATTGTTCAGTTTGATACCCAAGTAGATGTGGAGAGAGCATTGAAAGAAGGGCCCTAATTTTAGGGAAATGCAAAGCTCTTCATTACCCCTTGGTTCCCACATTTTGATGCCACAACAATGGTGGTTTCAACAATGCAAGTATCGGTGAGGCTTCCAAATATTACCCTTTGGAATGTTCTAACCAGAGAAATACAGTGAAATATCAAAACATGAACTAGCTACAGCAAACAAATAAACATGCAATTTGAAAACCCCACAAGAACAGCAAGTTTAGAACACGGTTGAGTAGAAATAATAGAGTTGAGCCATTTTATTAAATATCAAATGAGAAGCTAAATACAAAATATAGTGGAATGTATACACTTGGGCTTGCTTAAGCAAGCACACAAAACCCAGGTGAGAATGAAGAAAACTCCATGCTGAAATGGCTCACTGGTTGCATGCTCTGCCCAGAAATTTACTATTGTTGTTGTTGGAAGTAAATTGATATTTGAGGCCTCAAATCTGCTGATTTCCAACCCGGGACCAACAAAACCCAAGAATATTTTGGGCTAATTCCAAACTCCCGAAATTACCCAAAAATCAAGTGAAATTACCCACTGCCTAGCTTTGCGTCCCACCAAAAAATATATAGTTGCTCCACAAAAATAATTGAGAAATCACTGAAAGATAGCACTGAAGAGGTATAATGAAATTCCAGCTATTTCCCAGCACAAGATTGCAGCAATTGCTCCAGCAAAAATGGCCTACTTGTTGTAGAGATGAAATAGCTCACAAAATGCGAGAAAAGAAATATCCAATCAGCTCCAAGTTTTCTCTCCTAGGATGACACTCTAAGTTCACCGAAAGAGAGTTGGGATTCTCCGATTGGAAATCCCTGTGCTAAACAGCATTGGTTGACTTAGCTCAACAACTTAAGCAAACCTCCAATTTAGAAATGAAATGCCAAAACCAGAATGATCAAAATGAGGCCCCAACCTCCCTTTTATTTTTGCTTTCACTTCCTTATACCATGGTTTGATTTTTCCATACCATGGTTTGATCCTTCCCATGGTTCGATTTCCATGCTTGGTAACTCCACAACTTTAATTTTTCTTCTTTTCCTAAGAGTCTCAACCATTGCCTTTTCTCCAAAATTTATTAAATATTTCCACAACTTATTTCTCCTAATTTTATATATATATATATATATTAATCCCCAAAATTGCAAAATTGGGAATTTCCATGTCAAAATTTTAATTGGGGATATGACAGTCCTCCCCTCCCAAATGTTGTTTGTCCTCAAGCAACTGTAGTGTTAAATGTTGCAAAATTTGTTCTCCTTCCCAAGCGGCATCTTCTTCAGGCAAATCCTTCCACTTGACAAGGAATTCTCTAATGGTCCCTCTCCTGTAATATGGCATCTGGTGTCAAAATCAAATGCCCCTCAACATCTAATGGTGGTAACTCAGTAGCAGTCTTCACTCGTTGTCCCAAGGCCTTTTTCAGGCAAGAGACATGGAATACATTATGCACCCTACTTCTTGGTGGAAGTTCCAACTCATAAGCTACCTCTCCCACTCGTCAGATCACCCTATATGGCCCATAAAAACGAAGCTGAAGTTTTTCGACACCCTTCTACTTCAGTGTGGATTGCTTGTATGGTTGCAATCTCAAGAAAACCAAATCTCCCACCTCAAAATGTCGCTCTACTCTGCCTCTGTCTACATATAACTTATGTTGGTTTTGTGTCGTCTACAAGTCATCCTTGAGTGCTCTAAGTATATCTTGGCTCTCTTGTAACCAATATTTGGCCCTTGGAGCTCTGTTATCTCCAAAAACCATATCAGCAAAAGTCAGTGCATCATAACCATATAAAGCACGAAAGGGTGTCATACCTATGGACATATGATATGTGGTGTTGTAGCAATACTCCCCAAGGTGCAGCCACTTCACCCACACTCTCTGTTGTCTAGACAGATAGTTGTGCAGATATCCCTCCAGCCACTTATTTACAATCTTCATTTGTCCATCTGTCTGAGGGTGGTAGCTAGTGTTGGGAGTCAGCACAATCTTCGTTTGTCCATCTGTTTGAGGGTGGTAGCTAGTGTTGGAAGTCAGCTCCTTGCCAACAAGGCGAAATAACTCCTGCAAAAGTCTTCTGATAAATCTGGCATCCCTATCACTGATAATTGTCTTAGGCAACCCATACAGCCTAAACACCTCCAAAAAAACAACTCGGCCACCTGTGACGCTGAATATCGAGCTGGAATGGCAAAAAAGTATGCAAAATTTGTCATCCTGTCAACAACCACATAGATGCAATCTCTCCCCTGTATTGTCAGCAATCCTATAATAAAGTCCATCGATATACTCTCCCACTTCCTCTCAAGAATAGGAAGAGGTTGTAGTAACCCAGCAGGATGTGTGTGCTCTCCCTTGTTCCTTTGGCATGCATCACACTCCCTGACATGCCTCGGAACATCCTCCTTGAGACCCCACCAAGTGAAAAGCTCCCTGATGGCCCTGTAAGTCTTGTAGAATCCTTGATGCCCTGCCAAAGGTGAGTCATGAGTTGCGTGTAGGATCTTCTCACTCAACTGTGATCTTGGCACCAAATAAATCCTATCTTTGTAATAGATAAAATCATCCATCACTCGGTACCTATCATCCCCATGAGTACCATCCAAGATCTCACATGCCTGCCGATCCTTGGATTACACCACCAAAAGTTGTGTCGTCCAATCCTGTGTGATATCCATCAAAGAGAGTGTCGCAGGCCTCCGTGATAATGCATCAGCTACTATGTTCCGCTTGCCCTTGACGTACTCAATCTCAAAATCATATGCTTGGATCTTACTGACCCATTTATGTTATTTCTCTTGCAGGTTTTGCTGCTCCAAGAAAAATCGAAGACTATTGTGATCATTCTTAACCTTGAACCTGTTCCCCACTAAGTATTGTCGAAACTTATCCAACACATGCATGATTGCCAGCATCTCTTTATCATATATGGGATACAATATCTAATGTGGTTGAAGTTTTCGGCTCTCAAAGGCTATGGGGTGACCTCCCTATGAGAAAATTGTTCCAATGCCCTCTCATGATGCATCACACTCCATCCAAGACAAATGGGCATGAAAAATCTGGAAGGGCCAAAATAGGACAACTACTCATCACCCTCTTGAGGCGCTCAAAAGCCCCTTTCTTTGTCAAATCCGTAAGGGGTGTTGCTAACTGGAAAATCCCCTTCACGAACCTCCTATAACATGTACAGATGCCCAAGAATCAACTCACACATTCTGTGTTTAATCCGTATTTTTATCTAATTCTTCTGATGAACCTTCGTACTCCATCCTCTCAATCACATGCCTAAGATATAACACTCCTCATGAACTCAACACTTGGCAATATGGAGAAAGAGTTGTTCCTTCAGATGCAGGGACCTCCTCCAAGTGTTGGAGGTGCTCCTCCCAAGTCTTGCTATATATCAAGATACCATCAAAAAATACCAAGACACGTCGTCGCAACTGCTTGTGGAACACATGGTTCATGCAAGACAGAAACATGGCTAGTGTGTTGGTTAGCCCAAAGGGCATCACCAAGAACTTAAAGTGTCCATAGCGAAACGCAGTCTTGTGAATGTCCTGCTCCCTCACCCGAATTTGGTGGTACCCTAAGCGCAAGTCTATCTTAGAGAAGTACTTGGCTCCTCTAAGCTCGTCCATCAACTCATCAATGCGCGGAATGGGATACTTGTTCTTCAATGTCTTCTTGTTGAGGGCCCTGTAGTCTATGCACATGCAAAGGGTCCTATCCTTCTTCTTCACCAACACTACAGAAGAAACGAAAGGACTCGAGCTAGGCCTGATATGCCCCAACCTCAACAACTACTTTATAGCCATCTCAATCTCACCCCAATATGCCTTTGAATGTCTGTAGCGAGTGTTGATGACTGCATGAACCCCCTCTCCAGCTCAATGGTGCGCTCGAACCCTCTGTCGGGTGGCCTATCTGGTGGAATCTCTCCAAATACCGCTTGATACCTCCCTAAGAGAGCCAATATGTCTAAATGTGTCTGCTACTTCAGCCCCCCGGTCTTTGAGATCCTCAACTCTACAACCCACTCTATGTCACCATGCCTCAAACCAACCTCCATCCTGTGTGCAAACACTATCTGAGGTAAATATGAATGCATACTCCTCAACACTCTAGCTTTCCAATCGGCCCTATGAACTCCATCTCCAATTTCCTCCAATCAGTAGTGACACGCCCAAGAGAATACAACCACTGAACTCCCGTCACCACATTGGTGTCTGGAACGTCTACCACGAAGAAATGGTCTGTCACCAAATAGTTCCCCATAGTCACTGTCATGCTACGAACATACCGAGTACACTGCATTGTCCTATCTCCTGGCACCAGTACTGAAAATCCCTCGAAAGCCTCTGTCTGGACTCTGAACGCCTCTACGCTCCACCAACTGTGCATCAATAAAATTGTAGGTTGCCCCGTTGTTCACCAACACGGATACACGTTGTCCCTGCACTGTGCCTCTAATCCTCAGTGTCAAATACTTCGGAACTACCCAAAGAGAAGCAATAACTCCACTAGTGGGTAAGAAAGCTCCTCCACTAGCTAGGGGCGGTGGGCCACCTCCTCCCAAGCTTTGAGGTCCACCCTCACCTACATCTACCTCCTGGTCTGCATCCTCCTCCTCTGGCTCACTGTTTGAAAATACCTCTATGTAGTGGGCCTTGCCCTTGGTACACCGATGGCCTGGTGCCCATGGCTCCTAACAAGTAAAGCATAATTTCCTCCATCGAAGGTCCCTCCTAGTCTCATCATCCAGTTGTCCCTTCCCTCTCCACTCCTTCTGAGAAGGTCTAATGTCTTCTCCCTTCTAAGGGAAAGAGGGTTTAGTAGGTGTTGGAACTCTCGTCTTTGGAACAACGTCTAGCATGTCCCGCGCTTGGCTAATGGCATCTTGCAATGATACTGGCCTATAACCTTGCACCCAACCTCGCAGAGGCTCGGCCAAACCCTCAATAAACAACATGATCAATCACGCCTTGGAAACATCTGAAACCATCACCGCAAGCCTCTGAAACTTTGCTATGTAAGCCTCTGTGCTACCTGTCTGCTTCAAGTTAGCCAGCTCCCTAAAGTACAACTCTGGATCCTTCCTATCAAATCTCTCCACTAGCCTGCAAGTGAACTCACTATAGGATGTGATGGACGCATGCCCAACTGTAACTAATCTGTGATACCACCACTCCTGCGCATCACCCTCCAAATGCAATGTAGCAAATCTGATGGCATTTGCTTCTCCCATGTGATTCAAACTAAGGTAAGTGTCTAGTTTTTTAACCCATGATCTCGCAGAACTCTTGACTGACCCATCAAACCCTGGCAATGTCACCTTCCCTGCTAGCTTCTGATTATCCCAATTCTGATTTTGCTATCCTCCTCGGAATGAGGGCCCAATTCCCCTATATTTCTCCTTTAGATGGCAGTAATCTGCAGAGAGTGTCCTTTTGATCCTTGGATCCATGGCCTCATTCCCGTCAATCCCGTTAGTGAATGATCTAATTAACTCTGCGAATGCATCAACACCTCTCTCTCGCTCTGGTTCCTCCGTGAAGCGAGGCATAGTAGGCATTGAAGTTTGACCTGGAGGGAAGGGGAAGTCATCCCTGACGAAATTTGATATAGCCCAATCTTTGGAATTATGAAATGACATTCAGTATTATGTCATGTTACTGGAAACAGATTACCAAGAATATG
Organism: Pinus albicaulis; assembly: GCA_034641835.2. Lineage (NCBI taxonomy): Eukaryota > Viridiplantae > Streptophyta > Pinopsida > Pinales > Pinaceae > Pinus > Pinus albicaulis. Next base: position 1,631,937,888 of record CM076578.1, read on the forward strand.
CTTCAGAAGCAAATATAATTCAAAAAGAAAGGGCAAAATTGCAGCCAAAGGGATGGCAGCCTTCTGATCCCTACCTCACAGAGGAAGAAGAAGAAGAAATCACAGAGAACCCTCCAAACCAAGAGAAGGGCATGCTCGGGTCCAGAATGTCAATGCAACCCACAAGCAAAATTGTATAGAATCAAAAGCAATTTAAGAACCAAAACAATAGAGAAAAGTGGCACACAAAGAGGATGGGATGGTGGGCACAAAAAGAGTTCATGTATCAAAAAGTTCAAATTCAGACAAAGAACTTCCATCGAAGATAACTGGAAGCAATCTGGAAAAGGTTCCAGTCAACCCCAACAAGGTGATGGCAAAAGGCCCATAAAAAGAAAGGCAAGAAAGAGAAGTGATTACCGTCACACTTAACTTCGCAAGTTTCTGTTATTTTTTTTCAGTTTTTTTCTTATGCACATAAGCAAAGAGGCCACTCTTACTGAATGCAGTTAGCATCTACAAAATGTAATTTTGTTCCTTTTTTAAAGTTGAATAAAATCAAGGGTTTTTTCCCTTTGAGGGAAAAAAATAAAAATAAAAAATAAAAAATCTTATAATTTCAAATAGAGATGATATTGAATACACGACAATGTAAACAAGTAGTTGATTTTATCAACAACACCAATTAGTACATAGTACACTACAAGTTCACAATCTTACTCTTAGTGCTGTTACATCAGCAGACCTTGCTGTACAGTACTCGTCAATATTTATAAACAGTGGTAATCTTTTATTGAATGCACCAGCACTATTACAACATCAGTCAATCCTATCAACAACTCTGTTCATTCGGCTGATTCAATACATAATTAACCAACTTACAAGATCATTAGTTTCCTTGCTGCCTCAGGAAACATCTTCACAATGACCTTCGTTGCCCCAGCAATGCCCTAACAGGCCTCATTGTTGTCTAGAAATGCCCTAATAGACCTTGCTACTGCCCAAAAGTGCCATAACAGCCTATGCTGCATGCCCAGAGATGCCTCAACCTGAGTTGCCCTGAGCCCTTCGCTGCTACCAGAATGGAACTCTGTTGCTTCCAGACTGCCTTCCTCTGCCTCAACACTACCTTAACAGCTCCTTGCTGTCCAGACTTTACTTTGCTGGCCCTCACTGTCCCAGAAAAGCCTTGCACAGACATCCGCCATCACAGAATAGTCCTTCGCTGCCCAAACTTCACTTTGCTGTCCCTCACTGCCCCAGAAAAGCCTTGAACAGGCCTATGCTATCCCAAAATAGTCCTTCACTGCCCGCACTTCATTTTGCTGCCCTCACTGTCCCAGAAAAGCCTTGAACAGGCCTATGCTATCCCAGAATAGTCTGCTGCCTAGATAATGCCACAGAACCTTGCTGCCCCAGAATTATTCCTCAGAAACCCTTGTTGCCACAAAATAGATGAATGATGCCACGGAAATTATTCTAAACGGAGTAAAGAGAAAGGCAGATTGGCTAGAGTGGAATCTTTCACCACCGAAACCAAACAAAGAAAAGGGGTCTTACACCCTCCAAGAGCCTCAGCTCACAAATCAAAAAAAACCACAATCCATGATGATTAAAATGCATCTCCTCTCTTCTTGTTTTAGATTCTCTTTGGGGTCTTCCCTCCTAATTTTAATTTGAGGGGCTAACAAGTTTCCCTCCATTTGCCTCAAATTTGGCTTTTATTGCAAGTTTTCTTCCATTTACCCCAAATTATCTAATGTTACCTCAATAACATCAAAT